>CM068387.1:41828038-42203975 GCA_034770075.1 Aralia elata | reverse complement strand
GGTTTTATGTGTATGGGTTATTTTGGGGGGGGGGGGGGGGTTATATGGGGGGGGTTGATTGGTGGTGAGGGGTTTGTGGTGAGTTGGGGGGGTTGATGGGGTTTTGTGTGGGTGGATTGAGTGTATAGGGGTGGGGGGGGGTTTAGGGGGGGGTTGATTGGTGGTGTGGAGGATGGGGTATGTGGAAGGTGTGGGTGGGGGTTGGGGTTGTGATGGGGAAGTGGGGGGGGGGGGGTTGGGTGGTGGGTGTTGTTGGGTGTGGGTGGGTTTTTAGGTGGGGGGTGGGGATTGTGGTGTGGGTGTTGGGGGGGTGGGGGTTGTGTGGGTGTGTGGTTGGGGTGTGGGGGGGGGTAGTTGGGGTTGGTTGGGGTTGTGGGGGGGGGGGGTGGGGGTTGGGTGGGTTAGTGGGGTTGGTTAGTGTGGGGTGGTGGTTGGTGGTTGTTTGGTATTGGTTGGGGGTGGTTTTTAGATGGGGGTTGAGTGGGGGGGTTTGGGGGGGGTTGTATAGGGGGTAGGGGGGTTTGTGGGGGGGGGAAGGGGAGTGGTGTGGTGGGTTAAAATATTTATTTTGGTTGGGGGGTTATATTGTTGGGTGAGGGGGGGGGGAGGGGGGGGGGGATTTGGGGATTATAGGGGTGGGGGGAGGGAGGGGGTGTTTTTGTTTGAAGTTGGAGGTTATGAGATGGGGGGAATTTTAGTTGTTGAAATAGTAGGGAGGTTTGGGAAGTGGGGTGGGTGGTTGAGGGTGGTGGTGAGTAGTGGGGGGGGGGAAGGGTGGGATTTTGTGGATTTGTTTGAGTGGTTGGGTGTTTTTGGGTGGTATGTTGGTGTTTGGTTGGTTTGGGGATGATAGGTTGGGGGGGGGGAAAATAGGGGTAGGGATTGGGGGGGTATTGGGGGGTTGAGGGTGGGTATAGTGGGGGTGTGGTTGGTGTTTGTGGGGTGGGTATTGGGAGGGATGGGAAAGGGGAGGGGTGAAATGGTAGGGGGATGTGAATGTTAAGAAAGAGAGTAGATGATAGTTGGGGGTGGGTGGGGTAGGTGGGTGGGGGGGTTGGTTGGGAGTTAGGGTGGTGGGTTGGTTTGGTGTTGGGGGGTGTGATTGATGGGTTGTAGTATGAAGAAGATGTGGTGGAGTGGGGGGGGGATATTGAGTATATGAATGGGTGGTTTTGTAATTTGGTGGTGGGGGTGTTTGTTGAGTTTGTTGGAGGGGGTGGGGTTGATTAGGATTGGGTTGTATAGATGAGATGTGGTTGATTTTTGGGGGGTTGGATGATGTTGGGGGTATGGGTGAAGTTAAAGGGTTAATGTGGGGGGTTGGAATTGAAGTTGGTTTGGTGGTTGGGTGTGGTGGGGAGGTGATTGATGTTTAGTTGGTTTTTAGGGATGTGGATGGGATTGGAAAATGTTTGGGAGTTGGATAATGTTATGGAGAGGATAGAGGTAAGTATTAGGGGGGGGGGGTAGGTGATGAGTGGTGGGGTGGGTTGGGTATGTGGGGGGTTTTGAAGGAGGGTGTTGGGGTGGGGGGGGAATAGGGTGTGGGGGGATGTGATGAAATGGTGGGGGGGTTGTTTTGAATTTTGGGGAAAGGATTGGGTTTATTTTATTTGGGTGGGGAGGGAGGGGTTAGGTGGGGTGATGAGGGGGGGGGGGGTGATGGGGAGGGGGAATAGTGGGGTTTATTGTTTTGGGGAAGGGTTTTTGGGGGGGGTGGTGGTAGTGGTTGTTGTGTGGGTTGGAAGGGTATTTGGGGTGGTTGGGGGGGGGAATGTAAGGGGTGTGGTTGGTGGGGTAGGAGTTGGATGGTGGGGGGGGGTTTAAGGTGGAAGTTGTTAGAAGGGGGGTGTTTGAGTATGTTGTATTTTGGGTTAATGGGTAGGGGTATGTGGGGTTTGATGGTGTTTTATTAAACATGTTTAGGGATGTTGGGGGGGGGGTGATTGAGAGTGGGTGGTTTATGAGTGTTGTGGGGGAGTGGTGGGAGTGGGTTTTTGTTGTTTTTTGGGGTGGTATTGGAAGGTTTTTTGTGTGGGATAGGGGGTAGTGTGAGTATTTTGGTATGTTTTGGTATGTGGGGGGTGGGTGGGGGGGTGGGGGGGATGTGTTTGGTGGGTGGGGTGTTTGTATGGGTTTTGGTGTGTGGGGTGGGATGTTGTTTGGTTTTGTGTTGGGGGGAAGGGTATGTTAAAGGTTGGTGTGGGGTGATGGTGGGGGGGGGAAGTTTTTTGGGAATATTTGGTGGGGAAAATGGGGAGGGGTGGGTTAATAGAGGAAAGTGGAGTGATTATTGGGTGGGTTGGTTGGGGTGGTGGTTGTAGTGTGGGTTAGAGGGGGTGGTATGTTTTGGGTTAATTTCAAGGATTTGGGGGGTGGGGGGTTGTGATTTTGTTAGGTTAGGTATATGGGGTTTGGGTAGGGTTGTTAATTGTGTGTTAGGGTTTGTGTGTTTAAGGTGATGATAGGGAGTTTAAAGTAGTGAATGGGTTTAGATTGGGGAGGAAGAGTAGTGGGTGGGTGATTGAGGAGTTGGGTGTTGGGATTGTGTTATATGTTGAGTGATGGTGGATGGGGTGGATGGGTGAGGGTGGGGAGGAGGGAGTTAGTGTATTTGAATGGGTATTCGTGTTTTGGATGATTAATCTATTGTGTTACAATAATTGGTGGGTTGGGTTAAGTGTTTCTGTTATATTTTCGTTTGTAGGCGGATGGTGTTGATGTGAGCAGGAACGTGTTGTAACGAGAGTTAGTATTGGTTGCGAAATTACGGGTTTGTGTGTGTTCAATTCCAATTTCATGTAGCTATTAATAGTTTACCAATCCAAATTGCTCTTTGGTGCGGGTCCCTACAGCAATGGATACTAAGATGAACAACCCCGAATAAAAAACGCGGCAAATAGATGTCGGGCATATAGTCCTATTTTACCGCTTACACGCGTTTTTTTTTTAAATTTCATACTTGTGCACCAATGTAGGGTACGAAAGGCTGATCACACCTGGAGTCACTTGCATCGAGAAGGTTTTATAATCCTATCTGAGTTTGATAAAAGCTTCTGATAGGTTTTCGATGAAACAAAACAATGTTCAGGGTAATCAACACAACCCCCTTAGTACACTATTTGAAAATTCTGTAACTCTTAACTCTAATTTCGTATTTACCCTCTTTCAAAATACTCATTTCAATTGTTGAGAAAAAAATGCCCTTTTTACAGATATATACTATCCTTTGGTATTTATTATCCAAAATTACTTGTTATTTAACTCATACTTGCTGGGCAAATTGGTGCTCAATTCCTTGCTTTAAAAAAACCTTTCAGTTAAGGGTGAGAAGGCCGAGGCTCGGGCAAGAGACAAGGGAAAGGCTAAAGATGAAATGATGAAAACTTATTTCTTTGTAATAAGTCTAGAATTTTCCGCATTGATGTAATGTAGCGATGAACGCTAAGTTTAAGTTTATTTTAAGGTTTTGTAACTTGGGATTATGTTTGGATTTATATTTGGGTTTATTATCAAATACTATTGTAAATATTATTATTATTATTTATGAGGTTTATTTAGTTAGATGATGGGGTATGATGTATCGTGAGCACCATATCCTGTGTTTGATGTTACACGGATTTGGGGGCGTCACAGTTTATTTGTTTTAGGATGGAGTTGGAGGGACATAGAAGTCATTTGGTGAAGAAAAGAATTAAAAAGGATTAAAAATTGGGCCGAGTGGCATTTTTGTAAATATGTGGTCCTAGTCAAGCGCCTAGGCACTTGGATTTGAACTAGGTTGAGCGCCTAGAGGCGCTCTAATACAGAATGAGAAGGTTTTGTGCGGCTGTGAGGAAAAATTGAAGCCAATTAGGAATCTGAATGAGGGTTTTATTAATATACAAAGGAGAAGACTTCAGAACATAGCATAACAAGATTTTGCAAAGAAAACAACGAGGAGAACACGAAGGAGATTTACAGAACTTAAAGATCAAGACAGAGATTGGGAGCGAGTTTATAGTTTTTTCTATCCTTTTCTTTTATCTTTAATTTCTGTAATCTCTGGGATGTTTTTATTTATTATCTAGATGATGTTTTTCCTTTATTGTTATGAACTAAACTTTCAATTAAGATTTACAACAGAACTTAGTAATATAATTTAGATTGATGCTTTCTACTTAATTTAAATTGATTACTCTTGAATCGTTTATCAAATCTTGTGTTTATTTATTAATTGTCTGATCAACAATTACCGGAATAATTTATAAAAAATTGGAAGATGGAGTATAGATTTAGATTTGGATATGATAGTATCTGTTTATATAATATGAATAAGGTTAATATGTTTAGCGTATAGAATAGAAATAGGAATATACCTATATGTCTTTTTGCAGCCATTAAAAGAATATGTGCTTGAAACCTTAATTAACATAATTCACATAGGAATATAGTGCGTTAATTAATTAGGGTGTTCCTTATAATTTTGTTGCTTAATTGTTGGATTTACAAGGATTTGTTCATGTGTCAATCGAAAGAAGTGCATGAATAATATAAAAAATTCTTGATTAGCGATTCATTGTAATTAATTAATTGAATAGAGAGTGGTGTTAGTTTAAATGAAATACTAAGGGAAGTTTGTAATCTTAAGCTTTTAAATCTGCATTTTTCTTGTGAATAATTATTTTTAGTAGTTAATTTTAGTTAATTTTAATTCTCAAATATCATTCGTAGTTTTAAATAGGATTAATTTAGTTAGAATTAGTAATTGTTAAATATTAACATATTTCCTCGTGGAAACGATACTCTACTTACTTTTTATTACTTGTTGACCACGTATACTTGCGTGTAAATTGTCAATACTAATTTTGGGACAACAAGAAACTTGCCTTATGCGTTGATTAAACACTTTGAACGTTAATTGTCTTTTAACTACCCTACACAATGACATTCATACATAAATACCAATTAGTCACATCATTAATGCTAATTTTTTTAAAGTGACTTTAGTTTACTTCTTACATTGCTTGTTTCATTAGAATTGACATACTTTTTACATGCTTTGACATTAGTCACGGCGTTTCAGGGTCTAAATGCCATGCGTCTGACTTGGTTTAGGCGAACGTTTAAGCGATATGCTCGGGAGTTCGTTTAACGCTTTGTTATACTTGTCTAACATTAGTTAGCTAATCCAAAACTAACTTCCCATTTGATCCAATCTTTATATAAACAAGTTATGTTAACTTACATCGGATTAGAGATTTTAAGTCAAGAAGGATTGCTATGCATGTGAATCAAGTCCCTTTAACAAATAATTTTTTTTTAAAATCTGGTGCACGGCGCAGCCGCACTGGTTTATTGCCTGGAAGTAGCGCGACCGCGCTACTTCAGCAGACAGCATTTCTTACTCTGTTTTCTGCAGATTTTCTAAATTTATTCATACTATCTTCTTAGCTTGCCTTAACACATTTCATACATATAGAATCACCCCAAACTAATACATGTATCATATTTCTACATATACAACAATTAATTTCCATGTTTTAGCTAACTTTTTTCATTGAGGCATTTAATCTAACACGTTGTGGGCGTAGTTTTAAAAGCTTGATTTCATAGACATTTAATCATAGGTTAGCCCAAATTTCTACATAGAAATGTTTTAACTTATCATTCCATGGCATATACCATCCTATCACAACAACAATTACACAACCAAGCAAGTAATTGTCTAACCAAGCAAAGGAATTACATATGAATACCCAATTTTGTAGAACGTAGTAATAGTAAATGAATTACCTCTTGATTTGATATATATATAGCTTTTAGTTTTGCAAAGCTTTGGTAGAGATTTGTAAGTCTTGGAAGCTTTTGAGTTAACAAGGATGGAAGCTAAACTTGGAATTGATTTGGGACAGAGAAGAATGAGAATAACTTAAGTCTTCTATTCTTTGTCTTCTTTTGTTTTTTCAGACAATACGCTAGCTTAGTGTAAGTGTATTGGTTTAATAATCCTACAGCTCTTGCTTGTGCATACTGATGTTAAGCCTTAAGGGTAATGACTCATCCACTTTGCACTAAATACTTCAGCAGCTCATGCTTCTTAATTCCCTTTTTACAGCATACCATACTTCATATATTACATACTTACATTACTTATATATATATAATATATATTATACTTTTAATACATATACCAATTAATGTATTATAATTATTTAACATTTCTAATAAAAATAGAATTAATACATTAAATAAAATAATATATTTTAATATAACGAACCAATTGTATTAAAATAATTAATATTAAATTAATTATTTTAATTCAGTTATTTAACATAACGAATCAATTAAAATAATTAATATTCAATTAACTATTTTAATTCACAAACTTGATGTCAATATACATATAATATATATTGGACCTCATATATTTTTAATGTATATCCATTTGAAATAACATTAAATATTATTTTGTTATTCATGTTATATTTTAATATTATAAGACAAATATAACTATCATATTTAATTAAATAAATTTCATTATTTAATTAATTAAAACATACATATTAATCTCACTAACTTTCAATTAGTGAATTTCATCTCATGGCTAATTCAAACAATTTATTTAATAGTTCTATTAACTATTAAATATATCTTTCACAAATAAATGCATATCATTCACATTTACTTACACAATTAATCATTCACTAACAAAAAAATAACACACTATCACCGCTCATACACATTTATGCAATCAAACCTCAACATATGTGACAACCCGGATTTTTCGAGAATAATTATAATAAGAATTTAATATAGAATAATTCTTATTATGATTCGAGTTTGCGTATATATGTGTTATATATAAATATATATATATATATATATATATATATATTTATGTGATTTGTTTGGTGAGCTTAATATGTATATATATATATATATATATTTATATATATATAAATAACAAAATATATACATAGATTCCAGAATGAATGAGTTACTAGTTAATAATTGTAACGATCGCGAGTCGTGGGTAGCTTGGTAATTCGAGCTTATGGATATTATTAAATAAAATAAACTTTTTGTTAATAATATTATGTGTTGAGCATTTAAAGGTTATATTATAACCTAGACTGTGTGTAGAACGATGATTAGTATGCATGAAAGTTTTTCATATAAGCTAATTTGGTGGTTTCGAGAAAATATCTCTAGAGTACTAATTTATTTGGATTAAATAAATAGTTGAAGGATAATGTTATTGAACGAGTTATTTATTATAAAGGCACTAACCTAAATTTATGGGTGGGATATATGTGCATTGATGTATATGATTATGGGGAGTTTAATCGGGAAGAGTAGCGATCGCGAATCGTGAATACCCTTGTAATTTGGGTTTATTAATATTATTAAATAGATTAAATATTATTTTGTGAGATGTGTTTTGAGGTTATTTTATAACCTAGATTATGTTAACACATGAATTTTATGTGTCGTGGCTTCGCAAAAGCGGATAAATTGATTTCGCAAAAAATCGCTAAATCACTATTCACGGGGCACGTTTTACCAATGCACTATTCATGATACTATTCATGCCCGAATATTTTTACGTCTTTTTCGATTTCTATTAAATTTCGTTAAGACGTGTATGCGAATGAATAATTTTTTCAAGCGTCAAAAATTTTATTTGAGCTGATGCGTGATTTTATCTATATCCGAAGTGTATAATATGGGTGTTCCGAATAAATGGACAAACCCCATAATAAATAATTTTTACGCGCCCCAATAATTTATGGGATAACCCTTTTTAATTTTAGGTAAAGTTTATTAACCATATTGGGTACAAAGGTGGGGAGTATTCGGGTATAAAAAAGACCAATTGAGTGTATTATTTGTGTTTGTTACTCCAAGAAGGAACTAACTTCCCCATTTTGGACCAATGAGAATGAAGGAAGGGAGGGAATGCTCGGCATTATTGGCCCTTTTCCCCAACCCAATGCATGGAGCCCCTCATTTCCTCTTCCAACCATCTGATTTCTTTCTCCTCTCCATTTTCAAACTTCAGCAATCCTAAGTAGGGAAGAGAGAGTTCAGTTTAGAGGAGAGAGAGAGAGAGAAAATTCCTGGAAAAGCAAGGAAGAAAAACAAAACAGAAGAAGAAGAAAAAAGGTTCGGATGGAGGAGAGAAGAGGAGAAGAAGAAGCGTGGGAAGGAGCAAGAGGAGGAAGAGGAAGCCCTAGCAAACCTCCATAACCTTCAAGAAGTAAGAAACAAGAGGTAATCACTTCTTCCACCATCTCTCCACCATTTTTGAGTTTTTCAAGCTTTTCAAGCTTTTGTGATGGGTTTGGATTTTCTGGAAATTTTTGGCTATTGTTGTTGTTTGTGGTTGTTTATATATGTTGTTAAGATACTATATAAACCATTAATAACATGAAAGTGGAACAAAAACAAAGAAAAATCTGTACATATGCTTAAGGAGGATGAAGAACATGAAAAACAATGAACTTTGGACAAATGGACCATTTGGCCGAATTTTAGAGGACATGTAGCTATGATTTCGGGTTTGGTTAATTTGTTTATTGGTATGATGTTATACTTCCATGGGTTATGAGAATAACCCAGTTGGAATGGATTGAAAAGGTGTAAAAACAAAGATTTGATGATAATTTTGGTGAAGAACACCAAGAACACCAAAAACAAGAAAATAGAGCGTGAGTTGATACTTTAGCCTAAGATTTGGCCATGTTAATGTCAATGGGTAGCTCTAAATTTTTGATATGTTGTAGCTCTATGTCTTAAGAGTCCATAGAGTCTGAAATGGACCAATTTGAATGTGTATAGAAGGATTTATGGTGGTTGGAAGTAAGATAGGTCTAGAACTCAAAAAACAGAGCATCAAACTAAGTATGGGCGTACGTACGCCACCCTTACACTGATGCTACTGATGCCTTGGGCGTACGTACACTGGTGATAGGCATGTTTTGGGCGTAGCTACGCCGAGCCAAGTTTAGGCCAGAATCAGCTTTGACGTCCTTTACTAAAATAGGCATAACTTTCTCATACAAACTCGGATTTAGGTAATTCAAGATAATTCGAAAAGAGGAAGAGTAGACCTAAAACTTTCGTTCTTTGAGTTTTTCAATTTGAGGTCTGTAGCATGGCCTAAATTGGCCATTTTATAGGACTGATGTGTAATTAGGGGCAATCGGAGGGTGTCGGGCATGCGCGTAAGCGCATGTAATGCTCCCGACAATGTAAAATGATGTTCTAAGTTTTAAAACATGAAAGTTATGTATTATAATGATACTCATCATTAACCAATGAGCATTAGATAAATCGTATGGGCGTGCTAGGCGTACGCAATTGCGTGTTCCTTGGGCATTCGAATAGGCAAGGTTGGCGTACGGACGCGCAAGTGTCGTATCGCCATAACTAGTGTGTATAATCTTGTTTACTATTATGTTTCTAATAAGAATGGAATATTATAGCGTGTTATAACCCAATGTATGAGCATGCTAAGCACATGCAAAAGAGGCGAATTAGGCGTGTGGCGTGTAAACGTCGAAACGCCGTTTAAAATGTTAATGAACTTAAATAGTGTTTCGAGTTAAACAAATGAACATTATAATGGAGTGAGACTATATTAATGTGAACCAATATATGAAGCCTTTTTAGTGGCTAATTAGTGTTTTATTGTTAAATAAATTGTGTAGGATATTTGAAGGACGAGCCATCATAATTTGGCAAGGAACGCTTAAGGCAAGTTCTTTCAGTAACTTGTTGATTATTTAAATGTATTGAAATACATGACTTGATTATTAAATCTTTTGCTATTATGTGGATTATATGCGAGCATGATTAAAGTGTGCACAATGTGCAATTATGTGACTATATTGATCTATATGGAACTTAAATTATTGTAAATATACAATGTGAGATGCATGAGGTATGCTATGAGATACATGATGCCTATATATAGATGAATTGCATAAGATTTGTAATGAATGAGTAAGATGCATAGTATGAGAATCATGATGCATGGATAAATGCAAACTTATGTGTTACGTGAAGCATGAAATATGAAAATTGTTAGTTCTTGCTGAGCCGTCGTGCTCATTCTTGCAAAAATAAAACTTTTGCATATTTACGATGCAATGCAATTATCTTGATATCGTGATGATAAGGATTAGAGACGCATGGAAACAGGAAGGTTGCTAAATATTCCTTTATTATAATTATTTAGCTGTGATGACGGTATATGACGTACGTGAATTTGACTAAGTAAACCTTGTGTTATAAATGAAGGTTATCCATTATAGTTTTGTAAGATGTGAATATGTTAGTCGTAAACTAGAAGGATGACGCTGATGTATAAATGATATTCTTATAACGAATGTATAGTCATTGAATAACATAGTAAATATTCAGGGATTGAATAAAGTCAGAATTTGAACCTTGCGTTCACGTAGGAGATTTTGTAAATGATCATGATATTTATTCAACCTTGATTATAAGTGTATTATTAAAGGTCTTCGTACCTGGGAGTGGATTAGGATATGTTGTAATATTATTATAATTGCATTAATGTAGTAAGCCTATATTATATGGGTAGTACCGTGACGCGCCAGAATCGGGTTCAAGGTAAGACCCGAGTTTTGGGGGCGTTACATGTAAACCTTTCTAAATTATCAATATATGATTATTTATTCCGCATTTAGTTATCATATATTGCTTGAAGGTGTTTGGATGTTGTAGATCGTGAGCACCAAGTTCGGGTATTTGGTACTTAAATTTGGGGGCGTCACAACATATCTCCATTTATATATTAAATAAAATATATAACTTAATATATTTTATTTATCAATAATTTCTAAAAATTCTAGATTGAGACATGAGTAGTTGGAAGTCCCACCACAAAATCCATTGTTATGTGCTCCTATTTCCACTTTATAATCTCTAGTGGTTGTAACAACCCACTCGATCTCTGATGCTCTGCCTTAACTCTTTGATAAGTTAGGCATGTGCTGACACACTTTACAACCTCCCTTTTCAAATTACATCTTGTTGAGTACTTCGAACTATGTGCCTCTTGTAAAATTTCCTCTTTTAACTCAGGTGTTGCTGGTACCCACACTCTTCCTTCGAATCTCAACAATCCTTCATTGTCTATTTTGAACTTAGTATTTTCTTCTTCTGTCACTTCTTCTGTCACCTGGTTCTTTATTTTGCCACAATCTCCATCGTGATCGTGGACTTCCTTTACTCTTTTCAGTAAGATTGGACGAGTCTTAATTATAAACAACTTTTCTTCCGACTCCTTTGGATACTTCACCTCAATTTCCATTTTCTCTATTTCTTTGATAAGCTCCTCTTGAGCTGTTAACATCTTTAACTTTTCCCGACCCTTTCTACTTAAAGCGTCGGTGACCACATTGGCTTTTCCCAGGTGATACATAATCTCACAATCATAATCTTTGATTAATTCTAACCACCTCCGCTGCCTCATATTTAGTTGTTTTTGTGTGAAGATATACTTCAGACTTTTATGGTCTTTGTATATCTCATATTTCTCTCCATACAAATAGTGTCTCCATATCTTTAGTGCAAATACAACCGCTGCTAATTCTAAGTCTTGGGTAGGGTACCCCTTATCATAATCCTTTAACTAATGTGACGCATACGCTATGACCTTGCCGTGCTGCATCAAAACACAACCAAGTCCCTTATGCGACACATAATTGTACACCACGAAACCACCTTTGTTATCTGGCAATGACAACACCGGTGCTTCGCTCAACCTTTTCTTGAGTTCTCGGAAACTCTCTTCGCACTTCTCTGTCCAAAGAAACTTTACTGTCTTCCTTGTTAAATTTTTCAAGGGACTTGATAATTTTAAAAAATCCTTGATAAACCTCTTGTAATATCCTGCTAATCCCAAGAAACTCCGTACCTCCATTGGTATCTTTGGCTGTTCCTAGTTAATCACTGCCTCCACTTTTGCTGGATCTACTGATATCCCCTCCTGATCGATTACGTGCCCCAAAAACTGCACCCTCTCAAACTAAAATTCACACTTTGTAAATTTCGCATACAACTTCTCTTTTTTAAGGTCTCTAATACTACTCTCAAAAGTTCTGTATGATCCTCATGCATCTTAGAATAGACCATAATATCATCGATGAACACCACCATGAACTTATCTAAATATTATTTGAACACCCTATTCATCATATCTATGAATGCTGTTGGCGCATTCGTCAACCCAAACGACATCACCAATAACTGATAATGGTCGTAACGAGTCCTGAATACTATCTTCGGTACGTCCTCCTTTCTTACTTTCAGTTTGGTGATACCCGGTTCATAAATCGGAAAGTAGTATGTACACAAGCCAATCATATTTGATATAATGAAGTATATACTTTGTAATCTTATTCATTTATTAATAAAAGTATTAAATGTATTTTACTTTATCTACATGGTGTTGTTAGTTAATATGTGATAAACCCATAGTTTTAAGCAATAGTTTTAGAATCATGATGATGATCATGCTAATAAGATCTAAATTCTTAGAAAGCTTAAAACTAAACTTGTTCCTAATCGTTAGATTACTAAAAGGGGATTAGTTAATTCGGATAGATTAGTACATACGTTGCTTGCTCTTAGAAAGAGGATAATTGATATCATAATCATTCGTGTGGAGAGACTAAAGCACGTATATAGGTGCTTATTGGAGAATAAGTTCATTGAACATGACTCGCTAAGGAATACCTACTAGAGTTTTACTTGCTTGTCAATAGGAATTCCTTTAGTGATAGTAGTACAAGTAATCCTTGGACTTGAGATCATTATAGTATCTTGTGTATGATGAGTTATACTTTGACATATCCCTTAAGACCTTTAGGGTATATCAAAGGTATGATTGGGTATAATTATTTGTACATGGAGATAGGTGAATGATCAACAAAGAATATACCACGTTTAGTAAAAGATGTGAATGTCCAATGCGATTCGATAAAATGACAACTCAGTAGTCCTTGGCCAAGGAAGAATAAAATTAGAAAGGAGTTTCCAATTTGCATTATTTAGAGTTGTGCATTTGAAAATTGAAATGCATATAATTAAATAAAATAAGACTTAATAGTAATTCCATTTCTTATATTTAATTGGGACATTGTATGGTAGAATGATTGAATTGTACGGTAACTATTCACTGAAAGTTTCTTTTGTGATTAATGTTGAAATCTATATTATCTAGAAAGTCATTGATCGCTAAAGGGCTTACCCTTATTATAGAATAAATGTTATTTATTTAAATAAATTAAATAGTTTAATTTATTTATTTAAATAAGATTAGAATTGTTCTAATTGATTTATTCATAACTAGTTTAATATGGAGAACCTAAAGGGTCACACCACAAAAAAAAATATTTATTTAAGAAGTAAATGGCATAATCGTAATAATAAGTTGTGTGTATTTAATTTAATCTATGGAGATAGAATAAATTAAATAGCTTAATATTTATTATTTAATATTTTGGAAATTATAAATATAAATTAATAAGAGGAGTTTTAATATTATTATTATTACTATTATTATTATTATTTAATTCCTAAAAGGGTTTGACAATTAATTAATAGAAGTACTCTCATAAATTCCTAATTGGATTAATAGTTTAATTAATTAAAAGAGTTTAATTAGAATATAAACTCTAATCCTAAATAGTTTAGGAGGTTTCCCTATATCTATAAATAAGAGGACTCTTATCATGGATTAGGGTTACACACTCTTGCATTAGAATTGTGGAGAGTACTTGCAATTTCTATAGAGATAGAAACTAGGGTTTTGTCAACACCCATCTTCTTGAACAAGTATTATTCCTTAGTGGATCACCTCTAGAGGCCAAACACTTAGGTGGCTAACGTTGATCAAAGGAAGAAATTTAATCGGTGGAATTCAAGGAGAACGAGAAGGATTTGGAGGTTAACTTGTACCCGAAAAAGCTTTGAATCACGAGGGTATAATTCTCTATCTCTGTCTCTTTCGTTTGATTGATAATTGCACACAAGAAAAGATCATGGTGATGGTTTGTATAAAAAAAATTTTAAAATCCGTTTTATTGCGTTTCCACTTTATTTATGTAATTTGATTGCATGCTTGTGTAATATACAAACCTAACAGTGGTATCAGAGCCTAATCTTGTGCTAATTATCGATTTTGATGATTCCGTATGTGTATGGTATGCGATTGGATCGAATGTTTGGGCAAAAATCTGTTCTTCGCGAATTTGTTTTGCGGTGTAGCTGTGTCGCTTCTAGTTCATTCTGGAGCGCAGCTGCGCCCAAACTCAGAAAGTAGTTTCTGGTGGTGTAGCGCAGCTGCACCGGTTCCCAGTTCATTCTGGGCGCAGCTGCGCCGGATAGCAGAATCCGAAAATAATTTTTTCTTCAATTAACTTAAATGGTTTGTTTAATTGGAATAAGTTTAAAATACAGATATTTATTTTATCTGGAATAGGATTTCAGATTGCTAAAATTAAAGGATTTTAATTTTGATTTGGTTTTTGATTAAAATAAAAGAGTTTATTTTGTTTCAAAACTAAATATTAGCAAATTTATTGCCCATTAAATGATATCAATCCATATATGGAATAGTTTTATTATTCATGAGATGAATGTTATTTATTAATATGCATATGGAGATATGTATGATAATAAATAGGGATTGATTATGGACTATTGACCAATATCTGATTGGATTTTTTTTACAGGATGCTTGAATGAATGGGTTTTTATAAATAGGGTCTGCGTACCTTGTCTTCTCTAATTTTTCTTAATGTAAATTCTATATCCCTCCTATGTACTTTCCCTTGACTACTGATCAAGGTTTCTATTTATTGTAAATAGTTTATGTAATATGATTAGTTAGAATTATTTTGAAGAATTAGAGACAAAGGAGCAAGGAGAGCTTGAAGACCCGTTTATAATGGAGTCCAGATTTAAATATAATAGTTATATTTAAATTTAGTTTTTGCACCCTAGATTTGACCTTTTGGTTGACTTGGTGGCTTTAGTGAACCAAACTAGAATAAAAGTGCATAATCAATTCGGGTGTAGTATAGTATTCTATATGTGCATGCTTACTATGTATATATTATATATTATATAACATGCTTCGTATGTTAATTAATATGACGCGTATTTTATATATTTGTGTGCATGCGCGCTAAACAAGATGAGACAATTTAATAACAAACCCCTCAAAGAAATCATATTAAGTCTTAAACGTTCAAAGATATTTGAAATTAATATCGAATGTCGCCTTCTAGCATTGTAAAGCAATAAAGTATTAAATATTTAATATGAGTTTGTTGTGTCACCAGAAGACAAGTATTAAATATTTGTGACACAAGACAAATATTAAATATTTAAGATCTTGCCTTATCACATTTGATGCTTATTAAGGAATTGAACATTACTGTTTTGTTGTGTCACCACAAGGACGGTATTTTTCTCTTCACACATATGGAAGTGCTAGGTTGGACTTAACTTGGATAATTTTGATTCGGATGTGTCACCACTTGATCAAAATAATCTAAGAGACAAAATACAAGGAGTTACATAGTGATGTAATTGACCTAATTTATTTTAGTAATTAATAAAATGAATATATGCTAAAATATTGTCTATTTCACATGCAAATTTTAAAAATGTCAAACTTATTATCATTGTGTAGCATACTTGATGCTAACAAACTGACCAGACCGAATTACACGGACTGGTTAAGGAATCTAAGAATTATTCTCATTACTGAAATGATATCTTATGTCCTAAATTCGCCAGTCCCTGCAAATATTACAAAAAACAGCCTCTGAGGAAGAGATTGCTATTTTCAGAAAGTGGCAAGATGATGCAATCTTGACTCAATGCATCATGATGGCATCCATGAGTAACGAGCTTCATCGTCAGCATGAAACTAGGGATGCTCCTACTATATTTTTGCACCTCAAGGAGTTGTATGTTGAGCAAAGTAGGACTGCTAGATATCAGATATCTAAGGAGCTCTTCCGATCTCGGATGACTGAGGGCACTACCGTTGAGACTCATGTCCTAAAGATGATCAATTTGATTGAACAACTTGGACAGCTAGGGTTCGTAATGGATGGGGAGTTAAGTCAACATTTGATCTTCCAGTCACTCCCGGACACCTTCTCACAATTTGTTGTGAATTTTGACATGAATAAGTTGGACGTCAGCTTGCCTGAGTTACTTAACATGCTAAAAAATGTTGAAGGTCACTTCTTATCAAATAAGAACTAAGTCTTACTAGTGGATGATTCTTCCAAGAAAAGGAAGAGGCCTAAGTTATCTTCTAAAAAGAAGAAAAAGAAGAAGGCTAATGGCAAGGCGAAAGGAAAGGATAATAAGAATGTTGATTCTGATAGCAAAGGAATATGCTACCATTGCAATAAGCCGATACATTGTAAGAGAAACTGCGAGCAGTATCTTGCGGACCAAAATAAGCTTGGAGAAGCTTCAACTTTCGATCTAGATTTGTCCATTATTAAAATTAATTTTTTTGAAAGTCAAAATTCTACTTGGGTATTGGATACCAGCTTTGGTTTTCACATATGTAACAATATGCAGTGACTAATCAGAAGTAAAAAGCTGAACAAGGATGAAGTCGTCCTACGAGTGGGAAATGGAGCAAAGGTTGCTCCATTAGCTATATGAACTTATTGTTTAGCACTGCCTACGGGCAAGTCCATTAGGTTAAATAATTGTTATTATGTTCCAACACTTATAAGAAACATTATTTCAATTTCTGTATTGGATATGGATGGTTTTGATATATAATAAAGAACAACCGTTGTTCTATTTATAATAAAAATGTTTTATGTGGTGTTGGCAATTTACTGAATGGACTTTATATACTTGACTTGCATGAAAATATATTTCATATTGAATAAACTAAGAAAAGAAAAAGAGATGATATTAATTATACCTTTATGTGGCACTATAGACTCAGTCATATCAATGAAACAAGATTAACCAAGTTGCATAAAGATGGACTTTTAGAGCTATCTGATTTCGAATCATATCCAACTTGTGAATCTTATCTCATGGGTAAGATGACTAAATCTCCTTTTAGTGGAAAAGGAGAAAGAGTTACAGAGTTGTTAGCATTGGTACACACAGATGTATGTGAACCTATAACAACAAATGCACGAGGAGGGTATTCTTATTTTATTACTCTCACTGATAATCATTCTAGATTTGGATATGTGTATTTAATAAAATACAAATTTGAATCGTTTAAAGAGTTCAAAGAATTCAGAAGTGAAGTAGAGAAGCAAACTGGTAAGAGTATTAAGATTCTTCAATCGGATCGAGGAGGGAAATACTTAACCAATGAGTTTCTCAATTGTCTCAAAGAAAATGGTATAATCTCACAATGGACTCCACCAGGGACGCCACAGTTGAATGGTCTATCTGAAAGGAGAAATCGAACATTGTTGGACATGGTTCGTTCCTTGATGAGTTTTACCGACCTTCTAGTATCCTTCTGGGATTATGCCCTAGAATCGGCTACATACCTACTTAACAAGGTACCTACTAAATCCGTCCTAAAGACTCCATATGAGTTATGGACAGGGAGGGAACCAAATCTTAAGCATGTAAGACTTGGGGTTGTCTAGCTTATGTCAAAAGGTTTGAGCATGAAAAGCTGAAGACTAGATCCGATAAGTGTAGATTCATGGGATACCCTAAAGAAATATCAAGGTATTATTTCTATCATCCTACTAATCAAAAGGTGTTTGTTGTGAAACATGCTGCCTTCTTGGAAAAGGAGTTTATCCTTAAAGGGGTCAATGGGAGTAAGATATATCTTGAAGAAGTTCAAGAATCACAAAATACTATGGATTAAAGTCAGGTACCTGATGAGTTAAATCTGTACTAGTAATTTACGTGCAAGTATACACGGTCAATCAAGTAATAAAGTGAAAGTAGAGTTGTCGATCCCACGAGGAATAATCTAATAAATCAAAAATTTATCCCAACAACTAACCTCAATTTAATCTAACTCTATCTAAACAAAAAGGTAATTGTTTGTAATCACAGATAGCTAAACTAATAAAAGAAATAGTTATGAATAATATTATAGAAATGAAATTATCAAGATTACAATTTCCCCCATGAAGCTTCCTATTCTTCCACTCCCTATTTAACCAATCAAACGTTGCAGATTGCCAACCAAGAATTCAGAAGTATTTATCTAACTTATTCCAAGATTAGATAAGTGTCGTCATTCTTAAATAGAACACTAAATTTCTATGTGAATAATCAACAACGATGTAGTAAATACCAATTATTAACAAGTTCATGCGACACTTGGGTATATTTCTATCCCTCATGCAAATTGAATAATAATTCTAATCATGAATTAATCAAACACATGTATCATATTCCCCAACCATTCTAGAATCGATGTATCCTTCTTATCTAGACCAATAGATTAGTTGTTGGCCAGACAACTATTGAACTAGAGCCCAAAATATAATAAACAATCACGCAAACATCTGATAGAAGTTAAATAGACATTAGATTAATAAGAACTAATCATCGGGTTCCATTGTAATCTTGAAAATAGAATTTAGTTCATGAATAAAAAAATGAACATCATCTCATCAATAGAAGTCATTAAAAATACAAGAGTTTAAAAGGAAGATAAAGAAAAGAATCTGATGAACAGCTCCCGCTATAATTCTTCAGATCTTGATCTTCAATCCTCTTTCCTTCCTTTAGATTCAATTGATTCAGAAGTGTTTTCTTCCTTTTACATAAATTGTATCCTCCCTCCTCCTTGGCATCGCTTCATATATAAAAGGTACAGGAAAAAACTAATTTCACCGCACATATGCGCCACACGCACGTGGAAAAACGCTCCGGACGTCGCGGCCCACAAAACCAGGCGCCGCGACCCCATGTACGCACCGCGGCTCACCAAAGTGAGCGTCGCGGCTCTTAATCATTATATGGTTTTCTGTTAGGTTTGTACATAGCGAACATGCAATCAAATTACATTAATAAAGCGGAAGCGCGATAAAATCAGATTTTAAAATTTTATACAAACCATCACCATGATCTTTCTTTATGCACAATTATTAATTAAACGAAAGAGATGGAGAATAAGAATTATACCCTTGTAGAATTCTAGCTTCCTCAGGTACAAGTTCACCTCCAATTCCTTCGCGTTCTCCTTGAATTCCACCGATTAAATTCCTTCCTTTGATCAACGTTAGCCACCCAAGTGTTTGGCCTCTAGAGGTGATCCACCAAGGAATAATACTTGTTCAAGAAGATGGGTGTTGGCAAAACCCTAGTTTCTATCTCTATAGAAATTGTAAGTACTCTCTACAATTCTTATGTAAAAGTGTGTAACCCTAATCTATGATAAGACTTCTCTTATTTATAGATGTAGGAAAACCCTTCCCTAAACTATTTAGGATTAGGGTTTCTATTCTAATTAAACTCCTTTAATTAAATTAAACTCCTAATCCAATTAGGAATTCATGTGAGAGTACTTCTATTAATTAATTCCCAATCCCTATTAGGAATTAAATAATAGTAATAGTAATAATAATAATAAGACTCCTCTTATTAATTTATATTTAATATTTCGAAAATATTAAATAATAAATATTAAGCTATTTAATTTATTCTATCTCCATAGACTAAATTAAATACACTTAACTTATTATTACAATTATGCCATTTACTTCTTAAATAAATATTTTCCTTTTGCGGTGTGACCCTTTAGGTTCTCCATATTAAACCGGTTGTGAATAAATCAATTAGAACAATTCTAATCTTATTTAAATAAATAAATTAAACTATTTAATTCATTTAAATAAATAATATTTATTCTACAATAAGGGTAAGCCCCCTTAGCGATCAACGACTTTCCAGATAATATAGATTTCAACATTAATCATAAAAGAACCTTTCAGTGCATAGTTACCGTACAATTCAATCCTTCTACCATACAATGTCCCAATTAAATATAAGACATGGAATTACTGTCAAGTCTTATTTTATTTAATTATATGTATTTCGATTCTCAAATGCACAACTCTAATTAATGCAAATTAGAAACTCCTTTCTAATTTCATTCTGCTTTGGCCAAAGACTTCTGAGTCGTCATTTATCGAATCACATAGGACATTCTCTCCTTTTACTAGAAGTGGTAGATTCTTTATTGATCATTCACCTATCTCCATGTATAACTTATTATACCCAATCATACCCTTTGATATACCCTAAAGGTCTTAAGGGACATGTCAAAGTATAACTCATCATACACAAGATACTATGATGATCTCAAGTCCAAGGATCACTTGTACTACTATCACTAGAGGAATTCCTATTGACAGGCAAGTAAAACTCCATTAGGTATTCCTTAGCGAGCCACGTTCAGTGAACTTATTCTCTAATAAGCACCTACATACTTGTTTTAGTGTCTCCACACAAATGATTATGAGATCAATCATTCTCTTCATAAGAGCAAGCAACGTATGTACTAATCTATCCGGATTCACTAATCCCCTTTTTAGTAATCCATCGATTAGGAACAATTTAAGTTTGTGAGATATCTAGAATTTAGATCTCATTAGCATGATCCCCATCATGATTCTAAAAGCATTGCTCAAAACTATGGGTTTATCACATTTAATATAACAGCACCATGTAGATAATATAAAATGCCTTTAATAACCGAATAAGATTACAAAGTATATGCTACATCATATCAAATATGATTGGCTTGTGTGCATACTACTTTCAATCTCCCACTTGCACTAAAGCCAATCGTCATGATATCTAATACCCTTCTTCTCTAAGTGACGATCATCCTGCTGTTTGGATAAAGCTTCAGTAAATGGATATGCAATGTTGTTATTGAGAGTCCACTATCTCTATAGTGACTTATCCTCTTTCAATGATTCTATTAATCAAATGAAAGTGTCGCAACACATGTTTGAATCCAAGATGAGACTTAGGAACTATTCCTAGTTTTGTGATGAACTTTTTATCCAAACAATCAACTTGCAACTTCATTTATAGCTATATACTTTGTCTTTGTCACTAAACAAGTAACTCTTTCCTGTTTGGAACCTTTCCAATTCACTGCACCACCTTTCAAAGTAACGATTTACCTTAAAGTGGATTTGTTATCGTCTTGGTCAGTCTGAAAAACTTGAGTCTGTTTAGCCCTCTAGTTTTAATTCAGACCTACCATGAATCATAATCACATCTTCAGTACCGGTTAAGTACCTAAAGATGTTTATCACCGTCTTATAGTGATCATCTCCAGAATATGACTGATCAACATCAGGCCTTGTATATTCACTGCATACATGATAGTAACTCATGCGATCTCTCTTTTAATTGGAGACAATTTTAGAGAGATACACTCAATGACTCATCATCATGAGACTTCTCTTGGAGTTTGCCATGCTAAACGCCTTTAGCATCAAATGAATATACGTTCCTTGGGTCAAGCCGAACATCCTTTTAAATCTATCTATATAGATTTATATCCCCAATTTATAGGATGCTCCTCCCAAGGCATTCATGGAGGAATGTTTAGACAATTTTATCTTTACTGATTGTAGCATTAGTGTGTTATTCCTTGTCAGTAGTATACCAGCATATAATACCAAGAATGTTATAGCGCTCCCACTGACCGTTTTGTACATACTAGGTTCATTCCCATTTTTGATAAAATCAAACTCTTTTGATTGTCTCATCAAAATGAATGTTCCATCTTTGAGAAGCTTGCTTCAATCTATAAATGGATCATTGTAGCTTAAAACACGATTTGCTTCAACCTTTGAAACAAATTCCTCTGGCTGTATCATACATACATTCTCCTCAAGCCTTTATTGAGGAAGGACGTCTCCACATCCATTTTGTCAGATTTCGTAATAAGCTGCAATCACAAGCAAAATCCAAATGGACTTGAGCATTACCCGATAGTAAGGTTTTATCACAGTCAACTCCTTGACTTGAAAACCCTTTTAAACAGGCATGGTCTTATAGGTGTCTACCTTGCCATTTGCCCTAGTCTTTCTCTTAAAGACCCATATATACCAGAGTCTGTACTTGGTTCTTATACATAGAGTCCATTTCGGATTTTATGGCCATCTGCCATTTCTCTGAGTGTCTTCTACTCATAGCCTCATCGTATATAACTGGATCATCATCCTCTATGATGCGTACCTCATCATCATCCTCTATGATGAATCCATACCTCCCAGGTATCTTCGATACTCTTCCAGATTTACGATTTGGTTGTGGTACAATAGGTCTATCTACAGGTTCCTCGGTTCGACTTAAAGTGCTTTGTGGTTCTTGAACTCCTTCAAGATCTATTACCCTCCCACTAGCTCCTTCAATGATAAACACCTTTATCTAAGAAGGTAGCATGTAGGATTATAGTACCCTAAACTTCTTTAGGATATCCCACAAATCTGCACTTGTCAGATTTTGTCCTAAACTTATCTTTGAAACCTTTTCACATAAGCTGGACAACCCCTTATCTTAACATACTTAAGAGTAGGAATCCTTCCTATCCATAACCTTTATGGAGTCTTGGGCTCGAATTTTTGAGGTTACCTTATTTTGTAGATATGCAGCCGTTTCTAGGGTTTGACCCCAGATGGATACTAGAATGTCGGTAAAAATCATTATGGACTGCACCATGTCTAACAAGGTACAATTTCTCCTTTTAGATACACCAATCAATTATTCCGTATCAGGAAGTGTCCATTATGAGAAAATACCATTTTGAGATGATCTAGAAACTCATTGTACAAGTATTCTTTCCTCGATCTGATCAAAGAATCTTAATACTCTGTCAATATGTTTCACTTCTGAATTCTTTGAACATTTCAAATGATTCAGACTTGTATTTCATCAAATACACACATTCAACTCTTTGAATGACCACCCCTTTTTCTTTTACTAGTTTGTTCAATTTGTAAAATAATTTTCATGTAAGTCAAGTATACAAAGTCTATCAAGTAATCTTCCAGTTTCAAACAAAACATTATCATTATAAATAGAACAACAATTGTTCTTAAATATAATACCAGAACCTTCCTTGTCCAACAACGGAAGTAATAATGTTTCTAAAGAGAACTGGAACATAATAACAACTTATTAACTTAATAGACTTGCCCGTAGGCAATGCTAAACTATAAGTTCTTACGGTTAATGCAGCAACCATTGCTTCATTCTCCACGCGTAAGATTACTTATTCTTTGTTTAGCTTTCTACTTCTGCTTAGTCTCTGCATTGGATTGCATACGTAAGAACTACAGTCGGTATCCAATACCCAAGTAGAACCTTGACTTATAGAAAAATTTATTTCAATCATGAATAAACCCATATTTGTAACCGAAGCTTCACTAAGCTTCTTCTGGTTACCCTCTAGTTTTAATTCTAGTATCCAGGCTTATTGCAGTGGAAGCAAACTCCTTTTACTATTTGCATCAGTTTTGTTCTTATTGTCCTTTGTTTTTGCCTTTCCATTTACCTTCTTTGAATTGTTCTTCTTTTAAGAAGATCCTTTGGCCCTCTTCCGCTTCCTGGAAGAATCATCTACCAGTAAGACTTGGTCTTTCTTGGTTGGAAAGTGACTCTTTACGGTTTTCAACATGTTTAAGCAACTCAGGCAGGCTGACATATAGCTTGTTCATGTGGAAATTCACAACAATTTGTGAGAAAGAGTCCAAAAGTGATTGCAAGATCAAATCTTGGATCAACTCTTCATCCATTAAAACCCAGTTGTCCCAATTTTTCAATCAGATTGATCATTTTGAGGAAATTTGTCTATACTGTAGTGCCATCGGTTATTCTAGATCGGAAGAGCTCCTTAGATATCTG
The DNA here is from genome assembly GCA_034770075.1 of Aralia elata. Lineage (NCBI taxonomy): Eukaryota > Viridiplantae > Streptophyta > Magnoliopsida > Apiales > Araliaceae > Aralia > Aralia elata. The sequence goes on along the minus strand of CM068387.1, from coordinate 42,180,044 downwards.
ATATCTAATTGTCCTACTTTCCTCACCCTTCAACTCCTTGAAGGTGCAAGAGTATAGTAGGAGCATCCATAGTTGCATGCTGACGCTGAAGCTCGTTACTCATAGATGCGAGCATGGTGCATTGAGCCAACTGTGCATCATCTTGGCACTTTCTAAAAGTAGCAATCTCTTCCTCTGAGGCATTGTCTGCAACCATTGCAGAGATAGGCATATTAAAGACATAAGATAGCTTTTCAGCCTTGAGAACTATTCTCAAATTCTTTAACCAATCCGTGTAATTCGGTCCGGTTAATTAACATCTAATATGCTCCGCAGTGATAGTGAATTAGACATTGTAAAATTCTATAAATGAATTTGTAGTTTAAAAACATTTCAGCATACATTCATTAATTAATTAATTACCAAAATAAATTAGGTCTTTATTTTAAATTGGTATCTCCCACTATTTTCATCAAACTATATTACCCTCAATATACAGTTCGGCAAATCTAATTAAAGATTTGCTAGTGAGAATAAGGATCCCATTTCAAATGTATATAGCCTTGTGTGACACAACAAACGATATATAAATAAATAGGTAGACAACTATTGTCAATTACATCACTATGTAACTCCTTTCAATTTGCCTCTTAGATTATTTTGATCAAGTGTGACACATCCGAATCAAAATTATCCAAGTTAAGTCCAACCTAGCACTTCCATATATTCGAAAGAAAAACACTATCCTTGTGTGACACAACAAAACAGCATCGTTCAGTCTATGTATAAGCATCAAATGTGATAAAGCAACATCTTAAATATTTAATACTTGCCTTGTGTGACACAACAAACTTATATTAAATATTTAATACTCTATCGCTTTACCATGCTAGAAGGCGACGTTCGATATTCCAAATATCTTTGAACGCTTAGGACTTAATATAATTTCTTTGAGGGGTTTGTTATTATTTGTCTCATCTTGTTTAGCGCGCATGCACATATATATATAAAATACGCGTCATATTATTAAACATGCGAAGCATGTTGTATAATATATAATATATACATAGTAAGCATGCACATATAGAATACTATATTCTACCCGGATTGATTATGGATTTTTATTCTAGTTTGGTTCACTAGAGCCACCAAGTGAACCAAAAGGTCAAACCTAGGGTGCAAGAATTAAATTTAAATATAACTATTACATTTAAACCCGAGCTCCATTACAAACGGGTCTTCAAGCGCTCCTTGCTCATTTGTCTTCAATTCTTCAAAATTAATTCTAACTAGTCCTATTACAAAAACTATTTACAATAAATAGAAACCTTGATCAGCAGTCAAGGGGAAGTACATAGGAGGGAGATAGAATTTACATTAAGAAAAAATTAGAGAAGACGAGGTACGCAGACCCCATTTATAAAAACCCATACATTCAAGCATCCACTAAAATAAATCCAATCACACATTGGTCAATAGTCCATAATCAATCCCTATTTATTATCATACATATCTCTATATGTATCAATAATAATATTCATCCCATGAATAATAAAATCATTCCATATATGCATTGATATCATTTAATGGGCAATATTAGTTAGTATAAAATTCAATTTCAACTCCAATTAGTTATCATGGAATCCAATTCTAACTCTAATTAGTTATCATGAAATCCAATTTCAATTAAAATAAACTTCTTTATTTTAATCATATTCCAAATCAAAATAAACTCTTTTATTTTAATTTATCCAATTTTTTGAATAAAAATAAACTCCTTTATTTTTAATCAAATTCCAAATCAAAATAAACTCCTTTATTTTAATTAATATGGAAACCAATTTCAAGTTTAAAATAAACACCTTTATTTTTAACTTAAAATTGTTGGAAAATAAAATATGTTGAATCCTATTCCTTATCAAAATAAACATCTTTATTTTTTAAGGAAACATGAAATCCTATTCCATATATGAATAAACTCCTTTATTCTAGGAAACATGGAATCTTATTCCATATGTGAATAAACTCTTTTATTCTAGAAAACATGGAATCCTATTCCATATGTGAATAAACTCCTTTATTCTAGGAAACATGGAATCCTATTCCATATATGAATAAACTCCTTTATTCTAGTTAACGTAGAATCCAATTCCAAGTTCAAATAAAACTTTTAATTTTAATTATATTCCAATTCAAAATAAACCTTTTATCTTAATTGAAAATAAATAAAATCAAAATAAATAAAAAAATAAATAAAATAAATAAAATAATTTTACACAAACAATTATGCCCAATTAAATTATTCTTAACACATATCAATGTATATACAGAATCAAAACAATTAATAATTCGCATAAAGTTTGGCTCTTGATACCACTGTTAGGTTTGTACATAGCGAACATGCAATCAAATTACATTAATAAAGCGGAAGCGCGATAAAATCAGATTTTAAAATTTTATACAAACCATCACCATGATCTTTCTTTATGCACAATTATTAATTAAACGAAAGAGATGGAGAATAAGAATTATACCCTTGTAGAATTCTAGCTTCCTCAGGTACAAGTTCACCTCCAATTCCTTCGCGTTCTCCTTGAATTCCACCGATTAAATTCCTTCCTTTGATCAACGTTAGCCACCCAAGTGTTTGGCCTCTAGAGGTGATCCACCAAGGAATAATACTTGTTCAAGAAGATGGGTGTTGGCAAAACCCTAGTTTCTATCTCTATAGAAATTGTAAGTACTCTCTACAATTCTTATGTAAAAGTGTGTAACCCTAATCTATGATAAGACTTCTCTTATTTATAGATGTAGGAAAACCCTTCCCTAAACTATTAAGGATTAGGGTTTCTATTCTAATTAAACTCCTTTAATTAAATTAAACTCCTAATCCAATTAGGAATTCATGTGAGAGTACTTCTATTAATTAATTCCCAATCCCTATTAGGAATTAAATAATAGTAATAGTAATAATAATAATAAGACTCCTCTTATTAATTTATATTTAATATTTCGAAAATATTAAATAATAAATATTAAGCTATTTAATTTATTCTATCTCCATAGACTAAATTAAATACACTTAACTTATTATTACAATTATGCCATTTACTTCTTAAATAAATATTTTCCTTTTGCGGTGTGACCCTTTAGGTTCTCCATATTAAACCGGTTGTGAATAAATCAATTAGAACAATTCTAATCTTATTTAAATAAATAAATTAAACTATTTAATTCATTTAAATAAATAATATTTATTCTACAATAAGGGTAAGCCCCCTTAGCGATCAACGACTTTCCAGATAATATAGATTTCAACATTAATCATAAAAGAACCTTTCAGTGCATAGTTACCGTACAATTCAATCCTTCTACCATACAATGTCCCAATTAAATATAAGACATGGAATTACTGTCAAGTCTTATTTTATTTAATTATATGTATTTCGATTCTCAAATGCACAACTCTAATTAATGCAAATTAGAAACTCCTTTCTAATTTCATTCTGCTTTGGCCAAAGACTTCTGAGTCGTCATTTATCGAATCACATAGGACATTCTCTCCTTTTACTAGAAGTGGTAGATTCTTTATTGATCATTCACCTATCTCCATGTATAACTTATTATACCCAATCATACCCTTTGATATACCCTAAAGGTCTTAAGGGACATGTCAAAGTATAACTCATCATACACAAGATACTATGATGATCTCAAGTCCAAGGATCACTTGTACTACTATCACTAGAGGAATTCCTATTGACAGGCGAGTAAAACTCCATTAGGTATTCCTTAGCGAGCCACGTTCAGTGAACTTATTCTCTAATAAGCACCTACATATTTGTTTTAGTGTCTCCACACAAATGATTATGAGATCAATCATTCTCTTCATAAGAGCAAGCAACGTATGTACTAATCTATCCGGATTCACTAATCCCCTTTTTAGTAATCCATCGATTAGGAACAATTTAAGTTTGTGAGATATCTAGAATTTAGATCTCATTAGCATGATCCCCATCATGATTCTAAAAGCATTGCTCAAAACTATGGGTTTATCACATTTAATATAACAGCACCATGTAGATAATATAAAATGCCTTTAATAACCGAATAAGATTACAAAGTATATGCTACATCATATCAAATATGATTGGCTTGTGTGCATACTACTTTCATTTTCTTCCTTGCTCGCCCAATTGCTTCAATTATTGCGATTTTTTACCACTTAACTCCTTTATCCCTACAAAATGAATAAAACCCATAAATTGAGTACAAACTCTATAAAATGACATAAAATACTTAAAACACACAAATTATTAAGCCTAAAAGTACCCAAATAATAGGTATAAAACCCACTCATCAAATACCCCAAAACTTAAATATTTGCTGGTCCTCAAGCAAAAACTTAAATCAAACTACTACTATCTTACCAAACATAAGTAATAAAACAATGTTACTTGAGACTTGGCCTCAAGACAATCTTGATCTACAACACACTCTTAATTCAACGCATACAACTATGAAAATTAACCCAATTGATGGTCACACAACAACTTGCAACTCTCTACAAACGCACATAAACCCCTAAGCTTACAATACATAAAATTGAGAAGAATTCACGCAATCAACATTCCATAGAAATCTTAGATCCTCCTTCAAATCCTTTTAGGCACATCAATTTCCACTAATCAAGGTAATGCATAAGTTCAGCGAATCAGCGAAACATTAAAATGTCAAGCTTGATAAGATTATTTTCTATGCTTATTCTACACAATAATCACAAATATATGTTTTTTTGAAGTTTTCCCGATGAGTGCATTTTATGCTCCTTCTCATCCTCACATATATCTGATTGAGTACGTTTTACGCTCTATCTCAACCATACATTTCCTTCAATAATAAGCAAATAATCTTACCTCCAAACTAATCTTGCTTATCCCCCAAACTTATGACATGCCCCATTTTAGTTTCAACCAATCATTTAATCAAGTATTCTCCGGTCTCAACAAGATTAACATGGACACATGATTGCATAAGTTTCTTCCAAATTTACAAATTCTTTCACAATTTTCTACCTATTGCATAAGATAGGATACTTGCCTTACGCGTAGTTTATGTTTACTGCTTAATAGTACTTCAAATAACCTATATATTCACATATAGATATTCATTAGCCTTCTATATTCATTAACAGACTCACATATTCTATGCATCCAATGCATACCTAATACAGTTGTTTCATGCTTATGGATAGGTATTACAAACATACACTCAACCAAATATACATTTAAAGCAAATCATCATATATCATAAATTGTTGCCTTTGCTATTACTACAAAAGTTTCATTTATAAATTCCGTTTAAACCTTTTAAAATCTTGGTCCTATATGGCCATTACTTACTTAGACAGTACAAACATTCCAATAGACACATAATAAAGCTTATAGGAGCGTAATATATATGTACCAAGCTTCAGTTCACAAAAAGACCCTCTTGGTAACTCTGCAGCACAGCGCGACCGCACTGCATTTATGCTTGGGAGTGGCGCGGCCGCGCTACTCCCATACAGGCCCAGAACTGAGCTTTTCAGTGCATAGCTCTCTTTCTAGCATGTTAGGGTCTTAGTATACAACATACAACTAATATACACATTATTCTGAAGATTTAAAACCAAATTGGGTCCATGCATCTGACATTTAATATATCATTTTGAAATCTCTTTTCAAAACCAGCTTAATAGCTCTTTTCCTTAAAGACTAACCATGATCATATTTGACTCTCATATTATTGCTACATAGGTTCTGATATACATGCTCAAATGTTAATAAAACATATTTACATCGTTTCTTCAATTCAAATTAGTTTTTCCTAAACAAGATATCTATCAAATCATAGTTTACAAATCAACTTTATGATAACATACTCATGATACATCTTAATACATGTTTAAGGCTTCTTCATGCTCATTATACAAGGTTAAGTTGGGTTCTAAGGGTTGAGCGAATAAATAAAAAAACATTAGTTCCGTTCTGGTGCAGGCGCGGCCGAGCCCTGTTTAGCCTTGGTACCAGCGCAGCCGCGCTGGTACGCAGACACAGGTGTGCAAGCTGCTACGGCTGCGAACCAAACTACTAAAAACCTATGTAGTCACAATTTGGACACATGCATATATTATAAACTCAACCAAAACAACATAACTTAAATACTTAACTATTCTAACAGCTCCAACGACTCTATTAGCAACTTAGAATTAGCAATTTAATCACATTTAAATAATTTAACCAACATGAAACATGTTTAGCATTTCTTGACTGAATTCAGAGCACACATGGCATGATTTAACTCAGATTTTTCATCCTTTAATAATATAAAATCATCAGTTAACAACAACACAGCAACACATAACCCAATCAGAACATTTATCTCAATGAATAAGCATTTTTTCATCATTTCTTATATATATAATGAAAGTTCATAGATTTTACCTCTAAGATGAATTCTTCTTCTTGAATTAACTTGATAATATTTCTCTTCTAGCTTGATAAATCCTCTGCAATCTCCAGAAAGCTTCTATCTCTCTCTCACTCTCAATACTTCTCTCGGTATAGAATTAGCAAAATGAGGCCAATGCTTTAGGTAGAAAGTTTTATACAGATTTGATAGTAATTGAGTACTTCCACCCTTCCAATTCCATTCCATCAGATTGAACCCCTTTACATTCTTCATCAATTTCATCAGTTACTAGAGAGAGAGGTTAAGAAAATGAAAACATTTTGGGTTTAAAGGAATGAAATAACTCCCTCCTTCTTCAATTTTGCAATAATCGTGCTCTCCCCTCTCATTTGTCCCAATTTGATAGTCACTTGGGTCCCTCCAAATTCAGCTGATACAATTTTAATTAATAAAATATTATATTAATCAATTAATCAATTAAATAAATCATTTGACCATTTTGCCCTCCGGAATTCAATATCTTTGTTACTAATATCGATTCCTACTAAAATAGACGTTTCGAACGTCGTGGAAATATTTGTTTGGTCAAAATCATCTCCGTATACGAGTGTGACTTTTTATCCGAAAAAGTCAACCGGTTGACTTTGACCAAAAAGTCAACCCCGACACATTTTGTGATTACAGTCTATTCTGACTAATTTCGACGTTCGGGGCTCAAATATACAGTCTGCATTTTCAATTTCCACTCCGAACTCAATTTGAGTTTTAACTCCATTCCTAGCATTTAATAAATTTGTTAACTACTTAGTTAAATTCAAATAGCTAAATTAATCCAAACCAACTATTTAAATGCATCTCATCACATAACTCAATTAAATATATATATAACACATACACATATATTTATTAAAATCACTCAAGAGATTCACATAAATTCAGTTTATTAATTCCATTAAATTACATAATGATCTCGAGTATTACAAAAAACTTCTTCCTTCAAAAGTCTATTTCTTCTCTCAATAGGGTGCTATGAAGATCTGATGTTACAATTGTATTTGACCCTGGATTTATAGCTGAACTAAAAATTAGAAGTTGTCTTGCAAAAGGAAAGAATAAAATAGAATCAGAATTGAATTAAGCTGTTACAGTATGGGGAATGACAGTTTCATGTTAGGTTTGTATATAACGCGAGCATACAATCAAATTACATAAATAGAGCGGAAGCGCGATAAAACGGATTTTAAAATTTTATACAAACCATCACCAAGATCAATGCTTGTGCTCAATTAACGATATAAACAAAAGAGAAAGAGAATAAGAATTTATACCCTCGTAGAACAAAGCTTCCTCGGGTACAAGTTCAACTCCTAGTCCTTCGTGTTCTCCTCGAATGCTACGGTGTGATTCCTTCCTTTGATCAACGTTAGTCACCCAAGTATTTGGCCTCTAGAGGTGATCCACTAAGGAAGAACAAGTATTCAAGAAGTTGGGTATTTTGGCAAAACCCTAGTTTCTATCTCTATAGAAATTGTAAGTACTCTCCACATATCTTATGCAAGAGTGTTTAACCCTAATCTATGATAAGACTCCTCTTATTTATAGATGTAGGAATAACCCTTCCCTAAACTATTTAGGATTAGGGTTTCAATTATAATTAAACTCCTTTAATTAATTATGCTCCTAATCCAATTAGGAATTTGTGAGAGAGTACTTCTACTAATTAATTCCCAGTCCCTATTAGGAATTAAGTAATAGTAATAGTAATAATAATAATAAGACTCCTCTTATTAATTTATATTTAATATTTCCAAAATATTAAATAATAAATATTAAGCTATTTAATTTATTCTATCTCCGTAGATTAAATTAAATACACTTCACTTATTATTACAATTATGCCATTTACTTCTTAAATAAATATTTTCCTTTTGCGGTGTGACCCTTTAGGTTCTCCATATTAAACCGGTTGTGAATAAATCAATTAGAACAATATATTCTAATCTTATTTAAATAAATAAATTAAACTATTTAATTCATTTAAATAAATAATATTTATTCTACAATAAGGGTAAGCCCCCTTAGCGATCAATGACTTTCCAGATAATATAGATTTCAACATCAATCACAAAAGAACCTTTGAGTAAATAGTTACCGTACAATTCAATCCTTCTACCATACAATGTCCCAATTAAATATAAGACATGGATTTACTGTCAAGTCTTATTTTATTTAATTATATGCATTTCGATTCCCAAATGCACAACTCTAAATAATGCAAATTAGAAACTCCTTTCTAATTTCATTCTGCCTTGGCCAAGGACTACTGAGTTGATATTCACATCTTTTACTAGACGTGGTAGATTCTTTATTGATCATTCACCTATCTCCATGTACAACTAATTATACTCAATCATACCCTTTGATATACCCCAAAGGTCTTAAGGGACATGTCAAAGTATAACTCATCATACACAAGATACTATGATGATCTCAAGTCCAAGGATCACTTGTACTACTATCACTAGAGGAATTCCTATTGACAGGCGAGTAAAACTCCATTAGGTATTCCTTAGCGAGTCACGTTTAGTGAACTTATTCTCTAATAAGCACCTACATACTTGCTTTAGTGTCTCCACACAAATGATTATGAGATCAATCATCCTCTTCCTAAGAGCAAGCAACGTATGTACTAATCTATCCGGATTCACTAATCCCCAATTTAGTAATCCAACGATTAGGAACAATTTTAGTTTGTGAGCTATCTAGAATTTAGATCTCATTAGCATGATCACCATCATGATTCTAAAAGCATTGCTAAAAACTATGGGTTTATCACATTTAATATAACAGCACCATCTAGATAATATAAAATGCCTTTTAAGAAAATCTATTCTTTTATTAATAAATGAATAAGATTACAAAGTATATGCTACATCATATCAAATATGATTGGCTTGTGTGCATACTACTTTCAATCTCCCACTTGCACTAAAGCCAATCGCCATGGTATCTAATACCCATCTTCTCTAAGTGACGATCAAACTGCTGTTGAGTTAAAGCTTTAGTAAATGGATCTGCAATGTTGTTTTGAGATTCCACACGCTCCAGGGTGACGTCTCCTTTTTCAATGATATCTCTAATAAAATGAAACCGCCGCAACACGTGTTTGGATTTTTGATGAGACCTGGGTTCCTTAGCCTGCGCAACAGCTCCATTGTTGTCACAAAATAAAGGTACTGCTCCTCTAATGCTAGGAACCACTCCAAGTTCAGTTATGAACTTCTTCATCCAAACAGCTTTCTTTGCAGCTTCACTTGCAGCTATGTACTCTGCCTCTGTCACTGAATCAACAACTGTTTGCTGCTTGGAACTTTTCCAACTCACTGCGCCACCGTTTAAGGTAAACACGTACCCTGAAACGGATTTACTGTCATCTTGGTCCATTTGAAAACTTGAGTTTATATAGCCCTCTAGTTTCAATTCAGACCCACCGTAGACAAGAAATACATCCTTAGTTCTTCTCAAGTACTTTAGGATGTTTTTCACTGCCTTCCAGTGCTCTTCTCCTGGATTCGACTGATATCTGCTCGTTACACTAAGTGCATGAGCGACATCTGGTCTAGTACATATCATACCATACATGATAGATCCTATTGCGGAAGCATAAGGAATCTTACTCATCCGGTTTCTCTCCTCAGGTGTCTTTGGGGCCTGTTTCTTGGAGAGATGTATTCCATTGCTCATCGGCATGAGACCTCTCTTGGAATCGTCCATGCTAAACTTCTTTAGCATCGAGTCAATGTACTTTCCTTGGGTCAAGCCCAGCATCCTTTTAGATCTATCTCTATAGATCTTTATCCCCAAAATATAGGATGCCTCACCCAAGTCCTTCATGGAGAAGTGGTTAGATAACCAAATTTTGATCGACTGTAGCATAGGAACATCATTCCCTATCAGTAATATGTCATCAACATATAATACAATGAATGAAACAGCGCTCCCACTAACCTTCTTGTACACACATGGTTCATCCTCATTTTTGATAAAATCAAACCGTTTGATTATCTCCTCAAAACGGATGTTCCATCTTCGAGAAGCTTACTTCAATCCATAAATGGATCGTTGTAGCTTACAGACTTGGTTTGTTCCAACCGTTGAAACAAAATCCTCTGGCTGTATCATATATACATTCTCCTCAAGCTCTCCATTGAGGAAGGCCGTTTTCACATCCATTTGCCAGATCTCGTAGTCATAATAAGCTGCAATTGCAAGAAAAATCCGAATGGACTTGAGCATAGCTACTGGTGAGAAGGTTTCATCATAGTCAACTCCTTGTCTTTGTTTGAAACCTTTTGCAACCAGTCGGGCCTTATAGGTTTATACCTTGCCATCTGCTCCAGTCTTTCTCTTAAAGACCCATTTACACCTAATAGGCTTAATGCCCTCAGGTGGTGAAACCGAAGTCCATACTTGGTTTTCATACATGGAGTCCATCTCGGATTTCATGGCTTCTAGCCATTTTCTGAGTCATCACTACTCATAACCTCTTCGTAAGTTAATGGATCATCATCATCATCTATGATGCGTACCGCATCATCATCCTCTATGATGAATCCATACCTCTAAGGTATCTTCGGTACTATTCCAGATTTACGAATAGGTTGTGGTATAGTAGGTTCTTTTACTTGGTCAGGTACCTGACTTTGATCCGTAGTATTTTGTGGTTCTTCAACTTCTTCAAGATATATCTTACTCCCACTGACCCCTTCGAGGATAAACTCCTTTTCCAAGAAGGCAACATGTTTCGCAACAAACACCTTTTGATCAGTAGGATGATAGAAATAATACCCTGATGTTTTTTTAGGGTATCCCACGAATCTACATTTGTCGGATCTAGTCTTCAACTTATCTTGCTCAAACCTTTTGACATAAGCTGGACAACCCCAAGTCTTAACATGCTTAAGATTTGGTTTCCTCCCTGTCCATATCTCATATGGGCTCTTTGGGACGGATTTGGTAGGTACCTTGTTAAGTAGGTATGCAGCCGATTCTAGGGCATACCCAAGAAGGATACTGGAAGGTCGGTAAAACTCATCATGGAACGAACCATGTCCGACAATGTTCGATTTCTCCTTTCAGATACACCATTCAACTGTGGCTTTCCTGGTGGAGTCCATTGTGAGATTATACCATTTTCTTTGAGACAATTGAGAAACTCATTGGTTAAGTATTCCCCTCCTCGATCCGATCGAAGAATCTTAATACTCTTACCAGTTTGCTTCTATACTTCACTTCTGAATTCTTTGAACTTTTCAAACGATTTAGATTTGTATTTCATTAAATACGCATATCCAAATCTAGAATGATCATCAGTGAAAGTAATAAAATAAGAATACCCTCCTCGTGCATTCGTTGTTATAGGTCCACATACGTCTGTGTGTACCAACGCTAACAACTCTGTAACTCTTTCTCCTTTTCCAGTAAAAGGAGATTTAGTCATCTTACCCATGAGACAAGATTCACAAGTTGGATATGATTCGTAATCAGATAGCTCTAAAAGCCCATCTTTATGCAACTTGGATAATCTTGTTTCATTGATATGACCTAGTCTACAGTGCCACATAAAGGTATAATTAACATCATCTCTTTTTCTTTTCTTAGTTTGTTCAATTTGAAGTATATTTTCATGCAAGTCAAGTATGTACAGTCCATTCAGTAAGTTCCCAACACCATATAAAATATTTTTATTATAAATAGAACAACTGTTGTTCTTTATTATAATATCAAAACCATCCATATCCAATACAGAAATTGAAATAATGTTTCTAATGAGTGTCGGAACATAATAACAATTATTTAAAGTAATGAACTTGCCCGAAGGTAGTGCTAAACGATAAGTCCCTACAGCTAATGCAACAACCTTTGCTCCATTTCCCACTCGTAGGACGACTTCATCCTTGTCCAGCTTTCTACTTCTGCTTAGTCCATGCACATTATTACATATGTGAGAACTACAGCCGGTATCCAATACCCAAGTAGAATTTTGACTTTCAGAAAAATTAATTTCAATCATGAACAAACCTAGATCGGAAGTCGAAGCTTCTCCAAGCTTCTTCTGGTCTGCAAGATACTCCTTGCAGTTCCTCTTCCAGTGTCCCGGCTTATTGCAATGGTAGCAAATTCCTTTGCTATCTGGATCAGGTTTCTTTTTATCCTTCCTCTTCGCCTTGCCCTTAGCATTCTTGTTTTTCTTCTTTTCAGAAGATACTTTGGGCCTCTTTCTTTTCTTGGAAGAATCATCCACTAGTAAGACTTGGTTCTTGTTGGATGAGAAGTGACCTTCAGCAGTTTTCAACATGTTAAGTAACTCAGGCAAGCTGACATCCAACTTATTCATGTGAAAATTTACAACAAATTGTGAGAAGGTGTCCGGGAGTGACTGCAAGATCAAATCTTGACTTAACTCCCCATCCATCACGAACCCAAGCTGTTCAATCTGATTGATCATCTTAAGGACATGAGTCTCAATAGCAGTGCCCTCGGTCATACGAGATCGGAAGAGCTCCTTAGATATCTGATATCTAGCGGTCCTACTTTGCTCACCATACAACTCTTTGAGGTGCAACAATATAGTAGGAGCATCCATAGTTTCATGCTGACGCTGAAGCTCGTTACTTATGGATGCGAGCATGATGCATTGAGCCAAGATTGCATTATCTTGCCACTTTCTGAAAGTAGCAATCTCTTCCTCAGAGGCTGTTTCTGCAACACTTGTAGGGACAGGCGAATTTAGGACATAAGAAATCTTTTCAGCAGTGAGAACAATTCTCAGATTCCTTAACCAGTCCGTGTAATTCGGTCCGGTCAGTTTGTTAGCATCAAGTATGCTACGCAGTGATAGTGAGTTTGACATTTTTAAATTCTGCATGTGAAATAGATAACATTTTAGCATACATTCAATTTATTAATTACCAAAATAAATTAGGTCTTTATTTTAAATTGGTATCTCCCACTATTTTCATCAAACTATATTACCCTCATTATATAGTTCGGCAATTCTAATTAAAGATTTGCTAGTGAGATTAAGGATCCCATTTCAAAAGTATATAGCCTTGTTGTGACACAACAAACGATATATAAATAAATAGGTAGACAACTATTGTCAATTACATCACTATGTAACTACTTGTATTTTGCCTCTTAGATTATTTTGATCAAGTGGTGACACATCCGAATCAAAATTATCCAAGTTAAGTCCAACCTAGCACTTCCATATATTCGAAAGAAAAACACTATCCTTGTGGTGACACAATAAAACAGCATCGTTCAGTCTATTTATAAGCATCAAATGTGATAAAGCAACATCTTAAATATTTAATACTTGCCTTGTGGTGACACAACAAACTCATATTAAACATTTAATACTCTATTACTTTACCATGCTAGAAGGCGACATTCGATATTCCAAATATCTTTGAACGCTTAGGACTTAATATGATTCCTTTGAGGGTTTGTTATTATTAGTCTCATCTTGATTAGCGCGCATGCACATATATATATATAAAATACGCGTCATATTATTTTACATGCGAAGCATGTTGGATAATATATAATATATATATATATAGTAAGCATGCACATATAGAATACTATATTCTACCCGGATTGATTATGGACTTTTATTCTAGTTTGGTTCACTAGAGCCACCAAGTGAACCAAAAGGTCAAACCTAGGGTGCAAGAATTAAATTTAAATATAACTATTACATTTAAACCCGGGCTCCAATACAAACGGGTCTTCATGCGCTCCTTGCTCCTTTGTCTCCAATTCTTCAAAATTAATTCTAACTATTCCTATTACATGAACTATTTACAATAAATAGAAACCTTGATCAGCAGTCAAGGGGAAGTACATAGGAGGGAGATAGAATTTACATTAAGAAAAATTAGAGAAGACGAGGTACGCAGACCCCATTTATAAAAACCCATACATTGAAGCATCCACTAAAATAAATCCAATCACACATTGGTCAATAGTCCATAATCAATCCCTATTTATTATCATACATATCTCTATATGTATCAATAAATAACATTCATCTCATGAATAATAAATCCATTCCATATATGCATTGATATCAATTAATGGGCAAAAGTTTTGCTAATATTTAGTTTTTGAAACAAAATAAACTCTTTTAGTTTAATCAAAAACCAAATCCAAATTAAACTCCTTTAATTTTAGCAATCTGAAATCCTATTTTAAACTTATATCAATTAAATAAACCATTTATTTCAATTGAAGGAAAAAAAAAATTTCGGATTCTGCTAGCTGGCGCAGCTGCGCCCAGAATGAACTGGACAATGGCGCAGCTGCGCTGCTCCCCAGAAAAAATCGATTCTGAGTTTCGGCGCAGCTGCGCTCCAGAATGAACTGGAGGCGGCGCAGCTGCGCCGTGTCGCTGATTCAAAAAATTTTTATTCTGCCCAAAAATTTCGATCCAATCGCATATCAAGCATACATAGAATTATCAAAATCGATAATTAGCGCAAGATTAGGCTCTGATACCACTGTTAGGTTTGTATATAACGCGAGCATGCAATCAAATTACATAAATAGAGCGGAAGCGCGATAAAATGGATTTTAAAATTTTATACAAACCATCACCAAGATCAATCCTTGTGCGCAATTAACGATATAAACAAAAGAGAAAGAGAATAAGAATTTATACCCTCGTAGAACAAAGCTTCCTCGGGTACAAGTTCAACTCCTAGTCCTTCGTGTTCTCCTCGAATGCTACAGTGTGATTCCTTCCTTTGATCAATGTTAGCCACCCAAGTGGTTGGCCTGTAGAGGTGATCCACCAAGGAAGAACAAGTATTCAAGAAGTTGGGTATTTTGGCAAAACCCTAGTTTCTATCTCTATAGAAATTGTAAGTACTCTCCACAAATCTTATACAAGAGTGTGTAACCCTCATCTATGATAAGACTCCTCTTATTTATAGATGTAGGAATAACCCTTCCCTAAACTATTTAGGATTAGGGTTTCTATTATAATTAAACTCCTTTAATTAACTATGCCCCTAATCCAATTAGGAATTCATGAGAGAGTACTTCTATTAATTAATTCCAAATCCATATTAGGAATTAAATAATAGTAATAGTAATAATAATAATAAGACTCTTTTTATTAATTTATATTTAATATTTCCAAAATATTAAATAATAAATATTAAGCTATTTAATTTATTCTACCTCCATAGATTAAATTAAATACACTTAACTTATTATTAGAATTATGTCATTTACTTCTTAAATAAATATTTTCCTTTTGCGGTTTAAGTTCTCCATATTAAACCGGTTGTGAATAAATCAATTAGAATAATTCTAATCTTATTTAAATAAATAAATTAAACCATTTAATTCATTTAAATAAATAATATTTATTCTACAATAAGGGTAAGCCCCCTTAGCGATCAACGACTTTCCAGATAATATAGATTTCAACATCAATCACAAAAGAACCTTTGAGTAAATTGTTACCGTACAATTCAATCCTTCTACCATACAATGTCCCAATTAAATATAGGACATGGATTTACTGTCAAGTCTTATTTTGTTTAATTATATGCATTTCGATTCCCAAATGCACAACTCTAAATAATGCAAATTAGAAACTCCTTTCTAATTTCATTCTGCCTTGGCCAAGGACTACTGAGTTGTCATTTATCGAATCACATAGGACATTCACATCTTTTACTGGACGTGGTAGATTCTTTATTGATCATTCACCTATCTCCATGTACAACTAATTATACTCAATCATACCCTTTGATATACCCCAAAGGTCTTAAGTGACATGTCAAAGTATAACTCATCATACACAAGATACTATGATGATCTCAAGTCCAAGGATCACTTGTACTACTATCACTAGAGGAATTCCTATTGACAGGCGAGTAAAACTCCATTAGGTATTCCTTAGCGAGTCACGTTCAGTGAACTTATTCTCTAATAAGCACCTACATACTTGGTTTAGTGTCTCCACACAAATGATTATGAGATCAATCATCCTCTTCCTAAGAGCAAGCAACGTATGTACTAATCTATCTGGATTCAGTAATCCCCAATTTAGTAATCCAACGATTAGGAACAATTTTAGTTTGTGAGCTATCTAGAATTTAGATCTCATTAGCATGATCATCATCATGATTCTAAAAGCATTGCTCAAAACTATGGGTTTATCACATTTAATATAACAGCACCATGTAGATAATATAAAATGCCTTTTAAGAAAATCAATTCTTTTATTAATAAATGAATAAGATTACAAAGTATATGCTACATCATATCAAATATGATTGGCTTGTGTGCATACTACTTTCATTTCATTCAGCGCCCATGCCATCAACGATTACTACATTGTGGAGGCTTCTGAGGTCTGCCAATATTCTGAGTTCCTTCGCTCCAACCTCGATTATGATAATATTCTGGCTGACTTGTTCAAACTTGGAGCCACATGGGTATCTAAGGGCAGCAGGGGGGCTCACTTTTTCACAACAAGGACCTGAGTTTATATGGCAAGATCTGGTTTGCTTTCCTATGTGCGAAGCTTATGCCCACCCTGCACGTCAACGATGCTACTAAAGATAGGGTTGCACTGTTGTATGCCATTGTTATGGATTATTCTATTGATGTGGGTCGCATCGTCGAGGCCAGTATCTCCAGGTTTCTGAGGAGCCATATTCATGGAGGGTTACCTCACCCATCCCTTATCTATGGATTATGTCGTGCAACTGGTGTTCAGTGGTCTGAGGATGAGGTAGTTCAACAGCCGTTGCTGCTCCTAGATCATAAACTTATTGACCGATAGAAAGTCTTGGATCAGGCAGAGTCACACCCAAGGGGGCGAGGTTTTTATCCTTCATGCTAATTCAGATTCCGAGGAGGATTCTGATTCACCTACCGCCTCCAACACACAGCCTAAGGCTCGTTTCAGTAGTCAGTTCAGGAATTTGCAGCTACTCACTGACCAACGGGCTAAGAGGCTAGAACGAAAGAACAGACGACTAGCGGAGTGGCAGGAGCATATGTTCAACTACAACACGAGCTTCAATGCAGTATTGGCTGAGCAGTTTGCTAGGTTGAACCCCGGTGGCCCTCCTATCCAGTTTCCAATGCCTCAGCCATTACCTCCCTACCCACTGTCCGACGCTGATGTTGATGATACCAACCGACCATAACGCCAGACCTATCAAAGAAGTCCTCAGTTTAAAATTCGGTATTCTTTCGACAATGAGGACATTGGCACACTTAAGTTTGGGGGTAGATTTGCTTCTTGCAGTTAGTCGTATCATGCAGTTTAGGCATGTTTAAATGATTTATCATGGTAGTTGCATTTATGTTCTATGTTTTTAAGGGATTGATATTGTTAGAAATAATCATGTGAAATATCATCAATATTTCATGTGAAATATCATCAAAATGACTTTTCTTGCTTTTAATGTTCTTATCTGAGTTGTTTATTGCATTTTGATGATTTGTGGTACATATTCTTAAAAAAATTGCATTTAGGAGCATTGCAGCAGTCTATTTTAGGCAGGTCAATGATATGATATTGTTCAAATTGTTAATACATTTAACATTACAGATAAGGATTGCAATGTTAAGAATGTTAACTGTTGCTAGTTTTATTAAATTTGTGACCGTTCGATCCCATATTGCACGAGTCAATGCTTTGAACTGGTTAGATTTTAATCCAATCTTATGAATAATGCTCATTAAAGAAATGAAAACCTCTATCACTTGTTGGAACTCAAAAATATGAATAATGCTTCGATGTCTGTCTATATTGCAAGAAATAGTAAAAATTGACTAAGTGAGAATAATAGACAGATATGAGCAAATCTTGGCTAGTTTATTTTTGTGGCCTTTGTCATTCGAATGAGTAAGCCCTTTGGAGTGTCTCTACACTCGGTGCCCTAAAACCATCCGGTTTGGGAGTCATTGGTGGAAAGTTTGCTACATGGATGACATTGAAAAGCCTAATAAGGATAAACATTGCACAATCGAGATTTAGAATAAATAATCAATGAGATGGAGCGTACAACACACTCATTGATAAAAAAACTAAAAAAAATAAAAAAATAAAAAAATAAAAAAAATAGAATAATAGTGAAAACAAGTGAGCAGGAGGGGTGCTAAGAGTTGTCTATTTATTGCATTATCTTTATTCAAACACTGTGGTTCATGGATTGGATTGAAATCTTGATTGCTTTGAGCTATTGACTACACACACACACACATGAGGGTTATATATTTGATGAGATTGGTGTATTGTTACAATTCTGACGGGCATGCATTTGATATATTGCTGAATTGTTATTTCCTTTTTATTGAGGCCTGATATCCATTTAATATTTTGGTCTGCTACTATAGGTTTATAATTCATGCATGTGCATTCATATAGTTAGATTGCTTTATGTATTTTTATCTATCTTGTTTTTACTTGAGGATGAGCAAAGTCTTAAGTTTGGGGGTATTTGATGCGTGAGTTTTATACCTACGAATTGGATATCCTTTAAGCTCAATTCTCTGCTATCTTTAAGTATTTTTAGTATTATTTTACTTGTTTATTCATTGGTTTTGTATGACGCATGTCTGGATGGACATTTGTGGAAATATTGAACTTTAGGGGCAAATTCATAATTTCAGCATAATTGGCCCTGCGCCGGGGCGGGCTCCCAAGCCATTTCCAACGTTGGGGCGAGCTCAGCGTCGGGGCGGCAAACCCAGGCCATTTCTGGAGCCGGGGCGGGCTCATCGGGAATTTTTAGCGGCTGGCTTTGTGTTGTCTGCAGATAGTGGGTTTTCTTGGGAGGAATTTCAGGAGCCCGATTGTGATTAGAAGAGAGAGAGAGAATGATTAGTATATTGGGCATCTAGGGAGTGCATGTTGAATTATCCAAGCTACGCTTGAAACATTGGAAGCTAGGGTTTGAGCTAACAAGGAGAAGAACTAGAGAGAAGAAAGAACCACCATAGCATCACCAAGGACCTAAGGATTGCATTTCTGAGTATGAAAGCTGGAGAAGAAGATACTACCAAGCAAGCAATTCGGGATTCAATCTAAAAAGGGTTTTATCATTCTATTTCCTAGCATTTCATTCTCACTTTGTAATTCCAAAGCCATGTATTGTAAATTTATTATGGTGTTATTTAGAGCTATCATGAACTAATCTTTTCATTCTAAGATTCGATGGAACCCAACTCATAGTTTGTATTGAATGCTCTCTCTTTGAATATTAGTTAGACTCTTGTGAATTGGAGTTCATAGCCCATGTTTATGGATTAATTACTTAGCCCGTAATTACCTTGGTAACCTATATGAAATTGAGAAATGGAATATAGTGTTGAGACCTAGTTATGAATTCATGTGAAAATTAGATATCCTTATGGTTAATGTATGAGATTATGTGACGTGAGTCTTGTGTATTATTCCAAAGGATAGATAATTTGATTGTATTTAGGATAGACATATACCTAAACACCATATGTATCCATTTGAGAATCCTTGCTTAATGCTTTCTATTGTGAAAGTTGGTAATTGATAGAGTAGTTAATAAGATTTTACGTGACATGTATCTTGTTAATTGTTCTTGATATTAGATTCTTGTTAATGTGTAGAATAGAGATATATCTATAAACCACAATAGGAAATACATATTAAACCATCGAGAGAAGTTTGTATATACTTGTGATTTCTCGGATAACAATCCTTATGTTCTAACTAGTTGAAAAAGAGAGAGTTGTGATTTACAAATGAAGAGTTGGGGGAAATTGTAATCTTATATCTTTCTATCCTGAATTATATTCGTGTTTTGTTTAATCCTTGCTTTCCTATTTATCTTCAATTAGTTTTAATCAACAACAAAATCAAATTATATTATCATTGTTTAAATAGGATTAATTTGCCACGCAATTGGTAAGTGGTAGTTATTTGACATAATTCCTCATGGGTTCGACACTCTACTTATCTTATATTACTTGTGGACCGCGTATACTTGCGCGTGTTTTACTGATTGAGAAATCGACCAACAGCAGCGCCACTTTATCAAAGGGACACGATACGGCAGCGCCATATCAGCATAACTGTTTCTGCATTTTTCTTACAGTCGCGAATTTGATATGTTTTTCACTCAAAACTCAACTTTCTGCAATTGTTTTCAAAACACATGATTTTATACAACATATTATGCCCAATAAATTATTCTAAACGTATACCCATACATACACGGAATCAAAACAATTAATAATTCGCATAAAGTTTGGCTCTGATACCACTGTTAGGTTTGTATATAACGTAAGCATGCAATCAAATTACACAAATATAGTGAAAGCGCGATAAAATCGAATTTTAAAATTTTACAAACCATAACTAGGATTGATCTTTCTGCGCAATTATCAATTAACAAAAGAAGATATACCATTGTACAATTCAAGCTTCCTCAGGTACAAGTTGTGACAACCCGGATTTTTGAGAATAATTATAATAAGAATTTAATATAGAATAATTCTTATTATGAGTCGCGTTTGAATATATATGTGTTATATATATTTATGTGATTAAATTGATGAGCTTAATATGTATATATATAAATGTGAAATATATACAAAGATTCAGAATGAATGAGTTCATAGTCAATTATTGTAACGATCGCGAGTCGTGGGTAGCTTGGTAATTCGAGCTTATGGATATTATTGAATAAAATAGACTTTTATTAATAATATTATGTGTTAAGAGTTTAAAGGTTATATTATAACCTAGACTATGTGTTGACGATGATTAGTAAGTGTAAAAGTGTTCGTATGAGCTAATTTGGTGGTTTCGAGAAAAATCGCTAGAGTACTATTTATTGGATTAAATAAATAGTTGATGGTTAATAATATTGAACGAGTAATTGTTGTAAAGACGCTAACCCAAAATATGGGTGGGATATATATGCGATGATATATATGATTATGGGGAGTTAATCGTGAAGAGCAGCGATCGCGAACCGTGAATACCCTTGTAATTTTGGGTTTATTAATATTATTAAATGGATTAAATATTATTTTTATGTGATGTCCTTTAAGGTTATTTTATAACCTGGATGATGTCAATGTATGAAGATTTATGCGTTATTGAATCGTATGAGTGAATAATTAATTTTGCAAAAGATCGCAAAATCACTATTTACGGGGCACGTTTTCCCGAGGCACTATTCACACTATAAAATTTTTGTGTCTTTTTTGATGTTGAATAATTTCATAAATACGTGTACGCGTACGAATAATTTTTCCAAGTGTCTGAAATTTTATTTGAGCTGATACGTGATTTTATCCATATCCGAAATGTATGACATGGGTGTTCCGAATATTTGGACAAATCCAACAATAATTATTTTTATGCGTCCCAATATTTATGGTAATACCCATTTTAATTTTGGGTAGAGTTATTTACCAGTTTTGGTACAAAAGTGAGAGTTTTCGGATATATTTTTGTGTATTTGGGTATTTATTTTTGGCTTGTTACTCCAAGTGGGAACCACCCAACCACTTTAGACCAATTAAATGAGAGCAAGAAGGGAGTTGCCGGCAAGCATTTGAATTTGTTGGCCAACCTTGAGCACCTAACCCACTACTCCAAAAATCACTCCTCCACTTCTCCCAAATCATTCATTCTTTCTTGCATTCCTTCTCTCCCATACCATCAGCTCAATTAGAGAGAAAGAGAGGGAAAATCTGCAGCCAAGAGGAAGAAGAAAGAAGGAGAAGGTCGCCGGAAAAAGGAAGAAGGAAGAAGAAGAGAGCGCGGGTGGAAGAGAAGAAGAAGAGGAAGAGCTTCAAGCAACTCTAATAAACCCTAGCTAGCTTCTCTATCATCTATAAGAGATTTACAGAGGTAACATCTCATTAAATCCATTTCGTTTGAGTTTTGTAAAAGATTTTCCAAAGTTTTTGGTTTTTAGAGCTTGTAAGCTCGTGGATGATTTTCTTGCGATTTTTGTGTTGTTGTTGGTTGGGGTTGCTTAATAATGTTGCCAAGAGACCTTGTGAGCCATTAATAACATCAAAGTGGAACAAAAACGCAATAAATTCGTACCTATGCTTAAGGAGGATGAAGAACAATAAACTTTGGACATAAACTTGGACATTTGGACGATTTAGAGGACTTTGTAGCTATGATTTCCTGTTTGTTTAATTTATTTGTTGTTATGATGTTGTACTTCCATCGGTTATGAAGTTAACCCAGTTGGAACGGAGTAAAAAGGAGTTAAAACAAAGATTTGGTGAAGATTTTTGTGAAGAACACGAAGAACACCAAGAACACGAAAATATAGCATGAGTTGATACTTTGGCCTAATATTTGGCCATGTTAATATTAATGGATAGCTCTGAATGTTTGATATGTTGTAGCCCTATGTCTTAGGAGTCCATAGAGTCCGGAACGGACCAATTTGAACGTGTATTGAGGGAGTTATGGTGGTTGGAAGCAAGATAGGTCTAGGACACCAAAACAGAGGATTCCGGAAAGCAAAACGGGTTGGGGACTCAGGCCGAGCACCTACGGCGCTAGGTAGGCGCTGGCCACGAGTCCCGCTACTGCAATAGAGCACTTTAGGCGCTGGTCATAGGCCATTTTGAGCGCCTACGGCGCTGGACAAGAGACTGTGCAAACAGCTTTGACGTCCTTTAGTAAAATGGGCATAACTTTCGCATATGAACATGGATTGAGGTGATTCAAGATTATTCGGAAAGAGAACAAGTAGAACTACAACTTTCTTTACGTTTTTTGATTTGAGGTCGGGATCAATTCCTAAATTGACCATTTGTATGACTGATGTGTTTTTGCAGGTAATCGGAGGGTGTCGGGCATGCGCGTAAGCACATGTAATGGTCCCGACAATATAAAATGTTGTTCTAAGTTCTAAAACATGAATGTTATGATTTATAATGATACTTAACATTAACCAATGAGTATTAGATAAATTGAATGGGCATGTTAGGCGTACGCAAATGCATGTCGCCTGGGCGTTCGAATAATCAAGTTTGGCGTATAGACGTGCAAGCGTCGTAACGCCATAACTAGTGTGTATAATCTTGTTTAATATTGTGCTTCTAGTAATAATGAAACATGGTAGTGTGTTATAAACCAATGTATGAGCATGCTAAGCACATGCAAAGGAGGCGAATTAGGTGTGTGACGTGTAAACGTCGAAACGCCGCGTAAAGTGTTAAAGAACTTAAATAGTGTTTCGATTTAAACAAAACGAACATTATAAGATATGAAGTGGGTTTATAATATAAACCATTATATGAAGCCTTTTTAGTGGCTCATTGGTATTTTATTGTTAAATAAATTGTGTAGGATATTTAAAGGACGAGCCATCATAATTTGGCAAGGAACGCTTAAAGGCAAGTTCTTTCAGTAACTTGCTAACTCGTTTAAATGTATTGATGTACATGACTTGATTACTAAATCTTTCATTATTATGTCGAGTATATGCGAGCATGACTAAAGTGTGCACAATGTGCAATTATGTGACTATATTGTTCTATGTGGGACTTGAACTATTGTGAATATACAATGTGAGATGCATGAAGTATGCTATGAGATACATGATGCATGTATACAGATGAATTGCATAAGATTTATAATGCATGAGTAAGATACATAGTATGAGAATCATGATCCATGGATAAATGCAAACTTATGTGTGACGTGAAGCATGAAATGTGAAAACTGTTAGTTCTTGCTGAGCCGTCGTGCTCATTCTTGCAAAAATAAAACTTTTGCAGATTTACGATGCAATGCAATTATCTTGATATCGTGATGATAAGGATTAGAGGCGCATGGAAACAGGAAGGTTGCTAAATGTCCCTTTACTGTAATTATTTAGCTATGATGACGGTATATGATGTACGTGAATTTGACTATGTAAACCCTGAGTTAGAAATGAAGGTTATCCATTATAGTATTTATGATGTGATTATGTTAGTTACTTGTTATAGTAAACTACAAGGATGTCGATAATGTATAAAGGACATTTTTATAACGAATGTATAGTTGTTGGGTAACTTTGCATATATTCGGGGATTAACTAAAGTCAGAATCCGAACCTTGCGTTCACATAGGAGACTTTGTAAATGATCAATGGTATTTGTTCAACCTTGATCATAAGTGTTTTAGTTAAATGTTACGAAACCTGAGAACGAGGATAGTTTGAGGTAATAATTGTTAATACTTGTATTGATATGGACTGTTATATATACAACAGGAGTAATATTAAATTTTTAATGATTATTAAATGATGTACTAATTAAGGTCTTCGTACCTGCGATTAAATGGGAACATGTTGTAATAATCTTGTAATTACTTTCATGTAGTAAGATCATGTTTTAGTTATGGTTTCGAGGCTTGGGATGACAATATTTATATTATATCAATGTAAATATTTTTATTATTCCGCAATAAGTTATTGACAGGTGTAGAATGAGATGTATCGTGTTGCACAGTGATGCACCGAATTCGTGGATAAGGGAACCCGGATTTGGGGGCGTCACACAAGTTCTACTCCAAATCCTTGGCGTTCTCCATGAATTCACCAGTTAAATTCCTTTCTTTGATCAATGTTAGTCACCCAAGTGTTTGGCCTCTAGAGGTGATCCACTAAGGAATAATATATATTCAAGAAGATGAGCGTTGGCAAAACCCTAGTTTCTATCTCTATAAAAATTGTAAGTACTCTCCCAAATCTTATGGAAACGTATGTAACCCCAATCCATAATAAGACTTCTCTTATTTATAAATATGGGTAACCCTCCTAAACTATTTTGGATTAGGTTTTTATTCTAATTAAATACTTTTTAATTAATTAAACTCTTAATCCAATTAGAAATTTTATGAGACTACTTTTATTAATTAATTCCCAAAACCTTTTAGGAATTAAATAATAATAATAATAATAAGTCTCCTCTTATTAATTTATATTTAATTTTTCTAAAATATTAAATAATAAATATTAAGCTATTTAATTTATTCTATCACCATAGATTAAACTCAATAAACTTAACTTATTATTACAATTATGCCATTTACTTTTTAAATAAATATTTTTCTTTCGCGGGTGTGACCCTTTAAGTTCTCCATATTTAAACCGGAGTGCGAATAAATTAATTAGAACAATTCTAATCATATTTAAATAAATAAATTAAACTATTTAATTCAGTTAAATAAATAATATTTATTCTACGATAATGGTAAGCCCCCTTAGTGATAAACGACTTTTCAGATAATATAAATTTCAACATTAACCACACAAGAACCTTTCAGTGAATAGTTACATTTAAATTCAATTATTCTACCAAGCAATGTCCCAATTAAATATAAGACATGGAATTACTGTCAAGTCTTATTTTATTTAATTATATGTATTTCGATTCTTAAATGCACAACTCTAAATAATGCAAATTAGAAACTACTTTCTGATTTAATTCTGCCTTGGCCAAGGACTACTGAGTTGTCATTTATCAAATGACATAGGACATTATCTTCTTTTACTATAAGCGGTAGATTTTTTGTTGACCATTCACCTATCTTCATGTACAACTTATTATACCCAAGCATACCCTTTGATATACCCTAAAGGTCTTAAAGGACATGTCAAAGTATAACTTATCATACATAAGATACTATGATGATCTCAAGTCCAAGGATCACTTGTACTACTATCACTAGAGGAATTTCTATTGACAGACAAGTAAACCTCCATCAGGTATTCCTTTAGCGAGTCATGTTCAGTGAACTTATTCTTCAATAAGCACCTACATACTTGCTTTAGTGTCTCCACCCAAATGATTATGAGGTCAATCATCCTCTTCTTAAGAGCAAGCAAAATATGTAATAATCTATCCGTATTCACTAATCCCCTTTTTAGTAATCCAAGGATTAGGAACGATTTTAGTTTTAAGCTTTCTAAGAATTTAGATCTCATTAGCATGATCGTCATCATGATTCTAAAAGCATTGCTCAAAACTATGAGTTTATCACATATAAAATAACAGCACCATGTAGATAAAGTAAAATGCCTTTAAAATATTAATTCTTTTATTAATAAATGAATAAGATTACAAAGTATATGTTACATCATATCAAATATGATTGGCTTGTGTGCATACTACTTTCAATGACACCACATCCTTCGATACCACTACATCTTATACCGTCATGTTGAATGTCCTGGCTGTTGGTTGATTGGATGGCGTTGGTCCTCCGATTGCAAGCTTTCCACTGTTGCTTCTTTTATTTCCACTTCCCTCATTCGTCCCCTTCTTAGGACCGTTCTTGATCTGGTGGTCTGCAGCTCCACATGCAAAACACCCCTGATTCTTCTTTGGGTTGGGGCAATTAGGAGAGATGTGTCCCTCTTGCCCGCATTTGTAACATACACTATTTCCCTTCAGACAAGCTCCCAAGTGGTTCTTCCCACAATTTCTGGATACTCTACCTTCCTCTTTGGTTCTCCTTGCTTATTTCTCGCATTATTATTATTATTATTGTTCCACTTCCTTTTGTTGGAGTTGCTTCCACCACTACTCCCCTCTTTCGATCCTTCGTTACTTTTCTTGTTATTTTTCTCTTGGTGATACTTTGTCAACGCCTTAGTTCCTCCTTCCGTTATTATTTATTTTTCTAGCATGTCTGTAAAGGTAACTATTTAGAACATAAAAACCTTACTGTGGAGCACGCGTTTCAATCCCTGGTCAAATCTCCTAGCCTTCCTCTCTTTAGTGTTCACCTGATGTGGCACAAATCTGGTGAACTCGTTGAACTTTTCAGCATACTCCGACACTGTCATATCTCCCTCCTTCAGTTCGAGGAATTGGACCTCCATCTTGCTCTGCATAATGCGAGGAAAGTAAGTCTCGAAGAACAATTCCTTTAATTTGTCCCACATCACTACTCCCCCCTCCTTCTATGTTCTTGTTAGCCACATTTCTTAAGTCAATCCTTGATGTACTTGGCTTGGTTTATGAAGATTCCTTCACTAGTCTGTTTCACTTGGAGTCCAAGGAAATAGTTTAGCATACCCATCATACTCATTTCGAACTTGTTCTGCATTAACTTAGCAAATCTTTCACATAATATTTCGTCAGTATAACTAAAAATAATATTATCTACATAGATTTGTACTAATAATACCTTGCTTTTATGCTTCCTAAGAAACATAGTTGTGTTTACCCTACCTCTAGTAAATCTATTTTCAACAAGATAATTAGTGAGAGTTTCATACCATGCTCTAGGTGCTTGCTTTAAACCATAAAGTGCTTTATCTAATTTATAGACATGATTAGAGTGAGTAGAGTTGACAAAACATGGAGGTTATTCAACGTAAACCTCTTATTAAAGTTCACCAATCAGAAATGCACTCTTTACATCCATTTGGAAAACTTTGAACTTCATGTTGGCAGTATGAGCTACGAATATCCTGATAGCTTCCAATCTGGCAACAGGTGCAACGGTTTCATCGAAGTTAATTCTTTCTTCTTGAGAGTAACCTCTAGAAACCAACCTTGCCTTGTTCTTTGTAATCACACCAGCCTCATCCATCTTATTTCTGAAGACCCATTTGGTGCCTTTGACTGAATGATTTCTTAGCCTTGGAACTAGTCTCCAAACTTTGTTTCTTTCAAACTGATTTAATTCTTCTTTCATAGCTTTAATCCAACTTGAGTCTTCCAAAGCTTCTTCAATCTTCTTAGGCTCTATTTGAGAGAGAAAACTGAGGTAAAAGCATTCATTTTATCTAGCTGACCTTGTTCTGACCCTAGCATTCAGATCTCCGATAATTAAATTCTGAGTGTGATCACTTGCCCGTCTGCTACCTGAGGGGACATCCGTCCTTGTGCCTTGTTGTTTGAGATCTTCTAGATTTGGTTCTTATTCTGTATCTTCATTAATTTATAGGGTTCCCATGACTGGAACTATAATCTCTTGATCAGGCATTACGATCGTAGGGTTTGGCTCTACGACTTCAGCTTCTGCGATCGTAGGATTCTCCTGCTCAACGATCTGAGGTTCCAACTCTACGATCTCTTCTGGTTGAGTTGTTCTTCCTGATTTGCCTTGACCAGTCTCATCAAAGGTGACATGAATGGAGACTTCAACTGTCGAGAAGTTCTTATTGGACACTCTATAAGCTTTATTTTCCATAGAGTACCCAAGAAAGATTCCTTTATTTGACTTTGTCTGAAACTTAGTTAGATATCTTTTTCCATTATTGAGTATATAGCACGTACAGCCAAAAGCGCGAAAATAACTTATGTTCGACCTTTTTCCTTTCCACAACTCGTATTGTGTCTTCTTGAGCGTAGAGTGAATCAATGACCTATTCTGAGTATAACATGCAGTATTAACTGCTTCTGCCCAAAAGTATTCTAGAAGATGAGCTATAGCAAGAAGTGTTCTTCCTGCTTCTATCAAAGTTCTGTTCTTTCTTTCAGCCACTCCATTTTGTTGTGGAGTTCTTGGGGCTGAGAAGTTATGCATAATGTCATTATCTTCACAGAACTGATTTACTTTAAAATAGTCAAATTCTCTTCCATGATTGCTCCTTAATGCTATTATCTTCTTGCCTTTTTCATTCATCACCCGCTTGAAGAATTTGATTAACTAAGAGCTAGTTTCGTCTTTAGAGCTTATGAATAATACCCATGTGAACCTGGAGTAATCATCCACTACAACCAGTGAGTATCTCTTTCCTCCAAGACTAGCAGTTGGAATAGGCCCAAAAAGATCCATATGAAGAAGTTGTAGAGGCCTTTTATTAGAATTAACTGCTATGCTCTTGAATGAGTTCTTGGTCTGCTTTCCTAACTGACAAGCTTTACACGGTCTTTCCTTGACGAAGCTTAGCTTTGGTATGCCTCTGACTAGGTCCTTTGACACTAGTTTTGACATACTTTTGAAATTTAAGTGAGACAATCTTTTATGCTATAACCAGCTCACATCTTCTGATGGTTTGGCGAAGAAGCAAGATGATGCTGAAGAACTTAGTTCAAAGAGATTAACCACATATACATTTCCTTCTCTGGATCCAGTCAGCTTTAGTGAGTTGGTTTCTAGATCTCGAACTTGATAATGATTGTTGAGGAAGATAACTTGATGGCCTTTATCACATAGCTGACTTATACTTCGGAGGTTGTGCTTTAATCCATCAACATAGGCTACTTTATTGAATGAGACAACTCCATTGCTAATTATGCCATAGCCTCTGGTTTTTCCAGAGTTGTTATCTCCAAAGATAACAGCTGGACCATCTTTAACCTTAAATTTTGACAAAAGAGCCTTGTTGCCAGTCATGTGCCTAGAACATCCGCTATCAAGATACCAAATTGATTCACATCTCCTTGGCACCTGCAAGAATAATTTCTATTTATTTTGGTATGCATATATATTTGGGTCCTGTAATGTTAGTTCCCTTGGGGACCCAAATCTGTTTGATTTTGAGTCTTGTTTGTGTAATATGCTCAAAATAATGACAATATGCAGCTTTAGGACCATATTTAAAACAGCCAAAACATCCTATATGTTGTATGTGTGAGTGTGTGTGGATATTTTCTCACTTAAAATTTGTGTGGATGACGTGCTGTCGCAAGCACCCAAAAATAAAATCTTATTGCAAAAGATATTAATGTAGTAGTGCAAGTAAGAGTCGATCCCACAGAGAATGATTAGTCTAAATTTATACTTTGTAAACCAAAAGGGGGGTTTGGAATTTTATTTAACTAATTAACTGAAACAAAATAAGAATAAAATAAAGACTTTAGTTCTTCCGTTCAACATCACCTTGTCATAGCAATATTTATCCTTCAATGAAATTAATAACCCTAGATAACCGCAATCGCTAATTATCCGAAATCTTCCTTAGATTTTAAATCTAATGTGACAATCGCGCCCACAAGATCCTAACTATTATATAACCCAGAACTATCAGTCTAGATTTAATATAACAGAAGCATTAATAAATAGAGAATTAGGTTATTCCAAGCAACAATCACACTATCAGGGATTATTTAACCTATCTTCCGATAATCATAGCAATACCCAAAATCTTGACCACAATCATGAATTACTAACTGCTACTTATGATCAGATATAATATTATTTGCTTAATATTATACCTTAATCTAGCTGATTATATTAATTAGGTTAATCTAACTGGCCACATTAAATCAACCAAATCAAATAGCATGCAATCAGTGAAAACAACTTATCAAGAATGAATTTCATGTAAGAAGGAACCATTAGCCGTAAATAAAGTTCAACATCCCCTTGGAACTAAATAAAAGAAATGAAAAGAGTTTATATCGAATATGCAAAATATAATTTACAAGATATTCAACAATAATAGAATACA
The DNA here is from genome assembly GCA_034770075.1 of Aralia elata. Lineage (NCBI taxonomy): Eukaryota > Viridiplantae > Streptophyta > Magnoliopsida > Apiales > Araliaceae > Aralia > Aralia elata. The sequence continues at coordinate 42,149,154 of CM068387.1, read as the reverse complement.
AAAATAAAGGAAGAGTTTAGAGAAGAAAACTATGTTTTGACATCAGGCTGTCACTACGGATCACAATCTTCAATCTCCAAGCTTTCGCCTTTGATTCTTAACCTCCATAAGTGTTGATCCCTTGTTTGCTCTTGAACTATAAAAATGAAGAGGAGAGTAGCCTCCACTTGGAGGTCTACTTCCTCTCCCTACTCCTATTAACAAACTAATGTGGAGAATGGATACAAGGAATTGGTGTATGAATTGATATGTGAGTTAGTGTGTGAATTAGCAAAATACAAGCCTAGCTTCACTTGGTATTTATAGGAACTCATGGTGTGCTAACCCATCATCATAAGTCAATATTAAACATCCAATCTACTCATGTGCATTAGCCAACCAAGGAAGAAGCCACCCAAAAACGTGTACATGTGATGTGCTAAAAGTCTAAATATGACAACTAATCTGATCAGCACATTGCAAGCTATGTTTCCATTTGATAACCTCCGAATTGGACCTTGGACAAAGAATAAAAGTTATATCCCTGGATGTTCTAATAAATTTGGGCTTTTGAATCACCTAATTTGGAGTTGGGAAGGGCAAGTTATGGCCCAAATACTCCAACTGGTTCGAACAGGAATCTAGTCCAGGCGGGATTCGGATCAATTCACTTTGTCACACTGTTTGGACGCCCAAATAAACACGGTTTTTTGCCCACCATACCTTTCCAGAAAGCTTGAGAAGTCTACTAAAATCTTCAAGAAGAATACATTCTCATTTGGAAACTCTAAAACCATCCAAATCTCAAGTGAAGCTCCAGAGGTCAATCTGTCCAACCGAGAAATTTTATGGAATTTTTAGCTTCAATGTATGTTGAAAAATTAGCCGTAACTCTCTCATCTGAGCTCTGATTTAGGTGTTTCAAGATGTTCTGGAAATCTAAGAAATAGATCTACAACTTTCATTCTTTGAGCGTTGAGAGATACAAGCCGGATCAAGGACTAAATTGAGCTCTAAAGGGCTGCTATGTTAATGATAAATTCCGTGCATTGATCCAAGTACCCTTTTATTTCTTTTTCCTATAAAACAAAGTAAAAACACATAAAAGTGATATAAAGACGCATTCTATATCAATTAGATAAACACAAATAAAAAGAACATAAAATACTCAAAAACTCACAAATCATCAAGTTAAAAAGACTTAATTTATAGGTATAAAATTGACTTATCAGTGGATGATATGTCCTTTTCCATGATTGATCATTTTTCTGTTTGTATACTATTCTATGGTTTTGAAATTTAGTAGAGTAAGACCCAGCTCTAAGATTGATATCAGGTTGATTCATAGAGTTAGGCTTGCCAGACTCTACGACTCTTCGTAGTAAAATCGTAGACTTTGATTTACTCTGCGGTTTGACAAAGCCCAGACCAGCATGTACCTATTGTTGTTTGGAACAACAATCTAATCACCGGATATTTGACAACTTGGAATAATAGGTTAAAAATCCTCTTTGAATTTTACAAATACAATACCTCTATTTAAAGAAGAGACATAGTCATTGCTAGTATCCACTGATTTTTTCACATATGAGTTATACGATAAATTTCCAAATCCTAGTCCTGATCTATCAGATACAACTCTCTAACTTGTGATCAGTTTATCTATTGATGAAGAAGAATGATTCCACATTGAGATTGCCTTTTCTAATTCCTCTATTCTAGAATTAAGAGAGGACTCTATCAGTGTACAGTTTTTAGCTATATTTCTCAAACTTTCATTCTCAGTTTCAAACTTGGATAGAGAAGCAGTGTTTCATAGAGTAGCTTCCAACTCTTTGTGCACCCTCTCTTTTTCCTTTTGAAACAAAGAATGATCCTTTGATAAAACCCTGAATAACTTCATATATTTATATAATTCAGATGTTATATCATGTAAAGCTAATCTGAGATCATCCATATTAACATCAAGAGAGTTAAAGTCAAATACCTCACTGATGTCGATCACTCGATGATCAGTGGTTGTGCTGGAGTCTTCTTCTATTGCCACCAGACATAGATTTGTAATTTGAGGTTCTTCATCATCGCTAGAGTCTGAACCGGAACCACCTTCAGCTACATAACCTTTGTCCTCCTTGTTATGTTTTTTGTAATCTTTGTGTTCTTTCTTTCCATTGGACTTCTTTTTATCCTTCTTGAGATCTTCTCGCCTAGGTTTGGTGCACTCTGCGATGAAATGGCCAGGTTTCTTGTAGTTGTAACAAAGATCTTTGTCTTGATCCTTGCTGCTGCTACCTTTGTTAAAATTATTTCTTGACCTCCAGCTGCTTCTTTTCTTCATGAACTTCCTTAGCCTTTGAGCAAGCAAGGGTATGTCTTCATCCTTGTCAGCTTCTTCTTGATCATTATCTTCATCATTTTCAGCTAGCACTTTGGAAGCAGCTTCAGAAACTTTGAGTGCTACTCCTTTATCTTTTCTTTTGTTTTTCGAGAGAGTTTCAGCTCTTTGATTCAGCTCAAGCTCATAAGAAGATTACCGTAGAGCTTCTGCGCAGTCATTTCACGCTGATTTTTTGACTCTCTAATTGTAGTGGTCTTGGTGTCCCATTTACTTGGAAGAGCTCTCACGAACTTTATGTTCACATCTTCGTTGGGATAGACCTTGTCGTAAGATCTCAAGGAGTTGAGCAACATATTAAAACGTTCATAAGTGGCAGTAATGTTTTCTCTAGAGATATGAGAAAACATTTCATATTGTTGAGTGAAGAGAGATTGTTTGTTCTCTTTAACCTCTTTTATGCCTTCGTGTATTACTAGCAGGGCTTCCCAAACTTCTTTAGCAATGGTGGAGTTTACAACATTTTCAAATAGCTCGTCTTCTAGAGTCATAAACATATTGTTTTTAGCCCTCTTGTCCAGTTGCACCAACTTCTTCTCATTCTTTGTCCATTCTATCCGTTGCTTAACAGTTACTTTGTTTGGAACATCAGTTGTTGGAGCCAGCTTGGTAGGAACATATAGACCATTCAGGACAACATCAAATAAGTTATCATCGATCACATCCATATATGTCTGCATACGTACTTTCTAGTTAGCAAACTTTTCTCTACTTAAAAGAGGTGGTTTGTTTCCTCCACCAAGCTCAGAACTGGTTCTGTTTAGTGCCATGGATCAACTTAAAGTGTAAGCTCTATATTTGTGAGAACTGGCTATGATACCACTTGTTATTTCCCAGAGGCACTTAAAAATCTAGAAGGGTGTTGAATAGATCTTTACTTTTTAAAAAAAAACTTTAATTAAGGTATTACCTAATAGTTGTTAATCATATTGATTTACCACATCGGAATATGTTTCCAAAACATGATACCCCCTTTAAAGGTTATTCATAAATGTCAGTTCTCAGTTTAGTTTAGAATCTCAATCGCAAATAATAATGCAGAAAAAATGTAAGACAGAAAAGTAAATAACACAAGGAGATTTTTAAGTGGTTCGAAGATTGAACAACTTATACTCCACTCTTCTACTTCAACAAGTAAGAATTTCATTATGGATTCGATCACTCTGATCAGGACACTCCTGCCCTCTTCAAGCCTAACAGACTTGTGGTAGGTTTGTATATAACGCGAATATGCAATCAAATTACATAAATATAGCGGAAGTGCGATAAAATCAGATTTTAAAATTTTATACAAACTATCACCATTATCTTTCCTTATGCACCATTATTAATTAAACGAAAGAGATAAAGAATAAGAAATTATACCCTCGTAGAACCGTGGTTCCTAGGGTACAAGTTTAACTCTAATTCCATCGTGTTCTCCTTGAATTCCACCGATTAAAATTCTTTCCTTTGATCAACGTTAGTCACCCAAGTGTTTGGCCTCTAGAGGTGATCCACCAACGAATAATATTTGTTCAAAAAGATGGGTGTTGGTAAAACCCTAGTTTTTATCTCTATAGAAATTGTAAGTACTCTCCACAATTCTAATGCAAGAGTGTGTAACCCTAATCTATGATAAGACTCTTCTTATTTATAGATGTAGGAAAACCTTTCCCTAAACTATTTAGGATTAGGGTTTCTATTCTAATTAAACTCCTTTAATTAATTACACTTCTAATCCAATTAGGAATTCATGAGAGAGTACTTCTATTAATTAATTCTCAATTCCTATTAGGAATTAAATAATAGTAATAATAATAAGACTCCTCTTATTAATTTATATTTAATATCTCCAAAATATTAAATAATAAATATTATGCTATTTAATTTATTCTATCTCCATAGATTAAATTAAATACACTTAACTTCGTATTACAATTATGTCATTTACTTCTTAAATAAATATTTTTCTTTTGCGGTGTGACCCTTTAGGTTCTCCATATTAAAGCGGTTGTGAATAAATCAATTAGAAAAATTCTAATCTTATTTAAATAAATAAATTAAACTATTTAATTTATTTAAATAAATAATATTTATTCTACAATAAGGGTAATCTGTTAGGTTTGTATATAGCGCGAACATGCAATCAAATTATATAAATAGTGCGAAAACGCGATAAAACGGATTTTAGAATTTTATACAAACCATCACCATGATCAATCTATGTGCTCAATTAACGATATAAACGAAAGAGATAGAGATTAAGAAATTATACCCTCGTAGAACCGTGCTTCCTCGGGTACAAGTTCACCTCCAATTTCTTCGCGTTCTCCTTAAATTCCACCGACTAAATTCCTTTGCTTGATCAACGTTAGCCACCCAAGTGTTTGGCCTCTAGAGGTGATCCACCAAGGAAGAATAGTTATTCAAGAAGTTGGGTGTTGGCAAAATCACTAGTTTCTATCTCTATAGAAATTGCAAGTACTCTCCACAATCTAATGCAAGAGTGTGTAACCCTAATCTATGATAAGACTCCTCTTATTTATAGATGTAGGAATAACCCTTCCCTAAACTATTTAGGATTAGGGTTTCTATTATAATTAAACTCCTTTAATTAATTATGCTCCTAATCCAATTAGGAATTCATGGGAGAGTACTTCTATTAATTAATTCTCAATCCCTATTAGGAATTAAATAATAGTAATACTAATAATAATAATAAGACTCCTCTTATTAATTTATATTTAATATTTCTAAAATATTAAATAATAAATATTAAGCTATTTAATTTATTCTATCTCTATAGATTAAATTAAATACACTTAACTTATTATTTCAATTATGTCATTTACTTCTTAAATAAATATTTTTCGTTTGCGGTGTGACCCTTTAGGTTCTCCATATTAAATAAATAATATTTATTCTACAATAAGAGTAAGCCCCCTTAGCGATCAACGACTTTCCAGATAATATAGATTTTAACATTAATCACAAAAGAACCTTTCAGTGAATAGTTACCGTACAATTCAATCCATCTACCATACAATGTCCCAATTAAATATAAGACATGGATTTACTGTCTAGTCTTATTTTATTTAATTATATGTATTTCGATTCCCAAATGCACAACTCTAAATAATGCAAATTAGAAACTCCTTTCTAATTTCATTCTGCCTTGGCCAAGGACTACTGAGTTGTCATTTATCAAATCACATAGGACATTCACATCTTTTACTAGACGTGGTAGATTCTTTGTTGATCATTCACCTATCTCCATGTACAACTTATTATACCCAATCATACCCTTTGATATACCCCAAAGGTCTTAAGGGACATGTCAAAATATAACTCATCATACACAAGATATTATGATGATCTCAAGTCCAAGGATCACTTGTACTACTATCATTAGAGGAATTCCTATTGACAGACGAGTAAAACTCCATTAGTTATTCCTTAGCGAGCCACGTTCAGTGAACTTATTCTCCAATAAGCACCTACATACTTGCTTTAGTGTCTCCACACAAATGATTATGAGATCGATCATCCTCTTCTTAAGAGCAAGCAACGTATGTACTAATCTATCTGGATTCACTAATCCCCCTTTTTAGGAATCCAATGATTAAGAACAATTTTAGTTTGTGAGCTATCTAGAATTTAGATCTCATTAGCATGATCACCATCATGATTCTAAAAGCATTGCTCAAAACTATGAGTTTATCACATTTAATAAAACAGCATTATGTAGATAATATAAAATGCCTTTTAAGAAAATTAATTCTTTTATTAATAAATGAATAAGATTACAAAGTATATGCTACATCATATCAAATATGATTGGCTTGTGTGCATACTACTTTCAATCTCCCAGTTGCACTAAAGCCAATCGCCATGGTATCTAATACCCATCTTCAATAAGTGACGATCAAACTGCTGTTGTGTTAAAGCTTTAGTAAACGGATCTGCAATGTTGTCTTGAGAGTCCACACGCTCCAGGGTGACATCTCCTCTTTCAATGATCTCTCTAATAAAATGAAACCGTCGCAACACGTGTTTGGATTTTTAATGAGACCTGGGTTCCTTAGCCTGCGCAACAGCTCCGTTGTTGTCACAGAATAAAGGTACGGCTCCTTTAATGCTAGGAACCACTCCAAGTTCAGTTATGAACTTCTTCATCCAAACAGCTTCCTTTGCAGCTTCACTTGCAGCTATGTACTCTGCTTCTGTCACTAAATCAGCAACTGTTTGCTGATTGGAACTCTTCCAACTCACCGCGCCACCGTTTAAGGTAAACACATACCCTGAAACGGATTTACTGTCATCTTGGTCCGTTTGAAAACTTGTGTCTGTATAGCCCTCTAGTTTCAATTCAGACCCACTGTAGACAAGAAATACATCCTTAGTCTTTCTCAAGTACTTTAGGATGTTTTTCACTGCAATCCAGTGCTCTTCTCCTAGATTCGACTGATATCTGCTCGTTACACTAAGTGCATGAGCGACATCTGGTCTAGTACATATCATACCGTACATGATAGATCCTATTGCGGAAGCATAAGGAATCTTACTCATACGGTCTCTCTCCTCAGGTGTCTTTGGGGCCTGTTTCTTGGAGAGATGTATTTAACGGCTCATTGGCATGAGACCTCTCTTAGAATCTTCCATTCTAAACTTCTTTAGCATCGAGTCAATGTACTTTCCTTGAGTCAAGCCCAGCATCCTTTTAGATCTATCTCTATAGATCTTTATCCCCAAAATATAAGATGCTTCACCCAAGTCCTTCATGGAGAAGTGTTTAGATAACCAAATTTTGATCGACTGTAGCATAGGAACATCATTCCCTATTAGTAATATATCATCAACATATAATACAAGGAATGAAACAGCACTCCCACTAACCTTCTTGTACACACATAGTTCATCCTCGTTTTTGATAAAATCAAACCTTTTGATTATCTCATCAAAACGGATGTTCCACCTTCGAGAAGCTTGCTTCAATCCATAAATGGATCGTTATAGATTACAGACTTAGTTTGTTCCAACCGTTGAAACAAAACCCTCTGGCTGTATCATATATACATTCTCCTCAAGCTCTCCATTGAGGAAGGCCATTTTCACGTCCATTTGTCAGATCTTGTAGTCATAATAAGCTGCAATTGCAAGCAAAATCCGAATGGACTTGAGCATAGCTACTGGTGAGAAGGTTTCATCATAGTCAACTCCTTGTCTTTGTCTGAAACCTTTTGCAACCAGTCGGGCCTTATAGGTCTCTACCTTGCCGTTCGCTCCAGTCTTTCTATTAAAGACCCATTTACACCCAATAGGCTTAATGCCCTCAGGTGGTGAAACCAAAGTCCATACTTAGTTTTCATAAATAGAGTCCATCTCGGATTTCATGGCTTCTAGCCATTTCTCTGAGTCTTCACTACTCATAGCCTCTTCGTAAGTCAATGGATCATCATCATCTATGATGCGTACCTCATCATCATCCTCTATGATAAATCCATACCTATCAGGTATCTTCGGTACTCTTTCAGATTTACGAATAGGTTGTGGTATAGTAGGTTCTTCTACTTGGTCAGGTACCTGACTTTGATCGGTAGTATTTTGTGGTTCTTGAATTTTTTCAAGATATATCTTACTCTCACTGACCCCTTCAAGGATAAACTCCTTTTCTAAGAAGGCAGCGTGTTTAACAACAAACACCTTTTGATCAGTAGGATGATAGAAATAATATCCTAAACATTCTTTAGGATATCCCACAAATCTACACTTGTCGGATCTAGTCTTCAGCTTATCATACTCAAACCTTTTGACATAAGTTGGACAACCCCAAGTTTTAACATGCTTAAGACAAGGTTTCCTCCCTGTCTATATCTCATATGGGGTCTTTGGGACGGATTTGGTAGGTACCTTGTTAAGTAGGTATGCAGCCGATTCTAGGGCATAACCCTAGAAGGATACTGGAAGGTCGGTAAAACTCATCAAGGAACGAACCATGTCCAACAATGTTCGATTTCTCCTTTAAGATACACCATTCAACTGTGGCGTCCCTGGTGGAGTCCATTATGAGATTATACCATTTTCTTTGAGACAATTGAGAAACTCATTGGTCAAGTATTCCCCTCCTCGATCCGATCGAAGAATCTTAATACTCTTACCAGTTTGCTTCTCTACTTCACTTCTGAATTCTTTGAACTTTTTAAACGATTCAGATTTGTATTTCATTAAATACACATATCCAAATCTAGAATGATCATCAGTAAAAGTAATAAAATAAGAATACCCTCATCGTGCATTCATTGTCATAGGTCCACATACGTCTGTGTGTACCAACGCTAACAACTCTGTAACTCTTTCTCCTTTTCCACTAAAAGGAGATTTAGTCATTTTACCCATGAGACAAGATTCACAAGTTGGATATGATTCGTAATCAGATAGCTCTAAAAGCCTATTTTTATGCAACTTGGATAATCTTGTTTCATTGATATGACCGAGTCTACAGTGCCACATAAAGGTATAATTAACATCATCTCTTTTTTTTCTTAGTTTGTTTAATTTGAAGTATATTTTCATGCAACTCAAGTATGTAAAGTCCATTCAGTAGGTTTCCAACACCATATAAAATATTTTTATTATAAATAGAACAACTGTTGTTCTTTATTATAATATCAAAACCATCCATATCCAATACAGAAATTGAAATAATGTTTCTAATGAGTGTCAGAACATAATAACAATTATTTAAACTAATGAAGTTGCCCGAAGGCAGTGCTAAACAATAAGTCCCTACAGCTAATGCAGCAACGTTTGCTCCATTTCCCACTTGTAGGACGACTTCATCCTTGTTCAGCTTTCTCCTTCTGCTTAGTCCTTGCATATTATTACATATGTGAGAACTACAATCGGTATCCAATACCCAAGTAGAATTTTGACTTTCAGAAAAATTAATTTCAATCATGAACAAACCTAGATCGGAAGTCGAAGCTTCTCCAAGCTTCTTCTGGTCCGCAAGATACTCCTTGCAGTTCCTCTTCCAGTGTCCCGGCTTATTGCAATGGTAGCAAATTCCTTTACTATCTGGATCAAGTTTCTTTTTATCCTTTCTCTTCGCCTTGCCCTTAGCCTTCTTGTTTTTCTTCTTTTCAGGAGATACCTTGGGCCTCTTCCTTTTCTTGGAAGAATCATCCACTAGTAAGACTTGGTTCTTGTTGGATGAGAAGTGACCTTCAGTAGTTTTCAACATGTTAAGCAACTCAGGCAAGCTGACGTCCAACTTATTCATGTGAAAATTCACAACAAATTGTGAGAAGGTGTCCGGAAGTGACTGCAAGATCAAATCTTGACTTAACTCCCCATCCATCACGAACCCAAGCTGTCCAAGTTGTTCAATCAGATTGATCATCTTAAGGACATGAGTCTCAACAGCAGTGCCCTCGGTCATACGAGATCGGAAGAGCTCCTTAGATATCTGATATCTAGCAGTCCTACTTTGCTCACCATACAACTCTTTGAGGTGCAGCAATATAGTAGGAGCATCCATAGTTTCATGCTGACGCTGAAGCTCGTTACTCATGGATGCGAGCATGATGCATTGAGCCAGGATTGCATCATCTTGCCACTTTCTGAAAGTAGCAATCTCTTCCTCAGAGGCTGTTTCTGCAACATTTACAGGGACTGGCAAATTTAGGACATAAGAAATCTTTTCAGCAGTGAGAATAATTCTCAGATTCCTTAACTAGTCCGTGTAATTCGGTCCGGTCAGTTTGTTAGCATCAAGTATGCTACGCAGTGATAGTGAGTTTGACATTTTTAAATTCTGCATGTGAAATAGACAACATTTTAGCATACATTCATTTAATTAATTACCAAAATAAATTAGGTATTTATTTAAATTGGTATCTCCCACTATTTTCATCAAACAATATTACCCTCATTATATAGTTCGGCAATTCTAATTAAAGATTTGCTAGTGAGACTAAGGATCCCATTTCAAATGTATATAGCCTTATGGTGACACAACAAACGATATATAAATAAATAGGTAGACAACTATTGTCAATTACATCTCTATGTAACTCCTTGTATTTTGCCTCTTAGATTATTTTGATCAAGTGGTGACACATCCGAATCAAAATTATCTAAGTTAAGTCCATCCTAGCACTTCCATATATGTGAAGAGAAAAATACCGTCCTTGTGGTGACACAACAAAACAGTAATGTTCAATTCCTTAATAAGCATCAAATGTGATAAAGCAACATCTTAAATATTTAATACTTGCCTTGTGGTGACACAACAAACTCATATTAAATATTTAATACTCTATTGCTTTACCATGCTAGAAGGCGACGTTCGATATTCCAAATATCTTTGAACGCTTAGGACTTAATATAATTTCTTTGAGGGGTTTATTATTATTAGTCTCATCTTGTTTAGCGCGCATGCATATATATATATATATATATATATATATATAATACACGTCATATTATTTAACATGCGAAGCATGTTGTATAATATATAATATATATATATATATATAGTAATCATGCACATATAGAATACTATATTCTACCTGGATTGATTATGGACTTTTATTCTAGTTTGGTTCACTAGAGCCACTAAGTGAACCAAAAGGTCAAACCTATGGTGCAAGTATTAAATTTAAATATAACTATTACATTTAAACACGGGCTCCATTACAAACGGGTCTTCAAGCGCTCCTTGCTCCTTTGTCTCCAATTCTTCAAAATTAATTCTAACTAGTCCTATTACATAAACTATTTAGAATAAATAGAAACCTTGATCAGCAGTCAAGGGAAAGTACATAAGAGGGAGATAGAATTTATAGTAAGAAAAATTAGAGAAGACGAGGTACGCATACCCTATTTATAAAAACCCATACATACAAGCATCCTCTAAAATAAATCCAATCACACATTGGTCAATAGTCCATAATCAATCCTTATTTATTATCATACATATCTCTATATATATCAATAAATAACATTCATCTCATGAATAATAAAATCATTCCATATATGCATTGATATCAATTAATGGGCAAAAGTTTTGCTAATATTTAGTTTTAAAATAAAATAAACTCTTTTATTTTAATCAAAAATCAAATTCAAATTAAACTCCTTTAATTTTAGCAATCTGAAATCCTATTCCAAATAAAATAAACATCTTTATTTTAAACTTATATCAATTAAATAAACATTTATTTTAATTGAAGGAAAAAAATTATTTTTCGGATTTTGCTGTCCGGTGCAGCTGCGCCCAGAATGAACTGGGAAACGGCGCAGCTACGGTGAACCCCAAAAACGATTTTTCTGGGTTTGGGCGCAGCTGCGCTCCAGAATGAACTGGAGCCGGCGCAGCTGCGCCGCGTAACAGATTCAGAAAAACGGATTATGCCCAAAAAAATTCGATCCAATCGCATACAATACACACATGGAATCATCAAAATCGATAATTAGCACAATATTAGGCTCTGATACCACTGTTAGGTTTGTATATAGCGCGAACATGCAATCAAATTACATAAATAGTGCGGAAGCGCGATAAAACGGATTTTAAAATTTTATACAAACTATCACCATGATCAATCTATGTGCTCAATTAACGATATAAACGAAAGAGATAGAGATTAAGAAATTATACCCTCGTAGAACCGTGCTTCCTCGGGTACAAGTTCACCTCTAATTCCTTAGCGATCTCCTTAAATTCCACCGACTAAATTCCTTTGCGTGATCAACATTAGCCACCCAAGTGTTTGGCCTCTAGAGGTGATCCACCAAGGAAGAATAGTTATTCAAGAAGTTGGGTGTTGGCAAAATCACTAGTTTATATCTCTATATAAATTGCAAGTACTCTCCACAATCTAATGCAAGAGTGTGTAACCCTAATCTATGATAAGACTCCTCTTATTTATAGATGTAGGAATAACCCTTCCCTAAACTATTTAGGATTAGGGTTTCTATTATAATTAAACTCCTTTAATTAATTATGCTCCTAATCCAATTAGGAATTCATGGGAGAGTACTTCTATTAATTAATTCCCAATCCCTATTACGAATTAAATAATAGTAATACTAATAATAATAATAATAAGACTGCTCTTATTAATTTATATTTAATATTTCTAAAATATTAAATAATAAATATTAAGCTATTTAATTTATTATATCTCTATAGATTAAATTAAATACACTTAACTTATTATTACAATTATGCCATTTACTTCTTAAATAAATATTTTTTTTCTTTTGCGGTGTGACCCTTTAGGTTCTTCATATTAAACTGGCTGTGAATAAATCTTAAATAAATAAATTAAACTATTTAATTCATTTAAATAAATAATATTTATTCTACAATAATGGTAAGCCCCCTTAGCGATCAATGACTTTCCAGATAATATAGATTTCAACATTAATCACAAAATAACCTTTCAGTGAATAGTTACCATACAATTCAATCCTTCTACCATACAATATCCCAATTAAATATAAGACATGGATTTACTGTCAAGTCTTATTTTATTTAATTATATGTATTTCAATTCTCAAATGCACAACTCTAAATAATGCAAATTAGAAACTCCTTTCTAATTTCATTCTGCCTTGGTCAAGCACTACTGAGTTGTCATTTATCGAATCACATAGGACATTCACATCTTTTACTAGACGTGGTAGATTCTTTGTTGGTCATTCACCTATCTCCATGTACAACTTATTATACCCAATCATACCCTTTGATATACCCCAAAGGTCTTAAGGGACATGTCAAAGTATAACTCATCATACACAAGATATTATGATGATCTCAAGTCCAAGGATCACTTGTACTACTATCACTAGAGAAATTCCTATTGACAGGCGAGTAAAACTCCATTAGGTATTTCTTAGCGAGCCACGTTCAGTGAACTTATTCTCCAATAAGTACGTACATACTTGCTTTACTGTCTCCACACAAATGATTAGGAGATCAATCATCCTCTTCTTAAGAGCAAGCAACGTATGTACTAATATATCCGGATTCACTAATCCCTTTTTTAGTAATCCAACGATTAGGAACAATTTTAGTTTGCGAGCTATCTAGAATTTAGATCTCATTAGCATGATCACCATCATGATTCTAAAAGCATTGCTCAAAACTATAGGTTTATCGCATTTAATAAAACAACACTATGTAGATAATATAAAATTCCTTTTAAGAAAATCAATTCTTTTATTAATAAATGAATAAGATTACAAAATATATGCTACATCATATCAAATATGACTGGCTTGTGTGCATACTATTTTCATAATCCCCCTTAGCGATCAACGACTTTTCAAATAGTATAGATTTCAGCATTAATCACCAAAGAACCTTTCAGTGAATAGTTATTATACAATTCAATCCTTCTACTATACAATGTCCCAATTAAATATAAGATATGGAACTTTTGTCAATTCTTATTTTATTTAACTATATGTATTTTGATTCCCAAATGCATAACTCTAAATAATGCAAATTAGAAACTCTTTTCTAATTTCATTCTGCCTTGGCCAAGGACTACTGAGTTATCATTTATCGAATCATATAGGACATTTACATCTTTTACTAGATGTGGTAGATTCTTTGTTGATCATTCACCTATCTTCATGTACAACTTAATATACTCAATCATACCCTTTGATATACCCCAAAGGTCTTAAGGGATATGTCAAAGTATAACTCATCATACACAACATACTATGATGATCTCAAGTCCAAGAATCACTTGTATTACTATCACTAGAGCAATTCCTATTGACAGACGAGTAAAACTCCATTAAGTATTCCTTAGCGAGTCACATTCAGTGAACTTATTCTCGAATAAGCACCTACATACTTGCTTTAGTGTCTCCACATAAATGATTATGAGATCAATCATCTTCTTCATAAGAGCAAGCAACGTATGTACTAATCTATCCAGATTCACTAATCCCCTTTTTAGTAATCCAACGATTAGGAACGATTTTAGTTTTAAGCTATCTAGAATTTAGATCTCATTAGCATGATCATCATCATGATTCTAAAAGCATTGCTTAAAACTATGGGTTTATCACATATTAAATAACACCACCATGTAGATAAAGTAAAATGCCTTTAATACTTTTATTAATAAAGGAATAAGATTACAAAGTATATGTTATATCATATCAAATATGATTGGCTTGTGTGCATACTACTTTCAATCTCCCACGTGCACTAAAGCCAATCGCCATGGTATCTAATACCCATCTTCTTTAAGTGACGATTAAACTGCTGTTGGGTTAAAGCTTTAGTAAATGGATCTGGAATGTTGTCTTGAGAGTCCACATGCTCCATGGTGACGTCTCTTCTTTCAATGATCTCTCTAATCAAATGAAACCGCTGCAACATGTGTTTGGATTTCTGATGAGACTTGGGTTCCTTAGCCTGCGCAACAGCTCCAGTGTTGTCACAGAATAAAGGTACAACTCCTCTAATGCTAGGAACCACTCCAAGTTTAGTTATGAACTTCTTTGTCCAAACAACTTCCTTTGCAGCTTCACTTGCAGCTATGTACTCTGCCTTTGTCACTGAATCAGCAACTGTTTGCTGCTTAGAACTTTTCCAACTCACTATGCCATCGTTTAAGGTAAACACATACCCTGAAACGGATTTACTGTCATCTTGGTCCGTTTGAAAACTTGAGTCTATATAGCCCGCTAGTTTAAATTTAGACCCACCGTAGACAAGAAATACATCCTTAGTTCTTCTTAAGTACTTTAGGATATTTTTCACTGCCTTCTAGGGCTCTTCCACTGGATTCGACTGATATCTGCTTATTACACTAAGTGCATGAGCGACATCTGGTCTAGTACATATCATACCATACATGATAGATCGTATTGTTGAAGCATAAGGAATCTTACTCATACGGTCTCTATCTTCAGGTGTCTTTGGGGCCTGTTTCTTGGAGAGATGTATTCCATGGCTCATCGACATGAGACCTCTTTTGGAATCTTCCATGCTAAACTTCTTTAGCATCGAGTCAATGTACTTTCCTTGGGACAAGCCTAGCATCCTTTTAGATCTATCTCTATAGATCTTTATCCCCAAAATATAGGATGCCTCACCCAAGTCCTTTATGGAGAAGTGTTTAGATAACCAAATTTTGATCGACTGTAGCATAGGAACATCATTCCCTATCAGTAATATATCATCAGCATATAATACAAGGAATGAAACAGCGCTTCCACTAACATTCTTGTACATACATGGTTCATCCTCATTTTTGATAAAATCAAACTTTTTGATTATCTCATCAAAACGGATATTCCACCTGCGAGAAGCTTGCTTCAATCCATAAATGGATAGTTATAGCTTATAGACTTGGTTTGTTCCAACCGTTGAATCAAAACCCTCTGGTTGTATCATATATACATTCTCCTCAATCTCTCCATTGAGGAAGGCTGTTTTCACGTCCATTTTCCAGATTTTGTAGTCATAATAAGCTACAATTGCAAGCAAAATCCGAATGGACTTGAGCATAGCTACTGGTGAGAAGGTTTCATCATAGTCAACTCCTTGTCTTTGTTTGAAACCTTTTGCAACCAGTCGGGCCTTATAAGTCTCTACCTTGTCGTCTGCTCCAGTCTTTCTCTTAAAGACCCATTTACACCCAATAGGCTTAATGCCCTCAGGTGGTGAAACCAAAGTCCATACTTGGTTTTCATACATGGAGTCCATCTCGGATTTCATGGCTTCTAGCCATTTCTCTGAGTCTTCACTACTCATAGCCTCTTCGTAAGTCAATGGATCATCATCATCTATGATGCGTACCTCATCATCATCCTCTATGATGAATCCATACCTTTCAGGTATCTTTCAGGTGAACTCGTACCTGTGGAAGCTTGGTTCTACAAGGGTATGATTCTCATACTTTATCTCTTTCGTTTAATTGATAATTGAGCACATGGAGGATCATGGTGATGGTTTGTATGAAAAATTTTAAAATCCGTTTTATTGCACTTCCGCACTATTTATGTAATTTGATTGCATGTTTGCGCTATATACAAACCTAACACTTTATCCCCAAAATATAGGATGCCTCACCCAAGTCCTTCATGGAGAAGTGTTTAGATAACTAAATTTTGATCGACTGTAGCATAGGAACATCATTTCCTATCAGTAATATATCATCAATATATAATACAAGGAATGAAACAGCGCTCCCACTAACCTTCTTGTACACACAAGGTTCGTCTTCATTTTTGATAAAATCAAACCTTTTGATTATCTCATCAAAACGGATGTTCCATCTTCGAGAAGCTTGCTTCAATCCATAAATGGATCGTTGTAGCTTACAGACTTGGTTTATTCCAACCGTTGAAACAAAACCCTCTGGCTGTATCATATATACATTCTCCTCAAGCTCTCCATTGAGGAAGGCCATTTTCACGTCCATTTGCCAGATCTCGTAGTCATAATAAGCTGCAACTGCAAGCAAAATCTGAATGGACTTGAGCATAGCTACTGGTGAGAAGGTTTCATCATAGTCAACTCCTTGTCTTTGTTTAAAACCTTTTGCAACCAGTCGAGCCTTATAGGTCTCTACCTTGCCGTCCGCTCCAGTCTTTCTCTTAAAGACCCATTTGCACCCAATTGGCTTAATGCCCTCAGGTGGTGAAACTAAAGTCCATACTTGGTTTTCATACATGGAGTCCATCTCGGATTTCATGGCTTTTAGCCATTTCTCTGAGTCTTTACTACTCATAGCCTCTTCGTAAGTCAATGGATCATCATCATCTATGATGCGTACCTCATCATCATCCTCTGTGATGAATCTATACCTATCAGGTATCTTCGGTACTCTTCCAGATTTATGAATAGTTGTGGTACAATAGGTTCTTCCATTTGAACAGGTACCTAACTTTGATTCGTAGTATTTTGTGGTTCTTGAACTTCTTCAAGATATATCTTACTCCCACTGACCTCTTCGAGAATAAACTCCTTTTCCAAGAAGGCAGCGTGTTTCGCAACAAATACCTTTTGATCAGTAGGATGATAGAAATAATATCTTAAACTTTTTTTAAGATATCCCAACTATCTACACTTGTCGGATCTTGTCTTTAGCTTATCATGCTCAAACCTTTTGACATAAGCTGGATAACCCGAAGTCTTAACATGCTTAAGACTAGGTTTCCTCCCTGTCCATAATTCATATGGAGTCTTTGGGACGGATTTGGTATGTACCTTGTTAAGTAGGTATGCAGTCGTTTCTAGGGCATAACCCCAGAAGGATACTGAATGATCGATATAACTCATCATAGAATGAACCATGTCCAACAATGTTCGATTTCTCCTTTCAGATACACTATTTAACTGTGGCGTCCCTGGTGGAGTCCATTGTGAGACTATACCATTTTCTTTGAGACAACTTAGAAACTCATTGGTCAAGTATTTCCCTTGTTGCCTCTTTTTTAATCTTTAGTAAAAGAGCTCTAACTCACGCAAGTATACGTGGCCAACAAGTAATACAGAGGAAGTAGAGTATCGTCCCACAGAGAAAGTGCTAAATTAAATTACTATGCATCAGTCCTATCACTATATTTATTTGCCTAAACTAATGACTTGATTGTGTTGACAAAATTATTTCTAAATCAATTAACAACTAAAGATGCAAATACTAACGGAATATATCAAACTTGGAATTAATGGGATCCTAACTTCATTTAATAGTTCATCTAAGTACCACCATCATGCTAGTAAGTTCACATATCACAGAAAAGTAGCCAAGGGCACTAACATAGACATAACCATTTGTCAATGTATTATGACCTACTTACATAATATCCATAATTAATAAACACCATGTAATCACCACTATAACCAAAATCACTATATTTCTATGTGAAATTGCAATTATAATGATTTAAAACACAAACCCTTATTTTGACTCTTACGGTGAAACAGTATGTTTCTATCTGATTCACAAAATATTAAGCTAACCAATTAAGCCTCATATTCGCAAGCTATCATGATTACAATCCATACTTATATGTTATTTTTCAATTCCATACAAGCACTGAGAACGAATGGTGATCAAGCATTCATACATGCAAAACAATCATGATAAAAGTTCCTTATGATATGCAAAACAATCTAACAATCGAGCTCATAATTAGATTACATATTAAAATCCGTTAGAATCCCATAATGGAGATTAGTTCATGACTGAACCAAAAGCCATTATGGGATCAAAACTACACATAGGAAAATAACCAATCAATTGAAGTAAGAAGAAGTAGATTGATCAAACCCAATTGAGGAATAAAATCCAAAGTAAGCTTAAACCCACATCAAAATCCAGCACTCGAACAATAATAATCCTCAGTAAAACTCTCCAAAAACTAACTCTAGAAAAGTAGAATACTAATAATAAAAGTCTCCAAGTTCCTTCTCTCCGTTTTCTTCTCTAAATCTGATCCATCCTCGTCTGAATCCTCTTCATAATTGGCTTCCTTTTCCTCCTTCAGCCGCAACTCAGCATCAACTTTCGTGCCCTAGCGCCTCTGGCACTACCTTAGTACTAATCCTAGCGCCTCTGGCGCTAGGTCATGTCCTTATATATACAAAAATGCCATCAAGTGTCCTTTAAGCTCCAAATTTACCCTTTTGCCCCTCCAGCTCCAATCCTACAATAAACAAACACAAAAACGAATAAAATAATACTAAAAACACTTAAAGACCACAATAATTAAGTCTAACAAGACCTGATTCGTAGGTATATAAAACCCACTCATCATCCCTCCTAGATCCGGTCGAAGAATTTTAATACTCTTACCAGTTTGCTTCTCTACTTCACTTCTGAATTCTTTGAACTTTTCAAACGATTCAGACTTGTATTTCATTAAATACACATATCCAAATCTAGAATCATCATCAGTGAAAGTAATAAAATAAGAATACCTTCCTCGTGCATTAGTTGTCATAGGTCCACATACGTCCGTGTGTACCAACGCTAACAACTCTGTAACTCTTTCTCCTTTTCCGCTAATAGGAGATTTAGTCATCTTACCCATAAGATAAGATTCACAAGTTGGATATGATTTGTAATCAAATAGCTCTAAAAGCCCATCTTTATGCAACTTGGTTAATCTTGTTTCATTAATATAACTGAGTCTACAGTGCCACATAAAGGTATAATTAACATCGTCTCTTTTTTCTATTATTAGTTTGTTCAATTTGAAGTATATTTTCATGCAAGTCAAGTATGTAAAGTTCATTCATTAATTGTCAACACCATATATTTTATTATAATATCAAAACCATCCATATCCAATATAGAAATTAAAATAATGTTTCTAATGAGTGTTGGAATATAATAACAATTATTTAAACTAATGGACTTGCCCGTAGGCAGTGCTAAATAATAAGTTCCTGCAGCTAATGTAGCAACCTTTGCTCCATTTCCCACTCGTAGGATGACTTTTTCCTTATTCAGCTTTCTACTTCTACTTAGTCCCTGCATATTGTTACATATGTGAGAACCACATCCGATATCTAATACCCAAGTAGATTTTGACTTTCAAAAAAATTAATTTCAATCATAAACAAACCTAGATCGGAAGTCGAAGATTTTTCAAGCTTCTTTTGGTCCGTAAGATAGTCCTTGCAGTTCCTCTTCTAGTGTCCCGGCTTATTGTAATGGTAGTAGACTCCTTTGCTATCAGGATCAGCTTTCTTTTTATCCTTTCCTTTCCCCTTGCCTTTAACCTTCTTCTTTTTCTTCTTTTCAAAAGATACCTTGGGCCTCTTCCTTTTCTTGGAAGAACCATCCACTAGTAAGACTTGGTTCTTGTTGGATGAGAAGTGACCTTCAACAGTTTTCAGCATGTTAAGTAACTCAGGCAAGCTGACGTCCAACTTATTCATATGAAAATTCATAACAAATTGTGAAAAGGTGTCTGGGAGTGACTGCAAGATCAAATCTTGACTTAACTCCCTATCCATCACGAACCCTAGTTGTCCAAGTTGTTCAATCAGATTGATCATCTTAAGGACATGAGTCTTAACGGTAGTACCCTCGGTCATACGAGATCGGAATAGCTCCTTAGATATCTGATATCTAGTAGTCCTACCTTGCTCACCATACAACTCCTTGAGGTGCAGCAGTATAGTAGGAGCATCCATAGTTTCCTGTTGACGCTGAAGCTCGTTACTCAAGGATGCGAGCATGATGCATTGAGCCAAGATTGCATCATCTTGTCACTTTCTGAAAGTAGCAATCTCTTCCTCAAAGGCTGTTTCTGCAACATTTGCAGGAAATAGCGAATTTAGGACAAAAGAAATCTTTTCAGCAGTGAGAACAATTCTTAGATTCTTTAACCAGTCCGTGTAATTCGGTCCGGTCAGTTTGTTAGCATCAAGTATGCTACACAGTAATAGTGAGTTTGACATTTTTAAATTCTGCATGTGAAATAGATAACATTTTAGCATACATTCACTTTATTAATTACCAAAATAAATTAGGTCTTTATTTAAATTGGTATCTCCTACTATTTTCATCAAACTATATTACCCTCACTATATAGTTCGGTAAATCTAATTAAAGATTTGCTAGTAAAAATAAGGATTCCATTTCAAATGTATATAGTCTTGTGTGTGCACAACAAACTATAGATAAATAAATAGGTAGACAACTATTTCCAATTACATCACCATGTAACTCCTTGTATTTTGCCTCTTAGATTATAATGGTCAAGTGTGTGCACATCCGAACTAAAATAATCTAAGTTAAGTCCAACCTAGCACTTCCATATATGTGAAGAGAAAAAGACCGCCCTTGTGTGTGCACAACAAAGCAGTAATGTTCAATTCCTTAATAAGCATCAAATGTGATAAAACAAAATTTTAAATATTTAATACTCGCCTTGTGTGTGCACAATAAACTCATATTAAATATTTAATACTCTATCGCTTTACCATGATAGAAGGCGACGTTCAATATTCTAAATATTTTTGAATGCTTAGGATTTAAAATGATTTCTTTGAGGGGTTTGTTATTATTTGTCTCATCTTGTTTAGCACGCATGCACACACACACACACATATATAAATATATATATATATATATATATATATAATATGTGACATATTATTTAACATGCAAAGCATGTTGGATAATATATATATATATATATGTGTGTGTGTGTGTGTGTGTGTGTGTGTGTGTGTGTGTGTATATATAGTAAGCATGCACATATAGAACATTATATTCTACTCGGATTGATTATGGACTTTTATTCTAGTTGTTTCACTAAAGCCACCAAGTGAACCAAAAGGTCAAACCTAGGGTGCAAGAATTAAATTTAAATATAACTATTATATTTAAACCCGGGCTCCATTACAAACGGGTCTTCAAGCGCTCCTTGCTCATTTGTCTCCAATTCTTCAAAATAATTCTAACTAGTTCTATTACATAAACTATTTTCAATAAGTAGAAACCTTTATCAGTAGTCAAGGGAAAGTACATAGGAGGCAGAGAGAATTTACATTAAGAAAAATTAGAGAAGACAAGGTACGCAGACCCCATTTATAAAAAACCCATTTATTCAAGCATCTTCTAAATAAATCCAATCACACATTGGTCAATAGTCCATAATCAGTCCTTATTTATTATCATACATATCTCCATATGTATCAATAAATAACATTCATCTCATGAATAATAAAACCATTCCATATATGCATTGATATCATTTAATGGCAATTTAAAGTTGCATGAAATCCAATTTCATGTATAAAATAACTATTTATTTTAATTATAAAACCATGTAAAATAACTATTTATTTTAATTTTTGAGAAATTACAAAAAAAAATATCAATAATCGCATTCTGCAGGGCGGCGCTGCGGCGCTGCTTTTAGTTATAAAAGGGGCATTGCGGCACCGTATGTAACGACCACGAAATGTTGGTAGCTTTGTAATACGAGCCTATGGATTTTATTGAATAAATTGAACTTTTATTAATATTATTTTGTGTTATGTAATTAAAGGTCATGTGACAATCTAGATTATGTGTATGTGATGATTATTAAATGTTGTTATTTCATAGAATTTAATAAATGATTTTGAGGAATAACACTAAAACACTATTCGCGCGAGTATTATTCACCCCAAAAATGCCTTTTTCGATTTTTCAACTTTTATTAATTTCGTCAAAGCGTTAATGCGAAGATTTAATTATCCAAGTGTGGGATTTTATGAAAGCCCAATTGGAATTAAATTAGAAACCCAGTAGATTATTAATTGAAGCCCAAAACCTATGGACCAAGTTCATGACCCAAACCCATAACCTATAACCCATGACCCATGGGGGAAATGGGTTACATAACCATCAGCTGAAATTGGAAGAAGAAGAAGAGTACAGGAGAAGGAG
Source organism: Aralia elata (assembly GCA_034770075.1). Taxonomy (NCBI): domain Eukaryota; kingdom Viridiplantae; phylum Streptophyta; class Magnoliopsida; order Apiales; family Araliaceae; genus Aralia; species Aralia elata. The sequence goes on along the minus strand of CM068387.1, from coordinate 42,126,360 downwards.
AGAATGAGAGGAGAAGAGAATCAAAGGTGGTGGAAGAGCATGGGGAGGAGCAAATTCCTTACATTTGGTAGAGGAAAAGAGAGAATAAAGCAATAGGGGAAGATAGGGGGATTACCCGAGCATGGAGAGGAGCAAAGCTCACTCTCCCAGTCATGGGGAGCTGTTGCGGGAGAGCATGCTCAGCTCCTCCCTCACCTCCAAAGAGTTGACCACTCATCTATATATACTCCTCTATTGCATAGCCTTCCATTCCTTCCATTTTACTAAGTGTTGTAACTGAAAATTTGAGAGAAGAGTGAGAAGTGATTTCACGGGTGAATTAAGGAAGAAGGAGTGTTGTAGCAGCTATGATTAATTCATTTAACACCCTAGAAGAAGCTCCAAGAGGTATGCAATGAATAACCTAACTCATTTCCATGATAGGTTCAAGTTTCTAATTTTTGCTTGATTGCTTGTTGGAGTAATATGATTATTTTTGCTTAGTTGTTCATGGACATGTATGAATGTTGTTAACACTGTAAAAACCTTGTTAATGATATGTAAAAGTGGAACAAAGAATGAGGAATCAGAACCTATACATAAGGAATCAAGAAGGAACATTAATAGACTGTTATGGACAATTCATGTATATTAATGAAGATGGATACTATGTTTGGTTGTATGTATTGGTTGTGTACTGGTTAGTATATGTCCAAAAGCTATGAGAATTGATTTCATATGTAAAATCAAGGGCAACCATGTATTGGTAGGCTATGAGTTCTGCACTCTAAAGCCATGCCCACAAGCCATTTGATAAAATGTCCAAGAGAGGAATTTCTCTAAAGGACATGAGAACTAGGAGTTATTAATTAGAAGTTAAGTTCTAGGGTGTTATAATGAACTCTTATGAGTGATGATTATCACCCAATTGGAACGAGGGTAAAAGCTTTTAAAACGAATCCGTAGCGAAGGTTTTAATAAACTATGCCTCAATGAGAAAACCTAGATGATCAGTGACCTCTGAATCAATTCTGGTATTGTTGTGTTATCAAACAAATTGTGAGCTTCTGGGGTAGTATATTAAACTTTGTTAGGAAGCCGTAGGCTTTGGAACGAATGCATTTCGACCTCGGATGAGGGAGTTATGGCGTTTGGGAGAAGAGGTGTCAAATCTGTCTAAAATAGTGAAAACTTAGTCTTTGAGGGACTTTTGGGCCGCTTTTGTGACCTGGTAATGATGCTAAAAATGTATGAATTCATAGGAGTCTTATAGTTCATGTTGTAAGCTTTCCATAGCCTCTGAAATGGCCTAATTCCGACTTATAACGAAGAAGTTACGAAGTTTTGAAGTTCGTGTGTCAAAACATAGGTTGTTGGAAGAATGAAATCGAGTTATACAGGGGACTCTTCATCGGGGCGAGCTCGTTTGGCCTAGGGAGTTCGCCGGGGCGAGATCACTTTGTTCCAGTTTTGCAATTCCAACCTCTTTTAGTAAAATGGACCTAACTTTCTCATACGAACTCCAATTTGGATGATTCAAGATGATCCGAAAAGCTAAGAAGTAGACCTACAATTTTCATTATTTAGAATTGGTAATTTTAGACTTGATCAATTTCTCAAATGGCCATTTTTAGGACTATTGTGCATTAGGAAGCAAACGGAGGGCGTCGTGCATGCGCGTATGTAACGTGTAATGCTTCTGACGCTAAAAGATGTTGTTCTATGTTCTAAAACTTGTATATTATGATATATAATGATACTTAGCATTAAACAATGATGCTTAATGTACGCAAATGCGTGTCGCTTGGGCGTTCAAGTAGGCCAGTTTGGCGTACGGACGTGCAAGCGTCGTAACACCTTAACAAATGTGTGTGACCTTGTTTGATATTCTGTTTCTAATTAGAATGAAACCTTATGGAATAATGTGAACCAATCTTTGGTGTCCATTATGTAGCTAATTAGTATGTGGATATGTACTTAAATGTGTAGGACATTTCGAAGGACGATTAACGTCGAGTTATTAAAGAACGCAAAAGTCAAGTTTCCTAACCCTTGTCTAACCCTTGTGTTGGGCAAGTTTCTTATGAATGTTATTGATTTTCTAAAGTTCCAATTTACGCAATGCATACATGATTATGTGAATTTCCTTACTTATGTAAATCTTTAGTATTTGCACAAGTGTTCAAACTATGATATGACATTAATTGTTGAAGCTTTTAAGTTCAATTATGCATGAACTGTTTATGAAGAGTGTCGATGCCATTTGTTTTGGCTAGACAGATATTGAAATGTTTTAATCGATTTGATAATAAATCTTTGAAATGTTATTGATGTTAAGTAAAGCTATCCAACTGAATTATTTTGGTTAGGATTTCGAGGCATGAATGAGATGAACAACCCTATTATTAGGGGCAGTTTTAGTCAGTTATTCTGACAAGGCCAACAGGCGCCTAAACAAACACATATAGTCGTTTCCAGCTAGAGTGTTGATCAATATAGAGTACAATAGGCTGATCACCTAGAAGTGCTCGTAAGTCAGACGGTTTATATTAAAATAACTGTTTAAACACTTTTATAGTAAACAGAAGAATGTTCAAGGTCTTATGACCACTCAGTATGTCGTTTTGAAAATGTTTCAAACGAAAGCAAAGTATTGTTCCTATTTATTTGGAATATCTTACAACTATTGTTCAGTTGTTAAAGAGAAGTGATATGATTCTTGATATTGTTATTATTCAACTGTTATACTTGATTGGCAATTAAATGCTCATTCTTGCTTTATATTAAACATTGCAGCTATGCCCGAGCGGGTTGAAGGTTCTGGCAAGGACAAAGGAAAGGGGAAGATGAACGTCTAGATGACGTAGTACCTTATTTGTAATGGTATGTCATATTGATGTAATATTAAGACATAATGTTAATTTTGGAATGATGTTATGGTAATAAAACTTGGGATTGAGAGTAAGACGTATTGTAATAATATAGTAATTACATTTATGTCTATTATGTTGTATGGAATGGGATGTACCGTGTAGCACCGAACTCGGGTTTGAGGTACCCAGATTTGGGGGCGTCACACTGTATCGTATCCTTCCAAAGGATACGGTGCTGCGGCACTAGTTTAAAGAAGGCAAACAGTGCTGCGGCGCCGGCTTCCAGGAACTGTTCTTGATTTTTTCTGCAGTCGCGAATTTGATCAGTTTTTCATCCAAAACTTGATTTTCTGCAATTGTTTTCAAAACTCATGATTTTATACAACATATTATGCCCAATAAATTGTTCCAAATACATACCCATACATATACGGAATCAAAATAATTAATAATTCTCATAAATTTGGCTCTTGATACTACTGTTAGGTTTATATATAACGCGAATATGCAATCAAATTACATAAATAGAGCGGAAGCGCGATAAAATCAGATTTTAAAATTTTATACAAACCATCACCATGATCTTTCTTTATGCACAATTATTAATTAAACGAATGAGATAAAGAACAAGAAATTATACACTCGTATAACCGTGCTTCCATGGGTACAAGTTCAACTCTAATTCATTCGTGTTCTACTTGAATTCCACCGATTAAAATTCCTTCCTTTGATCAACGTTAGCCACTCAAGTGTGTGGCCTCTAGAGGTGATCCACCAAGGAATAATATTTGTTCAAGAAGTTGGGTGTTGGCAAAAGCCTAGTTTATATCTCCATAGAAATTGTAAGTACTCTCCACAATTTAATACAAGAGTGTGTAAACCCAATCTATGATAAGACTCCTTTTATTTATAGATGTAGGAAAACCCTTCCCTAAACTATTTAGGATTAGGGTTTCTATTCCAATTAAACTCCTTTAATTAATTATACTCCTAATCTAATTAGGAATTCATGAGAGAGTACTTCTATTAATTAATTCTCAATCCCTATTAGGAATTAAATAATAGTAATAGTAGTAATAATAATAATAATAATAATAAGACTCCTCTTATTAATTTATATTTAATATTTTGAAAATATTAAATAATAAATATTAAGCTATTTAATTTATTCTATCTTCGTAGATTAAATTAAATACACTTAACTTATTATTACAATTATGTCATTTACTTCTTAAATAAATATTTTTTTTTTGCGGTGTGACCCTTTAGGTTCTCCATATTAAACTGGTTGTGAATAAATCAATTAGAACAATTCTAATCTTATTTAAATAAATAAATTAAACTATTTAATTCATTTAAATAAATAATATTTATTCTACAATAAGGGTAGTCCCCCTTAGCGATCAACGACTTTCAAGATAATATAGATTTCAACACTAATTACAAAAGAACCTTTCAGTGAATATTTACTATACAATTCAATCCTTCTACCATACAGTGTCCCAATAAAATATAAGACATGAAATATAATTTTATTTAATTATATGTATTTCGATTCCCACATGCACAACTCTAAATAATGTAAATTAGAAACTCCTTTCTAATTTCATTCTACCTTGGTCAAGGACTACTGAGTTGTCATTTGTCGAATCACATAGGACATTCATATATTTTACTAGATGTGGTAGATTTTTTGTTGATCATTCACCTATCTCTATGCACAACTTATTATACCCAATTATACCCTTTGATATACCCCAAAGGTCTTTAAGGACATGTCAAAGTATAACTCATCATACACAAGATACTATAATGATCTCAAGTCCAAGGATCACTTGTACTACTATCACTAGAGGAATTTCTATTGACAGGTAAGTAAAACTCCATTAGGTATTCCTTAGCGAGTCACGTTCAGTGAACTTACTCTCCAATAAGCACCTACATACTTGTTTTAGTGTCTCCACACAAATGATTATGAGATCAATCATCATCTTCATAAGAGCTAGCAACGTATGTACTAATCTATCCAGATTTACTAATCACCTTTTTAGTAATCCAACGATTATGAACGATTTTAGTTTTAAGCTATCTAGAATTTAGAGCTGATTAGCATGATCATCATCATGATTCTAAAAACATTGTTTAAACTATGGGTTTATCACATATTAAATAACAACACCATGTAGATAAAGTAAAATGCCTTTAATACATTTATTAATAAATGAATAAGATTACAAAGTGTATGCTACATCATATCAAATATGATTGGCTTGTGTGCATACTACTTTCAACTAGGATATTTGGTCACTTAGACAAGAACACTCTTGCCCTCTTTAAGTCCCGCAGACTCGGAACAACTCAATACACTAAGTACTCTTCAAGCCCAGCAAACTTGGAATTCTTGTGGTCACTAAGACCAGAGCAAACAGTTGTGTGAATGTTTTTGAGAGGTGCTGCTAAGTTGGTGTTAAGCTTTTCTTCTCAAGTGCTTAGCAGCTTTGAACCAGATGTTCAGATCGTAGAGAATGTTCTTTAGCTTAGACAGAGTTTTTGGCTTTTTGATTTCTTGTTCGTTACTTGAGTTTTGAAACTCTCTAGCCTTTTATAGTCTGCTTGAATTTTTCTTCCCGTTGGTGCATTTAATGCTCTAGATATTTTGAGATACTTGATGTGGACATTTTAAGTTTTAGGTGTCAGCTTTCTTTTGTTTAACCTGTCACATCAACTAGCAACTCCGCCTACCACTTTGACCCGTCACTTTCAGCAAACTAGTTGTTAGACACATCCTCTGATCTTTGATTCTTCCCAAGGATGTTTGGTCCAGGTATTAGGATTCTCAACCAGCAGTGCTTCTATGTTAGTCTGTCAGGGTTGATTGCTCTATGTTCATGAAAGTTCGCAATGTGTTGATTCTTACAAACTAATAATGGCTTTACAATAAGTCTGGAACTCTACGAATCTTTCTTCAGCTGAACGATCTTGAAGGTGCTTTACCATTTGACTTGTGCTTTGCGATTCACCTAAGCACTCTACGTCCAGTCTCTACTGAGTGAGCTTTGCCTTTGCTTTACGATTCTGTTCACTTTACGATTGATGCAACAGCTCTGCAATTTGTCTGAGACTTTACGATAGACATATCAGCTTTACGATATGTCTGAAGCCTGACGATAAGAGAGTTAAGTCAGTGATCTAACATATCTTCTCTTACTAACTTTTCACACACACACACACACACACACACACATATATATATATATATATATATTAAGCATATTGATTATGCCTCATCTCAACTCAAGAAGATCAACCTAACAAGTTTGATCTGTTAACTCTAAGGCCTTGTACATTGAATCATCAAGAAGGACTTTACAAAACTTACTGATACAAATATACATTAGGATCTTTCATCAACAAATCAAATAAATGAATCATGCAGACTCTAACACACTTGACTAGCCCTTGGTCCAGGTCGGCGCAGGTGCGCCCACATGTAGTGCAGCTGCGCCAAAATCTCTGCCCCCTGCGTAGAGCCTTTGTCAGTCCAACTTGATTTTTATGCTCTGACGCGCCTATCTCGCAACGCTGTAACTTCGTTCCTGAGCCATTTTACTCCTTGTAGCAACCTCTATAATTTCCCCCAACAGAATAATTTATAAGGTTCTCTAATAAGCCTAAAAATTGGCTCAAAAGTCCCTCATGGTTTGTTAAGTGATGTTCTTGACGTCGGATTTTCAATTTTACCAAAACTCGCCTATTCGAAGTCGGATTGAGCTCGTTCTTGAGCCTACGGCTCACATTTTTCGTGAACTATAAAAGCCCTAACAAATCAGACTTTTCCAGACACATGATCTACCCGCAAGATTGGCTTGAAAGATGAACCAACCTAGTGTTTTCACTATTTAACACCTTATACTAAAATTTTCGCCATAACTTCGTTATAGCATATTTTTACTCCGTTCTAATTGAAACATTTCCTTAACACACATACATATATTTCCTTCTTCTTAGATTTAAAAACTAACCTATGAACAATGGTTTTAAACTTATCTATTAACAACAATTAATACAATTTTCGTACATATTATTGGTGATTTATATACAAACCAGCATCATACGCCACCTTGTCTCTTCGGATCCTCCATGATTCACAACAACAACAACAACCACCGACAAAGCACTTCATATCAAGCAATAAAGCTTGTAAAAGAAAAAGATGAAGAGTTACGGTTTTGAATTCTTACCTTTTTGGTTACTTCTTAATCTTGTTAGATGATTAGCTTGCTAATCCTCCTCCTTTTCTTCTCCTCGCAATTTGAGCACGTCTCCCTCTCTCTCTCTCAAGATTACAAGAGTTTCTCCTTTTAGTTTAGTGAATTGGTGATAATGAATGAAGAATGAGGCCTCTATTTATAGGCTTGGCAAGAGTTAGGGCAAAATAATCATTTATGGTAACTCTCCTAAGTTAACTGTGACGCCCCCAAATCCGGGTTATCTTAATCTCGAATTCGGTGCACCACTGAACAACTCACAAAGCATTCTAATAATAACTTAATGCGGAAAATAAAATATTTACATTGATTTAACAAAAATATTCTCGTCTCAAGTCTCAAAACCATAACTAAAACATAATACTAATAAGTCTGAATACATAACACAACTTAGAACATAATCTTAACAAGTCTTGACACAAGACAGGAACAACAACATAGCAGGAGATGCTATTCTGTAGCTTTTCCATTGCCTTTATCCTTTCCCGAGCTCTTGCCACGTTCTGTAGCAACTGTAATGTTTAAGGAAAAGCAAGGGTGAGCAACGAATTTGCCCAGCAAGTATAACAACAATAATAATGAATAATCAAGAGTAGGGCTCCACAATCAAAAAGGTTATAACGACTGATGATATCTTGGAAAGTAATCATATAGATTGTAAATAAGGTACGTCTCAAACGTTTTAATTCCATTCTCCACTAACATTGGTGAGTCACTGTAGACTGAATGATTATCAAATGGATTCGATGATTTCAAATTTTCAAAATGCAGGATTCACTGTGTGGCCACCATGGCACTTACCTTTCCGATAGGATTAACAGTATTACACTATTAACCCAAAAACAGGTACAATAGGTGATCAGCCTAAAATACCCGGCGTTATGCATAACCCTCAAATGTTCAACTTGCGCGTATGTCGGTCCCCCGACAAAACATAATTTTCCCCTACTAAGAGGGTTGTTCATCTTTGCAAAGAGTCCGCACCAAAGCAATTGGTTTGGATCGCTTTCTAAATCCTGGACATTAGTCTAGCCAAATCAAATGACATCGACTCTCTTCATAAACCATTCATACATAATTGGGATTTAAAAACTTTAATAACATGCATTATAGCATAATTGGATATCTTGAACGATTATCCAATTATTTGCATAAACTTGGAATTCATACAACATATAAGCATTGCATGAAATGAACTTCAATAAGATATTTGAATAAAATGGAAATATTTGCAATAAACTAGAGTACTTGTTCAATACCAAATTAAACAAGAGTTAGAAACTTGTTCAATAATTAAATGGGATAGGATAAGAAACTTGCATATTCATAATAAACTCGCACAATATACAAGAGTTGTACGGGTTAGGAAACTTGCTCAATAAATAAATTAAGTTAGGATAGGAAACTTGCAATAATATATAACATTTGTATATAATATTAAACCTGTCCAAGTATAATTCGAGTAAGGTTAGGGAAACTTGCCCAACACAAGGGTTAGACAAGCGTTAGGAAACTTGCCTCTTTCGTTGATTAGGCTTAACGTAAATTATTCTTCAAATATCCTACACAATATAGTACATATTCACATAACAATTAGTCACATAAGGGATTCCAAACATTGGTTTATACATCAATATAATGTTTCACTCATATTAGAAACAAAATATAAAACAAGATTATACACACTAGTTACAGCGTTACGACGCTTGCGCGTCCGTATGCTAAACTCGCCTATTCAAATGCCCAAGCGACACGCACTTGCGTACGTCTAGCACGCCCATTCGATTTATCTAATACTCATTGGTTAATGCTAAGTATCATTATAATTCATAATATTCATATTTTTGGACTTAGAACAATGTCTTTTATTGTTGGAAGCATTACACGTTGCACACGCGCATGACCGACACCCTTTGTTTGCACAACAGCCCTAAAAACAGTCAATTTCAAAATTACTCCAGGTAGTAAATTTCAATTCTAATTAATGGTCTATCTCTTAGCTTTCCGGATCATCTTGATTCATCCAATTTGGAGTTTATATGAGAAAGTTAGGTCCGTTTTACTAAAGGAGGTCAGCATCGTACAACGAGCTCGCCTCGGCGAGCTCCTCTCTAACGAGCTCGCCCGTAGACCAAATGAGCTCGCCCCCGAAGGGCTGAGCTCGCCCCTAGGCCAAATGAGCTCGCCCCCGAAGGGCTGAGCTCGCCCCTGGGCCATATGTGTTCACTCCGAAGGGCTCCTCTCTGTCGAGCTCACCAACAAGCTAGGTTTTGGTACACAAACTTCAAACCTTCATAACTTCTTCGTTACAACTCAGAATTAGGCCATTTCAGAGGCTATGGAAAGCTTACAGCATGAACCATAAGACTCCTATAGATTCATACACTTATAGTATTAACTAAAATTGTCAAACATGAAAAATATCTACAATGGTCCTATAAATTCGTCCAACAGTCCATGTTTTTGTTCAACAGTTCATTGTTCTTGCTCCATTAAGCCAAGGTAAGGATTTCTTTCATTTTTGTTCCACTTTGATGTTGTTAATAGCTTACATAGTCTCTTAACAACATTTATAAACATCCAAAACAAACAACAACCATAAGAATCGCATCAATAACTCAAACCCTTCAACAAAAGCTTAAAAGCTCCAAAAACCATAAAAACTTAGAAACTCTTAACCAAATCAGTTGGGATGTGTTTTGGTTGATGGTTTACCTCTTGTACTCCCTCCAAGATGCTAGAGAACTTTCTAGGCTTGGCTTGACTCTCTTTCTTCCTTCCTTGGTGCACCCGAGCCTCTCCTCCTTTCCTTTTTCCTTCACCCGCTACTCCCTCCTCTTGAGCTCTTTTCTTTCTTCTTCCTCCTTCTCCTCTCGAGCTCTCTTCTTTCATCTTCCTCATTCTCCTCTCCCTTGTAGCTCTTCTTCTCCACCCGCTCCTTGAATCTTCAGCACTCTCTCTCACTCTCACTCTCTTTCTATTTGTAGTAACAAGGAAAGGATGATGGATGGAAGAAGTTTGAAATCTGTAGATGGAATGGGAGAGAAGGAAATGGAAGAGGAGAAGTAGAAGGAGCGGCTATGGGGTAATGGGTTGGTTGCTCAATGCAATTTGTCTCATATAAAAAAAATAGGCTTGCCCGACTGCTCCTTTCATGCTCTCATTTGATTGGGCCAAAATGGTTTGGTTGTTTCCCACTTGTTGTGACAAGCCAAAATAAATACCTAAATACACAAAAATATATCCGAATACTCTCACTTTTGTACCCAATTTGGTAAATACTCTACCCAAAATTAAAATGGGTACTCCCATAAATTATCGGGACGCATAAAATAATTATTACGGGATTTGTCCAAATATTCGGAACACCCATATAATACATTTTGGATATCGAATGAAACACGAATGAGCTCCAAATGAAAATCCGACACTTGGAAAAATTATCTCTTCGCACACGTGTATTACTGAAATTTATTAAGGTCGAAAAGACGCGAAAATATTATGGCATGAATAGAACTCGGTAAACGTGTCCCGTGAACAGTGATTTTGCGGTTTCTCGCAAAATCATATATTCACTCCAACGATACAACAACACGTAAAAATTCATGCATACACGTATTCTCGGTTATAACACAACCTTTAAACACATAACACATAATAATATAAATAAAAATAAAAATTCATTTTATCCACACATAAAATCGGGTTACAAAGAAATTCAAAATTCTCGATCATTACATTCTTCCCTCCTTATAAGGATTTTGTCCCCAGAATCACAATACAAGGTTAAGCAAAAAGTTGAGGGTAAGTCTCCTTCATCTTATCTTCTAGTTCCCACGTAGCCTCCTCAGCATTGTGGTTTCACCAAACTACTTTTACAGAAGGTATAACCTTATTTCTTAGGAATTTCTTGTTCTTTCCTATCAATTATCTGAATAGGAATTTCTTCGTACGTAAGATCCTTCTCTATTTGAACGGGCTCATAGGATATCACGTGCTTATAATCGGACTTGTATGGTCGTAACACTGAGACGTGGAACATATTGTGGATATGCTCCAGTTCGGGAGGCAAGGCTACCTCGTACGCCACTTCACCCACTCTTCTCAACACTTCGAACGGTCCTACGAACCTCGGGCTTAACTTTCCCTTCTTCCCAAAACGTATCTTCCTTCTCCAAGGAGATACCTTCAGAAACATATAGGTACCGACGTTGAAGTCTCTTGTTTGGCGATGTTGATCTGCATACTTCTTTTGTCGGTCTTGGGCTGCAACTAATCTTGCCCTGATCACTGTGACCACTTCTGGTGTCTATTGCACCAATTCTGGTCCTAACAGTCGTCGTTCGCCAACCTCATCCCAGCTTAATGGTGTCCTGCACTTCCTTCCGTAGAGGGCTTCATATGGCGGCATACCGATACTTGCATGATAGCTGTTATTGTAAGCGAATTCCACAAGTGGTAAGTGGTCATCCCAATTTCCCTTGAAATCCATCACACCAGCTCTCAACATGTCTTCTAGTGTCTGAATTGTTCATTCACTTTGTCTGTCAGTTTGAGGATGGTAAGCAGTAGTTAGTCGCAACTGTGTTCCCATACTTTCTTGCAAGCTCTTCCAAAAATTTGACGTGAAGCGTGGATCTCGATCTGAGACAATTGACACGGGCACTCCATGTCGCAAAAGAATTTTCCTTATATACAACTTGGCTAATTGGTTCAAATTAAATCGGGTCTTTATCGATAGAAATTGTGCTGATTTCGTCAATCGACCTACGATAACCCAAATGGCATCATAACCCTTCTGTGTAACTGGAAGACCTACCACGAAGTCCATAATGATGTGCTCCTATTTCCATTCTAGTATCTTCAATGGTTGAAGTAGTCCACTCGGTCTTTGATGCTCTGCTTTGACTCGTTGACAGGTGAGACACTTACTAACGCACTCTGCCACCTCCCGCTTCAAATTTGGCCACCAAAAGTGCCGATGAAGGTCCTTGTACATTTTTGTGCTTCCCGGGTGAACAGAATATGGTGAATTATGTGACTCATGCAAGATTGCCTCTCTTAGTTCGGTCACAGCTGGCACCCACACACGTTCTTCGAATCTCAAGATACCATCTTTATCCAATCTGAACTTTTCTTCATCATTTTCTGCTACTCTCTTCTTTATCTTTTCACATTCCTCATCATTTCCCTGTGCCTCCTTCACTTTGTCTAGCAACGTCGGATGAGCTTCCATTACGAATAACCGCTCTGCTGCTCCTTTCGGAATTTTCACTTCTATTTTTAGCCACGTCATTTCCTCCACTAGCTCCTCCTGTGTTGTCAACTTGAACAAGCTCTCCCTTCCCTTTCTACTCAATGCATCTGCTATTACATTTCCCTTCCCCGGGTGATAAAGAATTTCACAGTCGTAATCTTTGATTAGTTATAATCACCTCCTTTGTCGCATATTGAGCTCCTTTTGTGTGAAGATATATTTCAGACTTTTGTGGCCCGTATATATCTCACATTTCTCCCCATAAAGATAGTGTCTCCAAATCTTCAATGCAAAAACTATCGCGGCTAACTCCAAGTCATGGGTAGGGTATCGCTTTTCATAGTCCTTCAGTTAACGCGACGCATACGCAATTACCTTGCCATGCTGCATTAGAACACAACCAAGGCCTCAGTGCGACGCATCACTATATATTACAAAACCTCTTGTATCATCCGGTAGAGATAACACAGGTGCCTCGCTCAATCTCTTCTTCAACTCCTTGAAACTTTCTTCGCACTTTTCCGTCCAAACAAACTTCACAATCTTCCTCGTTAAATTGGTCAACAAGGTCGCTATCTTGGAAAAATCTTAAAAAAATCTTTGATAGTACCCAGCTAGCCCTAAGAAACTCCGCACCTCAGTCGGCGTCCTTGGTTGTTCCCAGTTACTCACCGCCTCCACCTTTGCCAGATCCACTGAGATTCCATCTTTGTCTATCACATGTCCTAAAAATTGTACCCTTTCCATCCAAAATTCGCATTTAGAAAATTTCGCGTACAACTTCTCCCTTCTTAGTGTTTCTAGTATCGCCTCTAGATGCTCGGTGTGCTCTTCTTTGGTCTTCGAATAAATTAGAATGTCGTCGATGAAAACTACTACAAACTTGTCTAGGTACGGCTTAAGAATTCGATTCATCAAATCCATAAATGCTGCTGGTGCATTCTCAAACCGAAAGACATCACTAAAAATTCATAGTGATCGTACCTTGTACGGAATGCAGTCGTAGGCACATCCTCCTTCCTTACCTTTAACTGGTGATATCCGGTCCTCAAATCTATCTTTGAGAAATATCTTGCTCCTTGCAGTAGGTCAAAAAGGTCGTCGATTCTTGGCAATGGATACCTATTCTTGATCGTTTCCTTGTTCAACTCTCGGTAGTCGATGCATAGTCTCATCGATCCGTTCTTCTTTTTGACGAACAAAACTGGTGCTCTCCATATGGGGACACACTCGGCTGAATATACCCCTTATCTAGTAATTATTGAAGTTGTATCATCAATTCCTTCATTTCTATTGGTGCCATACGATACGGGACTTTTGAAATTGGTGTCATTCTTGGCGCTGAATCAATTCCGAATTCAATTTCCCTGTCCGGTGGAAGACCGGGTAAATCATCCGGAAACACATCTTGAAATTCTCTCACGATCGATATATCACTCATTTCTACTCCCACTTCCTTCATATCCACAATATAGGCTAAATAGCCTACGCATCCCTTCCTTAACAATTTCTTGGCCTGCATCATCGTAAGACAACACGATTGTCTGAGCGATGTGCTACTATAAAACACTACCCTAGACCAGTTAGGGGTCCAAAGGTTCGCACTTTTGTTCTGACAGTCAATTATTGTTGCATGGTCATACAACTATTCCATTCCCAATATCACATCAAACTCTCCTAATTTAATCGGGATCAAATCTACATTCAGGTTATGACCCCTAATTTTAGCACAATAATTACGGTATATGAACTCTAGAGGGATTACCTCCTCATTAGCAATTTCTACACTCAAGGGATGTTCTAGCCGCTCTTGGGGTAAGTTTAATCGTCCAGCAAATTCTTCATACACAAACAAATAGGTAGCACCCGAATCAAATAATACGTAAGCATTTATATTATTGATCGGGATAATACCTGAAACCACGTCCCTTGAAGCTACGACATCCTGGGCAGTCATGTTGAATGTCCTGACGGTTAGTCGACTAGGCTGAGCAGGTCCACCAATCATTGGCTTATTATTTCCTCCTTTGTAGCCACTTCCTCTGCTGTTTCCTTTCTGCGGGCAATCCTTGATCCGGTGCTCGGCCGATCCACACGCAAAACATCCACGGACTTTCTTCGGGTTTGGGCATTTTGGCGCTATATGTCCCTCCTGGCCACAGTTACAGCAGACACTGCGTCCCTTCCAGCATTCTCCCAGGTGATTTTTCCCACATTTTGGACATGCCTCAATTCTCTTTTTGAATCCTCCTTGATTGCTTCTGATCGGATTGGTGTTGGTACTATTATTGTTGCCTCCTTCCCACTTTCTCTTCCATAGGTTGCTTCCCCCACTACTACTTCCTCCACGATGGTCACTTCCGCTATTCTTATTCTTCCTTTCCCTATTGTATTGACTCAAGGCCTCACGCCCACCTTTAGCAATGATGGCCTTCTCTAGTAGTGCATTAAAAGTTTCGATCTGGAGCACCGACACCTTACTGTATACCCATGGCTTCAGCCCTTGTTCGAACCGCTGTGCCTTCCGCTCTTTAGTATCCACTTGGTGTGGCGCAAAGTGTGCCAGTTCATTAAATTTGGCGGCATACTGTGCCACTGTCATATCCCCTTGCTTCAGTTCCAGAAACTTTACTTCCATCCGACTTTTCATGCCCTTCGAAAAGTAGTTCTCGAAGAACAGTTCTTTGAATCTTTCCCATGGTACTACCCCTTCGTCGGCCCGTTGTTGATTGGCCTCCCACCAATAGTTTGCCTCTCCCTTCATCATATAGGTGGCAAATGCCGTTTTCTGGTCTTCTCCCACGCGTGCTATGGTAAAAGCCTTCTCTGTTTCTTTGACCCAAGACTGGGCCTCGATCGGGTCGGTCGTTCCTTTGAACTCTGGGGGTCTCATACTTTTGAAGTCCTTAAAATTTGTTACGGGAGCAGTTGGGGGAATAGGGTTTCCGGGTCCTACATTCCTGCCGTGGAATACACCCTCTAATAGGTCTGCTAGCTGTTGTATAGGGTCTGCTTGGCCTCCTCCATTATTCACCGATCCCTCGGGTGTTCGTGGAACTAGTATTCTACGCGGCGACATCTTCTGTTTAATGGAAGAAAACTTAATATTATAATCTCATTACTGTTAGGTTTGTATATAGCGCGAACATGCAATCAAATTACAAAAATAGTGCGGACGCGCAATAAAACAGATTTTAAAATTTTTTATACAAACCATCACCATGATCATCCATGTGCTCAATTATCAATTAAACAAAAGAGATAAAGTATGAGAATCATACCCTTGTAGAACCATGCTTCCACAGGTACGAGTTCACCTCCAAATCCTTCGCGTTCTTCTCGAATTCTATCGATTAAATTCCTTCCTTTGATCAACGTTAGCCACCCAAGTGTTTGGGCTCTAGAGGTGATCCACCAAGGAATAATAGTTGTTCAAGAAGATGAGTGTTGGCAAAACTCTAGTTTATATCTCTATAGAAATTGCAAGTACTTTCTCTCTCCAATTCTTATGGAAGAGTGTGTAACTATCTAATCTTAAATCATGATAAGACTCCTCTTATTTATAGATATAGGGAACCCTCCTAAACTATTTAGGATTAGGGTTATTCTTCTAATTAAACTTCTTTAATTAATTATGCTCCTAATCCAATTAGGAATGTATGAGAGAGTACTTCTATTAATTAATTCCCAATCCCTATTAGGAATTAAATAATAGTAATGGTAATAATAATAATAAGACTCCTCTTATTAATTTATATTTAATATTTGTAAAATATTAAATAATAAATATTAAGCTATTTAATTTATTTTCTATCTCCATAGATTAAATTAAATACACTTAACTTATTATTACAATTATGTCATTTACTTCTTAAACAAATATTTTTCTTTTTGCGGTGTGACCTTTTAGGTTCTCCATATTAAACCGGTTGTGAATAAATCAATTAGAATAATTCTAATTTTATTTAAATAAATAAATTAAACTATTTAATTCATTTAAATAAATAATATTTATTCTACAATAAGGGTAAGCCCCCTTAGCGATCAACGACTTTCCAGATAATATAGATTTCAACATTAATCACAAAAGAACCTTTCAGTGAATAGTTACCGTACAATTCAATCA
The DNA here is from genome assembly GCA_034770075.1 of Aralia elata. NCBI lineage: Eukaryota > Viridiplantae > Streptophyta > Magnoliopsida > Apiales > Araliaceae > Aralia > Aralia elata. Next base: position 42,109,857 of record CM068387.1, on the reverse strand, counting down.
TTCTACCATACAATGTCCGAATTAAATATAAGACATGGAATTACTGTCAAGTTTTATTTTATTTAATTATATGTATTTCGATTCTCCAATGAACAACTCTGATAATGCAAATTAGAAACTCCTTTCTAATTTCATTCTGCTTTGACCAAAGACTTCTGAGTCGTCATTTATCGAATCACATAGGACATTCTCTCCTTTTACTAGAAGTGGTAGATTTTTTGTTGATCATTCACCTATCTCCATGTCTAACTTATTATACCCAATCATACCCTTTGATATACCATAAAGGTCTTAAGGGACATGTCAAAGTATAACTCATCATACACAAGATACTATGATGATCTCAAGTCCAAGGATCACTTGTACTACTACCACTAGAGGAATTCCTATTGACAGGCGAGTAAAACTCAATTAGGTATTCCTTAGCGAGCCACGTTCAGTTAATTTATTCTCTAATAAGCACCTACATACTTGCTTTAGTGTCTCCACACAAATGATTATGAGATCAATCATCCTCTTCATAAGAGCAAGCAACGTATGTACTAATCTATCCGGATTCACTAATCCCCTTTTTAGTAATCCATCGATTAGGAACAATTTTAGTTTGTGAGCTATCTTGAATTTAGATCTCATTAGCATGATCACCATCATGATTCTAAAAGCATTGCTCAAAACTATGGGTTTATCACATTTAATATAACAGCACCATATAGATAAAGTAAAATGCCTTTAACAAACGAATAAGATTACAAAGTATATGCTACATCATATCAAATATGATTGGCTTGTGTGCATACTACTTTCAATTACACCTCGTACATATTTATTCTAGTGCGATAGTAGAATAAAGCAATATACATAACAAAAGGTTGGGGCATATAACACTTATCCCACACATAACGCATAACGTCGAGATTACAATCATAAAATCACATACTACTAGACACATAAGCTAAACAGTCTATTCGAGTATGTCGTGCTCTATCGCGCTATCATACTCCATATGCCCCATACGGGTCATCAATTCTCGACTCATGGCACGACGAGTCTGTCTTTCCTCAACCGAATAATGGTATATACCATCTACCCATCTAGTAGTCACCATACTAAAAGCGTAGCCCATTCTATTCATCTATCTATGACATCCCATAGCCATGATACACTACAACCAAACCCTATTAGGATCTCCTGAAAAAATATAAATCCGTTGTAGGGAATGAAAGTATATTTCGCGTCGCCACTGACTCACTCCAAAACAGTCTACTAAATTAACACGTAAAACTCTATATGAGCTTTGTCCCATCCTATTTCTTTCCTTCACTTCTAAGGTTATAGCCTAAGGGTCTCTCTCCTAAGGTTTATAACTTATGGCTCTGATACCAACCTGTGACGTTCCCAAATCCGTGTTACCTTAATCTCGGATTTGATGCACCACTGAACAACTCACAAAGCATTCTAATAATAACTTAATGCGGAAAATAAAATATTTACATTGATTTAACATAAATATTGTCGTCCCAAGTCTCAAAACCATAACTAAAACATAATACTAATAAGTCTAAATACATAACACGGCTTAGAACATAATCTTAAAAAGTCTTGAGACAAGACAGGAACAATAACATAGCAGGACAAGCTATTCTGTAGCTTTGCCTTTGCCTTTATCGTTTCCCGAGCTCTCGCCACGTTCTGTAGCAACTGTAATGTTTAAGGAAAAGCAAGGTGAGCAACGAATTTGCCCAGGAAGTATAACAACAATAATAATGAATAATCAAGAGTAAGGCTCCACAATCAAAAAGGTTATAACGATTGATGATAGCTTGGAAAGTAATCATATAGATTGTAAAAGAAGGTACATCTCAAACGTTTCAATTCCATTCTCCACTAACATTGGTGAGTCAATGTAGACTAAATGATTATCAATTGGATTCGATGATTTCAAATTTTCAAAATGCAGGATTCACTGTGTGGCCACCATGGCACTTACCTTTCCGATAGGATTAACAGTATTACACTATTAACCCAAAAACAGGTACAATAGGCGATCAGCCTAAAATACCAGGCGTTATGCATAACCCTCAAATGTTCAACTTGCGCGCATGTCGGTCCCCCGACAAAACATAATTTTCCCCTACTAAGAGGGTTATTCATCTCTGCAAAGAGTCCGCACCAAAGCAATTGGTTTGGATCGCTTTCTAAATCCTGGACATTGGTCTAGCCAAATCAAATGACATCGACTCTCTTCATAAACCATTCATACATAATTGGGATTCAAAAACTTTAATAACATGCATTATAGCATAATTGGATATCTTGAACGATTATCCAATTATTTGCATAAACTTGGAATTCATACAACATATAAGCATTGCATGAAATGAACTTCAATAAGATATTTGAATAAAATGGGAATATTTGCAATAAACTAGAGTACTTGTTCTATACCAAATTAAACAGGAGTTAGAAACTTGTTCAATAATTAAATGGGATAGGATAAGAAACTTGCATATTCATAATAAACTCGCACAATATACAAGAGTTGTACGGGTTAGGAAATTTGCTCAATAAATAAATTAAGTTAGGATAGAAAACTTACAAGAATATATAACATTTTTATATAATATTAAACCTGTCCAAGTATAATTCGAGTAAGGTTAGGGAAACTTGCCCAACACAAGGGTTAGACAAACGTTAGAAACTTGCCTCTTTCGTTGATTAGGCTTAATGTAAATTGTTCTTTAAATATCCTACACAATATAGTACATATTCACATAACAATTAGTCACATAAGGGATTCCAAACATTGGTTTATATAATAATATAATGTTTCACTCATATTAGAAACAAAATATAAAACAAGATTATACACACTAGTTACAGCGTTACGACGCTTCCGCGTCCGTACGCCAAACTCGCCTATTCAAATGCCCAAGCGACACGCACTTGCGTACGTCTAGCACGCCCATTAGATTTATCTAATACTCATTGGTTAATGCTAAGTATCATTATAATTCATAAAATTCATGTTTTAGGACTTAGAACAATGTCTTTTATTATTGGAAGCATTACACGTTGCACACGCGCATGACCGACGCCTTCTGTTTGCACAACAGCCCTAAAAACGGTCAATTTCAAAATTTCTCCAAGTAGTAAATTTCAATTCTAATTAATGAAAGTTATAGGTCTATCTCTTAGCTTTCCGGATCATCTTGAATCATCCAATTTGAAGTTTATATGAGAAAGTTAGGTCTGTTTTACTAAAGGAGGTCAGCATCGCACAACGAGCTCGCCCCCAAATGAGCTTGCCCCCTAAGACATATGTGCTCGCCCCCGAAAGGCTGAGCTCACCCAAAATGAGCTCGCCCGAGGCCAAATGAGCTCGCCCAAGCCAAATGAGCTCGCCTCCTCTCTATCGAGCTCGCCTAGACCAAATGAGCTCACCCCCGAAGTTATGCACACAAGCCAATCATATTTGATATGATGTAGCATATACTTTGTAATCTTATTCATTTATTAATAGAAGAATTTATTTTCTTAAAAGGTATTTTACATTATCTACATTGTGTTGTTATATTAAATGTGATAAACCCATAGTTTTGAGCAATGTTTTTAGAATTATGATGGTGATCATACTAATGAGTTCTAAATTCTAGATAGCTCACAAACTAAAATCGTTCCTAATTGTTGGATTACTAAAAAGGGGATTAGTGAATCTGGATAGATTAGTACATGCGTTGCTTGCTCTTAGGAAGAGGATGATTGATCTCATAATTATTTGTGTGAAGACACTAAAGCAAGTATGTAGGTGCTTATTGGAGAATAAGTTCACTGAACGTGGTTTGCTAAGGAATACCTAATGGAGTTTTACTCGCCTGTTAATAGGAATTCCTCTAGTGATAATAGTACAAGTGATCCTTGGACTTGAGATCATCATAGTATCTTGTGTATGATGAGTTATACTTTGACATGTCCCTTAAGACCTTTAGGGTATAACAAAGGGTATGATTGGGTATAATAAGTTGTACATGGAGATAGGTGAATGATCAACAATGAATCTACCTCGTCTAGTAAAAGATGTGAATGTCCTATGCGATTCGATAAATGACAACTCAGTAGTCCTTGGCCAAGTCAGAATGAAATTAGAAAGAAGTTTCTAATTTGCATTATTTAGAGTTGTGCATTTGGGAATCGAAATACATATAATTAAATAAAATAAGACTTGACAGTAAATCCATGTCTTATATTTAACTAGGACATTATATGGTAGAAGGATTGAATTGTACGGTAACTATTCACTGAAAGGTTCTTTTGTGATTAATGTTGAAATCTATATTATCTGGAAAGTCGTTGATCGCTAAGGGGGCTTACCATTATTGTAGAATAAATATTATTTATTTAAATGAATTAAATAGTTTTATTTATTTATTTATTTATTTAAATAAGATTAGAATTGTTCTAATTGATTTATTCACAACCGGTTTAATATGGAGAACCTAAAGGGTCACACCGCAAAAGAAAAATATTTATTTAAGAAGTAAATGGCATAATTGTAATAATAAGTTAAGTGTATTTAATTTAATCTATGAAGATAGAATAAATTAAATAGCTTAATATTTATTATTTAATATTTAAGAAATATTAAATATAAATTAATAAGAGGAGTCTTATTATTATTATTACTATTACTATTATTTAATTCCTAATAGGGATTATGAATTAATTAATAGAAGTACTCTCGCATTAATTCCTAATTGGATTAGGAGCATAATTAATTAAAAGAGTTTAATTATAATAGAAACCCTAATCCTAAATAGTTTAGGGAAGGGTTATTCCTACATCTATAAATAAGATGAGTCTTATCATAGATTAGGGTTACACACTCTTATATTAGATTGTGGAGAGTACTTGCAATTTCTATAGAGATAGAAACTAGGGTTTTTCCAACACCCATCTTCTTGAATAACTATTCTTCCTTGGTGGATCACCTCTAGAGGCCAAACACTTGGGTGACTAACGTTGATCAAGCAAAGGAATTTAGTCGGTGGAATTCAAGGAGAACGCGAAGGAATTGGAGGTGAACTTGTACCCGAGGAAGCACGGTTCTACGAGGGTATAATTTCTTAATCTCTATCTCTTTTGTTAATTGATAATTGAACACAAGGAAAGATCATGGTGATGGTTTGTATGAAAAATTTTAAAATCCGTTTTATCACGCTTCCGCCCTATTTATATAATGTGATTGCATGCTTGCGTTATATACAAACCTAACACGAAGGGCTGAGCTCGCCCCTAGGCCAAATGAGCTCGCCTCTGAAGGGCTCCTCTCTGCCGAGCTCGCCAACAAGCTCGGTTTTGGCACACAAACTCAAACTTTCATAACTTCTTAGTTACAACTCGGAATTAGGCCATTTCAGAGGATATGGAAAGCTTACAACATGAACTATAAGACTCTTATAGATTCATACACTTATAGCATTAACCAAAATTATCAAACATGAAAAATATCTACAATGGTCCTCTAAATTCGTCCAACAGTCCATGTTTTTGTTCAACAGTTCATTGCTCTTGCTCCATTAAGCCAAGGTAAGGATTTCTTTTATTTTTGTTCCACTTTGATATTGTTAATAGCTTACATAGTCTCTTAACAACATTTATAAACAGCCAAAACAAATAACAACAACAAGAATCACAACAATAACTCAAACCCTTCAACAAAAGCTTAAAAGCTTCAAACACCATAAAAACTTAGAAACTCTTAACCAAATCAGTTGGGATGGGTTTAGGTTGATGGTTTACCTCTTGTACTCCCTCCAAGATGCTAGAGAACTTTCTAGGCTTGGCTTGGCTCTTTTTCTTCCTTCCATGCTGCACCCGAGCCTCTCCTCCTTTCCTTTTTCCTTCACCCGCTGCTCCCTCCTCTCGAGCTCTTTTCTCTCTTCTTCCTCCTTCTCCTCTTGAGCTATCTTCTTTCATCTTCCTCATTCTCCTCTCCCTTGTAGTTCTTCTTCTCCACCCGCTCCTTGAATCTTCAGCACTCTCTCTCACTCTCACTCTGTTTCTATTTGCAGCAACAAGGAAAGGATGATGGATGGAAGAAGTTTGAAATCTGCAGATGGAATGGGAGGGAAGGAAATGGAAGAGGAGAAGTGGAAGGAGTGGCTATGGGGTAGTGGGTTGGTTGCTCAATGCAATTTGTCTCTTAAAAAAAAATAGGCTTGCCCGACCGCTCCTTTCATGCTCTCATTTGATTGGGCCAAAATGGTTTGGTTGTTTCCCACTTGTTGTGACAAGCCAAAATAAATACCTAAATATACAAAAATATATCTGAATACTCTCACTTTTGTACCCAATTTGGTAAATACTCTACCCAAAATTAAAATTGGTACTCCCATAAATTATTGGGACGCATAAAATAATTATTACGAGATTTGTCCAAATATTCGGAACACCCATATAATACATTTTGGATATCGAATGAAACACGAATGGGCTCCAAGTGAAAATCCGACACTTGAAAAAATTATCTCTTCGCACACGTGTATTACTGAAATTTATTAAGGTCAAAAAGACGCGAAAATATTATGGCGTGAATAGTGCCTCGGTAAACATGTCCCGTGAACAGTGATTTTGCGGTTTCTCGCAAAATCATATATTCACTCGAACGATACAACAACACGTAAAAATTCATGCATACACATATTCTAGGTTATAACACAACCTTTAAATACATAACACATAATAATATAAATAAAAATAAAAATTCATTTTATCCACACATAAAATCGGGTTACAAGGAAATTCAAAATTCACGATCGTTACATTAACCATGGTTAAGTGGTGGGGGATGGGATGGCTAGCTTCCTTAGGAAGCTCTCCTCTCCCATTGGTTAGCCCAAATTGTTAATTTTGACTTTTGTATTCTTACCGTATAATTTTCATATTATACTCGTATTATTCTCATATTCTACTCGTATAATATTTTGTATTATACTCGTATTATTCTCGTATTCTACTCGTATTAATGAATAGTGATTTTGTATTTAGGTTTTTAACCCTTAGTTTATAACCCTTAGGTTTCTACCCTTAGGTTAAAATTCTCGGTTGACTTTCGTAATTCGTTCGACAAGCCGAAAAACCGCATTTTTCATTTTTAAATTTTATTAGAGATTACGCCTCGTGATATCATATAAACGCTACGGCGTCATTTGAAAAATCAAAAAAACGTAAAAGCGTTTTTAGCGTGAATAGTGTTTTTACTGTTTTTCTTCGAATTTTTTTTATTATCGTCTACGAATCCCTAATTCGTAGATTCTTACACGCAAACACAATCTTAGGTCATAACACAATCTTTAAGCATATAACACAGAATAATATTCATAAAATTTCATTTTATTCAATAATATTCAAAAGCCCTAGTTACAAGGTTACCCGATTTCTCGGGTCGTTACATTATTCCCCCTTATAAGGATTTTGTCCCCATAATCACTGCTACTAGGTTACACTAAAAGACGGATAAAATTTCTTCATCCTTCCATCGAGTCCTTATGCAGCATATTCAACATTGTGGTTTTCCCCATACTACCTTCTTTGAAGGTATATTCTAACTTCTTAATACCTAGTTATCGCAAGTTTACCTCCGATATTACCCTTACTTCCACTTCCTCCACCTGTCCCTTTCTTCGGACAATTCCTTGCTTGATGGTTCATCGCTCCACAAGCATAATACCCATGTTGCTTTGGATTAGGGCAATTAGGAGAGTTATGTCCCTCTTGCCCATAGTTGAAACACTTATTCTTACCCTTTATACATACCCCTGAATGGTTCTTCCTGCATTTTGTGCACGCTCCAACCCTCTTCTTCCGGTCACCATGCATTTCTTTGGAATTGTTGCGAACGATCCATTTGTGTTTGTTGCTTGATTCAGCTTGATTTCTCCCTTCATTTTTTTGATCTTCCCCTCTTGATTTCTCCCTTCACTTACTCTGAAACAACACTATCTTATTGTAGAGCCAAGGTTTCAAACCTTGATCAAATCTACGCGCCTTCCTCTCCACAATGTCCATTTGGTGTAGAGCAAAACTCGCCAGTTCATTTAACTTGGTTGCGTATTGGGGCACCGACATGTCCCTCTGGCTTAGCTTTAAAAACTTCATCTTCATTCTATTCTCCATACTTTTGGGAAAAATAGTTCTCAAAGAACAACTCCTTAAACCTTTCTCAAGTCACTATCCCTTCTCTGGCTCTGTTCTGATTGGCCTCCCACCAGAATTTAGCCTCTCCTTTTAATAAATAGGTAGCAAAAGCCGTCTTTTGCCCCTCTTCTACCCTTGCTATTGAAAACGCCTTTTCTGTCTCCTTTATCCATGATTGAGCCTCTATAGGCTCAATGGTTGATAGACTCCACAGCACGCTTGCGTAAGGTGGTCGTCGCCCGGATCGTTTCTAGTAAGTTATTTTGAGTGGAACTCTCTCGACACCATAACTCAACGTCTATAAAGAGACAAGAACCTTGGTACAATCGATCAAGTAATGCAAACGCGTTGAATGGAACACCAACGACACCTAAACCTCGTGTTTATAATGAAACAAAAACCTCGGTACAATCGACGATTGATGCAGTAGAAGATGCCACACACAACTATATATTATTGTATGACAAGTCAATAGTTGAATCTCAAAAAATAAACTAAGAAAATAGCTTAGAAATGTTTCAAAGAACCAAAAGTAGAGAATAACTCTCAAGTATGAATAAACTCTAAATAATATTGAATTATTTTCTCTATTACATCAGCTATGTATTCTATTTATACTAATACATAGACACCCTAATTCTATAAGGAAACAAAAATTTGAATGGAAATAGAAATCCTAACTAATAAACAATAAGGAAATCAGTTCCTATCTAAGAAATATCCTAGTTACAATAGGAATATGGAAATATACTGAAATCCATAAAATTAAGGAAGAAACCTGCGTCCCAAATTGTCAAAATGCATCTGCCTCAAAAAATGCGCCAATAAAATCTGACTGAGCTCGTCGGGGGAGAGTTCGTTGAACTAGAAAGCTTGTCGGGGCGAAGATGGACAGAGAAGAATGGGATGTGGCAACTTCAAAGCTGGTTGGGGCGAAGATGGATAGAGACATTCTCATCGGGGCGAGCTAAATAAGCCTGCGGAGCTCGCCCGGGCGAGAACCATGAATCCCAACTTCCGAGTTTGCTTTCCGTGTAATCCAACCTCGTGTTGTCGTGTGATAGATTAACAGCTCCCATCCATGCTTGGATATTCTTAACGAAGGTCATAAACTTGCAATCTACCAATGAACTGGAATATAATTTTATTAATACCGAAGCCACACAAACGAACACGGATTCGATGACTTGTCTTGAGCTCTAATGTAAGCATTCCTGAGAAAGTGGCAAGATGATGCAATCTTGGCTCAATGCATCATGCTCGCATCCATGAGTAACGAGCTTTAGCGTCAGCATGAAACTATGGATGCTCCTACTATATTGTTACACCTCAAAGAGTTGTATGGTGAGCAAAGTAGGACTACAAGATATCAGGTATCTAAGGAGCTCTTCCGATCTCGTATGACCGAGGGCACTGCTGTTGAGACTCATGTCCTTAAGATGATCAATCTAATTGAACAACTTGGACAGCTTGGGTTCATGATGGATGGGGAGTTAAGCCAAGATTTGATCTTGCAGTCACTCCCGGACACCGTCTCACAATTTGTTGTGAATTTTCACATGAATAAGTTGGACGTCAGCTTGCCTGAGTTACTTAACATGTTGAAAACTGCTGAAGGACACTTCTCATCCAACAAGAACCAAGTCTTACTAGTGGATGATTCTTCCAAGAAAAGGAAGAGGCCCAAGGTATCTTCTGAAAGAAGAAAAAAACAAGAAGGCTAAGGGTAAGGCAAAGAGAAAGGTGTAATGTCCGAGAATTTTTAAACACTGTATTGATTTATTTTAATAAATAAAATTCATTTTATATATAATTTTATAAATTTAATTGGACCCATGTAAGAATGTCTATTTAATTCCATAATTATAGGTCCAATAAACTTCTTGCATTATAGGGGCTCATTATTAGTGCGATTTGAATTAATGGGTTAACTCCCAAGATTTTATTTGGAAGAAGACTAATAAATAAATCCATTTTATTATTTATGGATTAAAATAATTCAAATGAGGAATTATTGGTGGAATAAATTTTATTAATTACTTAATTCAAATTAAATATTAAGAGCATAATAATTTTAAGTTGGACCATATTCCAATTGACCCAAGATGATAGGGCTGAGCCCAAATTTCTTTTCATTTTCCTGTTGGGCTAAGCCCATCCCTTGTTTTCTTTATCAGTCGGGTCGTACCAAATTGCAACTGGGTTAAGTCCAAGTAAATTGGGGGAAACAAATTGCCGGCATTTCAATTGGGAATTCCAGCCTAAACCCAGTAGCAACAGAGACGGGAGGAAATTGGGGGAAACGGAAGCAACTCAAGCCCTCAAATCAAACTGCCAAGAGACGATCGAAACCAGTCAATCAATGCGAACGGTCGAGGGGTGAAGCCGGCGGCAGTGTGAGCGACCGAAGGTTGGAGCAGAGAAGGGGGTCGACGACCGAGCGAACACGAACGGACCAACAGTCCCTCATATCCGGCGACGTGACTGGTGAAGCCACGCAACTCGAAGTGCTGGCCGAACCCAGCTGGGTTGATGTGAAGTGATCGACAGCCATCTCCCTTCCTACCGACGGTCCTTGGACGGCTAACGAAGGTAATACCCAGCCATTTGGGGGTAAAGATTTGCCTATAAAATGACCCCAAGGCTGCCGAACCCTTTGATGTGAGTTTCGAATTTAGGGTTTCAAATTTAGGGAAAGGTGAGGAGATACAGAGAGAAGAGGGAACAGGGGAAGATCATCGCGCATGTCCGGCTGGGTTAATTTCTTCGGACGGCGACGACGGACGGCGACTCGAACTACCCGAAGGTATAACCGTGAGGGACTGAGTAACGTTGAAATTTTTGCTTCCTTTCTGTGCCGAATGAACTGTTCTGAGTATGGGATTGAGCCAAAACTCTCCTGTATTGGGATGATTGTTTTTTTTTCATACTGGATTTGATTGTTCTTGTTATTGAAAATAATTGTCCTCTGTGTTGGCTAGTTAGTTTTTTTTTTGGGGTTCATAGTTATTGTATTTCCATTGGGTTGAAAATCAGACATTAAATTTTAGTGCTTGAGTTTACAAATCTTCTATGGTGTTGTGTTGGTTTATTGAACTTAGAACTGGTATTGAATTACATTTGGTCGATGTTTGGTTTTGATTGGTTAAATGGTACTGGGTTGACTGTTGTTTTGAAACTTCAGTACACGGAGGGACCTTAAGGTCTAGGCAATATAGTTCTTGCACTGCAATTAGATCAGTGGTGTTGTAGGAAGCATGCTATGTGTCTGTAATAATGTTTGAACCAGATTATTGTTCCTTTGGTATTTAATTTGTGCTGACAGTAAGATAGTTATGAGATCAAACCATGTTGCTGTGCAAACCTTGGAAATACAGGGGAATGATGCACATCATAAGGCAGTACTCTGCCCAATTTTCTTTGTAGCTGGAAGCGACTTGTTAGATAAAACAAGTATAAAATAACTACTTGCTATTTCAATAGTAAATAGCAAATAAGATAATAAGTATTTAAATTTGTTAGGATTTGTAACAAAATATATATGTATAATTTCTTATTATTATTTTCGTCGATATACGATAAATAAAGATTATAAACATTTAATTCTCAATAAATAGGGTTAATAAATTAATAATTATTTATTATCAATGGATAATAAATAAAAGAAATAACTATTTAATAAAGTTAAATAATAATTTCTCAATAAATAAAAATAATAAATGTTTAATTGTTAATTGATAATAAATAAATATAAATACAGTTAATAATTTAATTATTTATTATTTATCCTTAAATAATAAATAAAGCTGATAAATATTTGATTATTGCTTAATTACTATTAATTAATAACCAAGTATGAATTAAGTTAATAATTTGATTATTTGTCAATAAGTAATAAATAAAGATAACAAATATTCAATGAAATAAATTATTTACCAATAAATAATAATAAGGATAATAGTTATTTAATCATTAATGAAATAATGATTAAGTATGAGTGTGATAAATAAGATAGTTATTTATTTCCGTCCTTAAATAAAACGCTCAAGGATTTCTTAATAATATTAAGTGTGGGTAGGATTTATACAAGAGGTATTTAATTAATGTTGCATAAGGAACAAAAGTAATAATTACTAAATTACCTTAAGGTAAATAGTAATTAAGAGTAAACTAAATAAATGGTCAGGGGTTTTCTGTTATCTTTAAACTAAAATAAATTTATTTTATAAAGAATAAATAAGTATTGTTGAACCATACCTAGATACTATTAAAGGTAATAAATTGAGCATATAGATGATAGTTACCATGATTAATTATTATCTGTTGAAATAATAGCTAGAGTCCGTTAACTTAAATTCTGTTTAACCAATGTTAAATGATGAATTATTTATTTGCTAAGTAAATGGTTTAGTAAAGCGTGCCAAGATACAATCATGTTATAATAATTGATAAGCCGACTTTATCCAATGATAGGTCACTCGAGATCAATTAATTAAAGCTAGAATTTATTTGTAGCTGAGCAAGCAGGCAAGTTCCTAACCCTAAGCTTCTTTCATTTTTGCAAGTTCTTATCACTAAATTTTTGCATTGAGCAGCTTTTAAACCTTATGCATTGTTTTAATTCGTGCAAAAGGTATATAGTGTTACAAGTTATTCTTTAAGCTTGAATCTTATTTCCGAGCACGCTTTAAGTGGTCTAATTACTTTTAAAATTATTCCACATCTGTATACTTATTGACATTCGCACTCGCGCATTTGATTTCATAAAATTATTTAAATTCAGAAATTTTGAACTACTCATGGTTAAGTCTGGACCCTTGTTCGGTCAGGCAAGTATGAATTTATAAAAGCTATCCACACCAATCAATGGTAAGGATTCTTAGACTGTATGAACACCCCTTTATTTATAGGGGAGTACCCCACGTACCGTATATAAGGTACAAACAGCAGAATTAAATGTTATGCATATACATAGGGTACGCGAGGCTGATCCTCTCAAGTACGTTATTCTGTAGCCAGTAACCAGAGGGTCAACCAGCTATTGACTCCTCTGAAAGTTATCGTTCAAAGTCTATTTGACTATCAATTATTCTAAAAGCATTTAATATTCTTGTTTCTGATTATTCTATTGTTGAAATCCCTTTAATATCCCTTCATCATGATATATCTTTATTGTTGCACTTTAAACTTGCTGGGCAAATTCGTTGCTCATTCTTGCTATATCATGACTTCATTGCAGCTAAACCCGAGACGTCAGGGAAGAACAAAGGGAAAGAAAAGATGAAATGATAGACTTCTCGTAGCAGACTTTAGATTCATGTGTTAGTTAATTACTGTTATTGTAATTTAAACCCTGATAGCTATTTAGGGTATGGATTGTGTAAATGTTTAAGGTTAATCGTATTCCGGGACTAGTAACACCTTGTAATGAACAACGTATGTTTATTTCATTCCGCACTTTAGATACCATATGTTGTTATAGGTGGATGTTTATATTGGATCGTGATGACCGGATCCGGGTATTTGGAGACCCGAATTTGGGGGCGTCACAGGTTGGTATCAAAGCTGTAGGTTATAAACTTTAGGATCGCGAAACCTAGGATATAACCTTCATAGTAAACTCGTATTGAGTGTTAGGAGATAAATCGAGGAGATTTATCATATGTGGTTTTGATGAATTGGGGAATTCATCGAGTCAAGTAGTACCCAATGAAATATAACTTCATTTCTTCAATGAATATATTTTATTGTTGTACTAATGTTAGTTTTTGTGTGTTTGTAGGATGGCTGCTATAGGGGAGACCAGTGGAGCCCGTGAGGAGGAGGTATTTATAGACATACCGGTAGTGGCGGAGCAGCTGGTGGGCTATGCTCCTATTGCCCCGGGATTATTACAGGAGGAGTCCGAGCTGGAGGAGGACTACCATAGGGAGCTACCAGAGCCAGTAGTAGGTGGGGTGATGAGGTCCGGTAGTCAGGACCCTGATACTGAGGAGGAGGATCCCGAGGCCGAGGGGGAGGAGCCACCTGCTGATATTGATGGCATGGGGTCCACTGCTGATGATATCATCGAGGGGTTGACTGACAGAAATGAGGAGCTGGAGGCCCGGATTGCTCATTTGGAGGAGCAAAACCAGACCCATCAGTTTATGGAGGACCAGTACAAAGACTTAGCCTACCAGCTCGAGCATGATTTAGGGGTGGCTAAGGTACAGCTGCAGGGCTACGAGTCCTCAGCACAGCAGGTCGGACCACTGCTACATCAGCTAGTGGCCCGGAACGCTGAGCTGAGAGAGAGGCTGGAGCAGAGGGATTTACAGATCGCCCACCTGAGGGCGAAACAGGAGGCTATGAGGTTCGAGGCTGGACTGGAGGTGGCTGCGAGGATGCGCGTCAGGGAGGCCTGGGCCAGGGAGGCCAGGAGGGTTGATCAGCTAGAGGACCAGTTAGAGGTCAGATCCGTGAGGATAGAGACCCTAGGCCATGCCCTAGATGCAGCTTACAGGAGACCCCGGACCGAGGTGGGGGAATCCAGCCGCTCGGTTCGCCGTAGGATCGGGGACGGAGCATTCTCTTCTGGCCAGCAGGCTCGGATCCGTCATGATGTATAGTGATGGGATAGGATGGTGGTTTAGTTGCTAGTACAGTTAGTCCCACCTTTTGTTGTATTAGGGACGTATGCATATTTGTATTGTGAAACATTTTATTTGCTTTCTTGTTGGGGTAGTAGTCAAACCCCAACTTTTGTTGCCTTAGAGGATGAGCAGTATCATTCCCCACTTTTTGTTTTAGGGGATGTTTGGTAGGACACAGTGGCGCATTTATAGCAGTATGCCACAGGTTTCGTCTTGTAACAAACGGTGGTATATGAATATAAATGCAGATGTTTCACTTAAATCAAATGTGTTGATAGATATTTTACCTTTGATTGCTTATTTTAATAACATGACGTGTAAAATGTAAATCTATAGGTAAAAGTCATCAGTTTCCTTATTCAAACCATGCCGAGAGGAAGGCCACGTAACCAGCGAGTTGAGGAATCAGAAAGTGAGGTTGGAGACCAAACCAACCCCATGAGAATGTTTGCGGAAATGCTGGCAGAGGCCATGCAATCAAGACCGCCACCTGGAAGAACCCAAGCCGCAGCCGAGCCAGCGCATCATCTGGCAAACTTTAAAGATTTCAAATTGGTCGGACCACCTGAGTTCAAGGGAACTCTTAACCCAGTCGAAGCGCAGACCTGGATAGAAGAGATAGAAAAGGTCTTTGAGGTGGCAAGGGTGGCAGAGGAACAGAAAACAAGCTTTGCTACCTTCATGTTAAAAGGCGAGGCAAACTACTGGTGGAAGGCCAACAGAGGCCGAGTGGAAGGAGGCACTGTCGCTTGGGATCGTTTTAAGGAAATGTTCTTGGAAAATTACTTTCCAGAGAGCATGAAGCAGGAGATGGAGATCAAGTTCCTGGAACTAAAACAAGGGAACATGTCTGTGGCGGAGTACGCAGCTAAGTTCAATGAGTTGGCACGGTTTGCAGCTCACCAAGTCAGCACCGAGGAAAGGAAAGCTCGTAGGTTTGAGCAGGGGTTGAAGCCATGGTTATACCGTTCTGTAGCGGTATTAAAAATCAGAACATTCGCAGAATTGATGGAGAGGGCAATCATTGCAGAGGGTGGCAGCGAGGCCCTGGCCAAATACAACCAAGAGAAGAAGAAAGGACATGAGGGCTCGAAGGCAGGGAGCAGCGGGGGCAGCAACCCCAATAAACGCAAATGGAGTGAGAGCCAATCTTTCGGGAGCAATAAACCCGGAGGAAACCAGTCTGGAGGGGAGGCAAAGAAACCAGGCAGGTGCAATAATTGCGGCAAGAACCACACCGGGGAATGTATGAAGGGAAGGAGTGTGTGTTACCGTTGCGGACAGCCGGGGCACATGGCTCCCCAATGTCAGAATAAGCCAAAGGGGGGATGTTTTTCATGTGGAGCACCCGACCACCAAATGAGGGATTGTCCGAAGAAGAAAAGCGACGCAGGGAGTGGCAACCGAAACAACAACAACAACAGTGGAAACAGCAACCGATTGAACTACAGGCCACCATCCAGTCAAGCCAACAGGCCAACAGCCCGCACGTTCAACATGACTGTGCAGGATGCCATGGAATCCAAGGAAGTGGTGTCAGGTATCATCCCAATCAATGATATAAATGCATATGTGCTATTTGATTCGGGTGCTACTTGCTCTTTTGTTTCCGAAGAATTTGCTAGTCAATTAAATGTACCTTGTGAAAAGTTAGAACACCCTATGAACGTAGAAGTAGCCAACAAGGAAATTATCCCCGTAGAATGCATTCATAGGAATTGTTGTGCTGAATTGCGAGGATTTAAGCTCAATGTGGATTTGATACCAATTCGACTGGGAGAGTTTGACGTAATCCTGGGAATGGATTGGCTATCAATTCACGGAGCAGTCATTGATTGTAAGAAGAAATGTGTACACCTAAAGACTTCTAATAAGTTGAAGGTGGTATTCTATGGCAGCAAGTCACCAAAACCATCTTGTTGTCTTACTATGATGCAAACAAGGAGATTACTGAAGAAAGGTTGCGAGTGTTATTTGGCCCATGTGGTCGATACTCGTCAGGTCGGGGATGAGATGAGTCAAATACCAGTCGTGAGAGATTTCACCGATGTCTTTCCCGATGAACTTCCGGGACTGCCGCCGGATAGGGAAACCGAGTTCGTTATCGATTTGGCACCGGGAACCGCACCAATATCGAAGCCGCCGTATCGAATGGCACCTGTAGAGATGAAGGAGTTGATGGTGAAACTGCAGGAACTGTTAGATAAAGGTTATATCAGACCGAGCGTGTCCCCATGGGGAGCGCCAGTTCTGTTTGTAAAGAAGAAAGATGGGTCGATGAGACTGTGCATCGACTACCGGGAGTTGAACAAAGTTACGATTAAGAATAGGTATCCGCTTCCTAGGATTGACGATCTGTTTGATCAACTTAAGGGAGCGAAGTACTTTTCAAAGATCGACTTAAGAACAGGCTATCATCAGCTGAAGGTGAGGCAAGAAGATATCCCGAAGACTGCATTCAGAACTCGTTACGGGCACTTCGAGTTTCTGGTAATGTCTTTTGGATTGACGAATGCACCAGCAGCATTCATGGATATGATGAACAGAGTGTTCAAGCAGTACTTGGACAAGTTCGTAGTTGTATTCATCGATGACATTCTGGTGTATTCAGGGACGGAGGAGGAGCATGCTGAACATTTGAAGATTGTATTAGAAGCTCTCAGGAAGGAGAAGTTGTACGCAAAATTTTCGAAGTGTGAGTTTTGGTTGCAGAGGGTACAATTTCTGGGTCATGTCATAGACAAGAATGGTGTTTCGGTGGATCCAGCAAAGGTAGAAGCCGTTATCAACTGGGAACAGCCGAAGACGCCGACGGAGATCCGGAGTTTCTTGGGATTAGCGGGATACTATCGGAGATTCATTCAGGATTTTTCCAAGATAGCATCGCCATTGACCAATCTCACCAGGAAAACAGTCAAGTTTGTTTGGTCGGAAAAGTGTGAGGAGAGTTTCATGGAATTGAAGAAGAGACTTAGCCAAGCACCGGTGTTGACCTTACCAGACAACACTGGGGGTTTCGTAGTGTATAGCGATGCATCACACAAGGGTCTTGGCTGTGTACTGATGCAACACGGTAAGGTCGTGGCGTACGCATCGCGTCAGCTGAAGGATTATGAGAAGGGTTATCCGACTCATGACTTGGAGTTAGCAGCGGTAGTTTTCGCCTTGAAGATTTGGAGGCACTACCTATACGGGGAGAAGTGTGAGATATATACAGATCACAAAAGTCTGAAATATATCTTCACTCAAAAGGAGCTGAACATGAGGCAACGCCGATGGTTAGAATTGATCAAGGACTACGACTGTGAAATTCTGTACCATCCGGGCAAAGCAAATGTAGTGGCTGATGCCTTAAGTAAGAAAGGCAAGGTGAAGTTGATGCAGCTGACGGTTCAAGAGGAATTGGTAAAGGACTTTGAACGTCTGGAACTGGAGGTTAGGTATCCAATGGAGGCGGACGAAAAATTGTTTACTGTAACGGCAGGTCCGACTCTACTGGATAAGATACAGGAGGCTCAAGAATTTGATGAAGAATGCATTGACATTAAGAAACAATTATCGGAGGGAAAAGCATCGAAGTACAAGGTTGACAGCGCAGGATTGCTGAGATTCGAGGGAAGGGTCTGGATACCCTACGTACCAGACTTAAGGGAAGAGATTTTGCAGGAGGCCCATAATACAAGGTTTTCGGTACATCCAGGAAGCACCAAGATGTATCAAGATCTTCGTCAACATTATTGGTGGCCGCATTTGAAAGGGGAAGTTGCAGAGTTCGTTAGCCGGTGTTTGACCTGTCAACGGATCAAGGCTGAGCACCAACGGCCGAGCGGATTGTTGCAACCCTTGGAGATTCCCGAATGGAAGTGGGAGCACATTACTATGGATTTTGTGGTAGGACTCCCGACAACCCAAAAAGGTTTAGACGCCATCTGGGTGATCGTAGACCGGTTGACCAAGTCTGCCCACTTTCTACCGATCAAGATCAGGTACAAATTGGAACAGTTGGCAAAACTTTACGTGAAGGAAATAGTATCACGACATGGAGTGCCGGTATCTATCGTGTCTGACAGAGATCCGCGCTTCACGTCAAATTTTTGGAGAAGTCTACAGGAAAGACTGGGAACACAGTTAAGAATGAGTACGGCATATCATCCTCAGACTGATGGTCAGAGTGAGCGAACAATTCAGACTTTAGAGGATATGCTTCGAGCAGTAGTGATGGACTTAAGTGGCAGCTGGGACGATCATTTGCCACTGGTAGAGTTCGCCTACAACAATAGTTACCATGCTAGCATTGGTATGCCACCGTACGAAGCGCTATACGGAAGAAAGTGTCGAACGCCGTTGTGTTGGGATGAAGTTGGTGAACGGAGGTTGTTGGGACCAGAATTGGTACAACAAACCGTGGAAATCATTAAAGTAATAAGACAACGGTTAGTAGCAGCCCAGGATCGTCAGAAGAAGTATGCCGACTTACACCGTCAGAAACGAGACTTTGAAGTTGGTAGCTTTGTGTTTCTGAAGGTATCTCCCTGGAAAGGGAAGATCCGTTTTGGGAAAAAGGGCAAATTGAGCCCTAGGTTCATAGGACCTTTTGAAATACTAAGGAGAATAGGCGAAGTGGCGTACGAGGTAGCATTACCTCCTGAACTTGAGCACATCCACAATGTGTTTCATGTATCGGTGCTACGTCCATATAAGCCAGACTACAAGCATGTCATTTCCTATGAACCAATTCAAGTCGAAAGGGATTTATCGTACGAGGAAATTCCTGTCCAAATACTTGATAGGAAGGAGCAGACACTGAGGAATAAAACCATTCATTCTGTTAAAGTTCTCTGGAGAAATCACGCGGTGGAAGAAGCCACGTGGGAACTCGAAGAGAAAATGAGAGCGAATTACCCCCAGTTATTCGAGTAACTTTGGATTGAAATTCCGAGGACGGAATTTTTATAAGGGGGAAAGGATGTAATGTCCGAGAATTTTTAAACACTGTATTGATTTATTTTAATAAATAAAATTCATTTTATATATAATTTTATAAATTTAATTGGACCCATGTAAGAATGTCTATTTAATTCCATAATTATAGGTCCAATAAACTTCTTGCATTATAGGGGCTCATTATTAGTGCGATTTGAATTAATGGGTTAACTCCCAAGATTTTATTTGGAAGAAGACTAATAAATAAATCCATTTTATTATTTATGGATTAAAATAATTCAAATGAGGAATTATTGGTGGAATAAATTTTATTAATTACTTAATTCAAATTAAATATTAAGAGCATAATAATTTTAAGTTGGACCATATTCCAATTGACCCAAGATGATAGGGCTGAGCCCAAATTTCTTTTCATTTTCCTGTTGGGCTAAGCCCATCCCTTGTTTTCTTTATTAGTCGGGTCGTACCAAATTGCAACTGGGTTAAGTCCAAGTAAATTGGGGGAAACAAATTGTCGGCATTTCAATTGGGAATTCCAGCCTAAACCCAGTAGCAACAGAGACGGGAGGAAATTGGGGGAAACGGAAGCAACTCAAGCCCTCAAATCAAACTGCCAAGAGACGATCGAAACCAGTCAATCAATGCGAACGGTCGAGTGGTGAAGCCGGTGGCAGTGTGAGCGACCGAAGGTTGGAGCAGAGAAGGGGGTCGACGACCGAGCGAACACGAACGGACCAACAGTCCCTCATATCCGGCGACGTGACTGGTGAAGCCACGCAACTCGAAGTGCTGGCCGAACCCAGCTGGGTTGATGTGAAGTGATCGACAGCCATCTCCCTTCCTACCGACGGTCCTTGGACGGCTAACGAAGGTAATACCCAGCCATTTGGGGGTAAAGATTTGCCTATAAAATGACCCCAAGGCTGCCGAACCCTTTGATGTGAGTTTCGAATTTAGGGTTTCAAATTTAGGGAAAGGTGAGGAGATACAGAGAGAAGAGGGAACAGGGGAAGATCATCGCGCATGTCCGGCTGGGTTAATTTCTTCGGACGGCAACGACGGACGGCGACTCGAACTACCCGAAGGTATAACCGTGAGGGACTGAGTAACGTTGAAATTTTTGCTTCCTTTCTGTGCCGAATGAACTGTTCTGAGTATGGGATTGAGCCAAAACTCTCCTGTATTGGGATGATTGTTTTTTTTTTTTTTTTTTTTTTATACTGGATTTGATTGTTCTTGTTATTGAAAATAATTGTCCTCTGTGTTGGCTAGTTAGTTTTTTTATGGGGTTCATAGTTATTGTATTTCCATTGGGTTGAAAATCAGACATTAAATTTTAGTGCTTGAGTTTACAAATCTTCTATGGTGTTGTGTTGGTTTATTGAACTTAGAACTGGTATTGAATTACATTTGGTCGATGTTTGGTTTTGATTGGTTAAATGGTACTGGGTTGACTGTTGTTTTGAAACTTCAGTACACGGAGGGACCTTAAGGTCTAGGCAATATAGTTCTTGCACTGCAATTAGATCAGTGGTGTTGTAGGAAGCATGCTATGTGTCTGTAATAATGTTTGAACCAGATTATTGTTCCTTTGGTATTTAATTTGTGCTGACAGTAAGATAGTTATGAGATCAAACCATGTTGCTGTGCAAACCTTGGAAATACAGGGGAATGATGCACATCATAAGGCAGTACTCTGCCCAATTTTCTTTGTAGCTGGAAGCGACTTGTTAGATAAAACAAGTATAAAATAACTACTTGCTATTTCAATAGTAAATAGCAAATAAGATAATAAGTATTTAAATTTGTTAGGATTTGTAACAAAATATATATGTATAATTTCTTATTATTATTTTCGTCGATATACGATAAATAAAGATTATAAACATTTAATTCTCAATAAATAGGGTTAATAAATTAATAATTATTTATTATCAATGGATAATAAATAAAAGAAATAACTATTTAATAAAGTTAAATAATAATTTCTCAATAAATAAAAATAATAAATGTTTAATTGTTAATTGATAATAAATAAATATAAATACAGTTAATAATTTAATTATTTATTATTTATCCTTAAATAATAAATAAAGCTGATAAATATTTGATTATTGCTTAATTACTATTAATTAATAACCAAGTATGAATTAAGTTAATAATTTGATTATTTGTCAATAAGTAATAAATAAAGATAACAAATATTCAATGAAATAAATTATTTACCAATAAATAATAATAAGGATAATAGTTATTTAATCATTAATGAAATAATGATTAAGTATGAGTGTGATAAATAAGATAGTTATTTATTTCCGTCCTTAAATAAAACACTCAAGGATTTCTTAATAATATTAAGTGTGGGTAGGATTTATACAGGAGGTATTTAATTAATGTTGCATAAGGAACAAAAGTAATAATTACTAAATTACCTTAAGGTAAATAGTAATTAAGAGTAAACTAAATAAATGGTCAGGGGTTTTCTGTTATCTTTAAACTAAAATAAATTTATTTTATAAAGAATAAATAAGTATTGTTGAACCATACCTAGATACTATTAAAGGTAATAAATTGAGCATATAGATGATAGTTACCATGATTAATTATTATCTGTTGAAATAATAGCTAGAGTCCGTTAACTTAAATTCTGTTTAACCAATGTTAAATGATGAATTATTTATTTGCTAAGTAAATGGTTTAGTAAAACGTGCCAAGATACAATCATTGATAAGCCGACTTTATCCAATGATAGGTCACTCGAGATCAATTAATTAAAGCTAGAATTTATTTGTAGCTGAGCAAGCAGGCAAGTTCCTAACCCTAAGCTTCTTTCATTTTTGCAAGTTCTTCTCACTAAATTTTTGCATTGAGCAGCTTTTAAACCTTATGCATTGTTTTAATTCGTGCAAAAGGTATATAGTGTTACAAGTTATTCTTTAAGCTTGAATCTTATTTCCGAGCACGCTTTAAGTGGTCTAATTACTTTTAAAATTATTCCACATCTGTATACTTATTGACATTCGCACTCGCGCATTTGATTTCATATAATTATTTAAATTCAGAAATTTTGAACTACTCATGGTTAAGTCTGGACCCTTGTTCGGTCAGGCAAGTATGAATTTATAAAAGCTATCCACACCAATCAATGGTAAGGATTCTTAGACTGTATGAACACCCCTTTATTTATAGGGGAGTACCCCACGTACCGTATATAAGGTACAAACAGCAGAATTAAATGTTATGCATATACATAGGGTACGCGAGGCTGATCCCCTCAAGTACGTTATTCTGTAGCCAGTAACCAGAGGGTCAACCAGCTATTGACTCCTCTGGAAGTTATCGTTCAAAGTCTATTTGATTATCAATTGTTCTAAAAGCATTTAATATTCTTGTTTCTGATTATTCTATTGTTGAAATCCCTTTAATATCCCTTCATCATGATATATCTTTATTGTTGCACTTTAAACTTGCTGGGCAAATTCGTTGCTCATTCTTGCTATATCATGACTTCATTGCAGCTAAACCCGAGACGTCAGGGAAGAACAATGGGAAAGAAAAGATGAAATGATAGACTTCTCGTAGCAGACTTTAGATTCATGTGTTAGTTAATTACTGTTATTGTAATTTAAACCCTGATAGCTATTTAGGGTATGGATTGTGTAAATGTTTAAGGTTAATCGTATTCCGGGACTAGTAACACCTTGTAATGAACAACGTATGTTTATTTCATTCCGCACTTTAGATACCATATGTTGTTATAGGTGGATGTTTATATTGGATCGTGATGACCGGATCCGGGTATTTGGAGACCCGAATTTGGGGGCGTCACAAAAGGATAAAAAGAAGCCTGATCCATATAGCAAAGGAATTTGCTTCACTGCAATAAGCCTGGACACTGGAAAGGAAACTGTAAGGAGCATCTTGCAGAGGCTAACTAGAAGAAGCTTAGTGAAGCTTCGGTTACAAATATAGGTTTGTTCATCATTGAAATAAATCTTTCTGTAAGTCAAGGTTCTACTTGGGTATTAGATACCGGCTATAGTTTTAACATATGCAATCCAATGCAGAGACTAAGTAGAAGTAGAAAGCTAAACAAAGAGTAAGTAATCTTACATGTGGAGAATGGTGCAATGGTTGCTACATTAGCCATAGGAGCTTATAGTTTAGCGTTGCCTACGGGCAAGTCTATTAAGTTAATAAGTTGTTATTATGTTCCAGTTCTCTTTAGAAACATTATTACTTCCGCTATTGGACAAGGAAGGTTCTGGTATTATATTTAAGAACAATTGTTGTTCTATTTATAATGATAATATTTTGTTTTAGACTGGAAGATCACTTGATGGACTTTGTAAACTTGACTTACATAAAAAAATAATTTTGCAAATTGAACAAACTAGTAAAAGAAAAGGAGATGATCATTCAAAGAGTTGAATATGTGTATTTGATGAAATACAAGTCTGAATCATTTGAAAGGTTCAAAGAATTCAGAAGTGAAACAAATTGACAAAGTATTAAGATTCTTTGATCAGATCGAGGAAGGAATACTTGTGCAATAAGTTTCTAGATCATCTCAAAATGGTATTTTCTCATAATGGACACCTCTTGATACGCAATAATTGATTGGTGCATCTATAAGGAGAAATTATACCTTGTTGGACATGGTGCGGTCCATAATGATTTTTACCGACATTCCAGTATCCATCTGGGGTTATGCCCTAGAAACGGCTGCATATCTACAAAATAAGGTAACCTCAAAAATTCGACCCCAAGACTCTATAATAGTTATGGATAGGGAGGATTCCTAATCTTAAGTATGTTAAGATAAGGGGTTGTCCAACTTATGTGAAAAGGTTTCAAAAGATAAGTTTGGGACAAAATCTGACAAGTGCATAGTTGTGGGATATCCTAAAGAAAGTTTAGGGTATTATTACTATAATCCTACACGCTGCCTTCTTGGATAAAGGTGTTTATCATTGAAGGAGCTAGTGGGAGGGTAATAGATCTTGAAAGAGTTCAAGAACCACAAAGCACTTTAAGTCAAACCGAGGGACCTGCAGATAGACCTATTGTACCACAACCGAATCATAAATCTGGAAGAGTACCGAAGATACCTAGGAGGTATGGATTCATCATAGAGGATGATGATGAGGTAGGCATCATAGAGGATGATGATCTAGTTATATACGATGAGGCTATGAGTAGAAGACACTTAGAGAAATGGCAGATGGCTATGAAATCCGAAATGGACTCCATGTATGAGAACCAAGTATAGACTCTGGTTACTCCACCGAAAGGCATAGTGCCTAGAGGGTATAAATGGATCTTTAAGAGAAAGACTAGGGCAATTGGCAAGGTAGAGACCTATAAGACCAGACCTGTTTAAAAGGTTTCAAATAAAGTCAAGGAGTTGACTGTGATAAAACCTTATTACCAGGTAATGCTCAAGTCCATTTAGATTTTGCTTGTGATTGCAGCTTATTACGAAATCTGGCAAAATGGATGTGGAGACATCCTTCCTCAATGAAGACTTAAGGAGAATGTATGTATGATACAGCTAGAGGAATTTGTTTCAAAGGTTGAAGCAAATCGTGTTTTAAGGTACGATGATCCATTTATGGATTGAAGCAAGCTTCTCAAAGATGGAACATTCGTTTTGATGAGACAATCAAAAGAGTTTGATTTTATTAAAAACGAGAATGAACCTAGTGTGTACAAAAGGGTCAGTGGGAGCACTGTGACATTCCTAGTATTACATGTTGATATACTACTGATAAGGAATAACACACCAATGCTAAAATTAGTAAAGATAAAATTGTCTAAACATTCCTCTATGAATAACTTGGGAGGACCATCCTATAAATTGGGGATATAAATCTATATAGATAGATTTAAAAGGATGTTCGGCTTGACCCAATGAACGTATATTCATTCGATGCTAAAGGTGTTTAGCATGGCAAACTCCAAAAGAGGTCTCATGATGATGAGCCATGGAGTGAATCTCTCTAAAATTGTCCTCAATAAAAAGGAGATCGCATGAGTTACTATCATGAATGCAATGAATAAACAAGGTCTGATATTGACCAGTCAGATTCTAGAGAGGATCACTGTAAGATAGTGATAAACATCTTTAAGTACTTAACCGGTATTGAAGATGTGATCAAGATTCGTGATAGGTCTGAATGAAAACTAGAGGGCTAAACAGACTCAAGTTTTTCATACTGACCAAGACGATAACAAATCCACTTTAGGGTAAATTGTTACCTTAAATGGTGGTGCAGTGAATTGGAAAGGTTCCAAACATGAAAGGTTCCAAACAGCAAAGAGTTGTTGGTTTAGTGACAAAGACAGAGTATATAGCTGTAAATGAAGCTGCAAGTTGATTGTTTGGATGAAAAGTTCATTACAGAACTAGGAATGGTTCCTAAGTCTCATCTTGGATTCAAACATGTGTTGCGACACTTTCAATTAATTAGAGGAATCATTAAAAGAAGAAAAGTCACTATAGAGATAGTGGACTCTCAAGAACAACATTGCATATCCATTTACTGAAGCTTATCCAAACGGCAGGATGATCGTCACTTAGAGAAGAAGGGTATTAGATACCCTGACAATTGGCTTTAGTGCAAGTGGGAGATTGAAAGTAGTATGCACACAAGCCAATCATATTTGATATGATGTAGCATATACTTTGTAATCTTATTCGGTTATTAAAGGCATTTTACATTATCTACATAGTGCTGTTATATTAAATGTGATAAACCCATAGTTTGAGCAATGCTTTTAGAATCATGATGGTGATCATGCTAATGAGATCTAAATTCTAGATAGCTCACAAACTAAAATCGTTCCTAATCGTTGGATTACTAAAAAGGGGATTAGTGAATCCGGATAGATTAGTACATACGTTGCTTGCTCTTAAGAAGAGGATGATTGATCTTATAATCATTTGTGTGGAGACACTAAAGCAAGTATATAGGTGCTTGTTAGAGAATAAGTTCACTGAACGTGACTCGCTAAGGAATACCTAATGGAGTTTTACTCGCCTGTCAATAGGAATTCCTCTAGTGATAGTAGTACAAGTGATCCTTGGACTTGAGATCATCATAGTATCTTGTGTATGATGAGTTATACTTATCATGTCCCTTAAGACCTTTAAGGTATAACAAAGGGTATGATTGGGTATAATAAGTTACACATGGAGATAGGTGAATGATCAACAAAGAATCTACCACGTCTAGTAAAAGATGTGAATGTCCTATGTGATTCGATAAATGACAACTCAGTAGTCATTGGCCAAGGCAGAATGAAATTAGAAAGGAGTTTCTAATTTGCATTATTTAGAGTTGTGCATTTGGAAATCGAAATACATATAATTAAATAAAATAAGACTTGACAGTAATTCCATGTCTTATATTTAATTGGGACATTGTATGGTAGAAGGATTGAATTGTACGGTAACTATTCACTGAAAGGTTCTTTTGTGATTAATGTTGAAATCTATATTATCTGGAAAGTCGTTGATCACTAAGGGGGCTTACCCTTATTGTAGAATAAATATTATTTATTTAAATGAATTAAATAGTTTAATTTATTTATTTAAATAAGATTAGAATTGTTCTAATTGATTTATTCACAACCAGTTTAATATGGAGAACCTAAAGGGTCACACCGCAAAAGGAAAATATTTATTTAAGAAGTAAATGGCATAATTGTAATAATAAGTTAAATGTATTTAATTTAATCTATGGAGATAGAATAAATTAAATAGCTTAATATTTATTATTTAATATTTTATAAATATTAAATATAAATTAATAAGAGGAGTCTTATTATTATTATTACTATTACTATTATTTAATTCCTAATAAGGATTGAGAATTAATTAATAAAAGTACTCTCTCATGAATTCCTAATTAGATGAGGAGTTTAATTTAATTAAAGGAGTTTAATTAGAATAGAAACCCTAATCCTAAATAGTAGTTTAGGGAAGGGTTTTCCTACATCTATAAATAAGAGAAATCTTATCATAGATTAGGGTTACACACTTTTGCATTAGATTGTGGAGAGTACTAGCAATTTCTATAGAGATAGAAACTAGGGTTTTGCCAACACCCATCTTCTTGAATACCTATTCTTCCTTGGTGGATCACCTCTAGAGGCCAAACACTTGGGTTGCTAACGTTGATCAAAAGAAGGAATCTCATCGGTGGAATTCGAGGAGAACACAAAGGACTAGGAGTTGAACTTGTACCCGAGGAAGCTTTGATCTACAAGGGTATAATTCTTATTCTCTTTCTCTTTCGTTTAATTGATAATTGAACACAAGGATAGATCATGGTGATGGTTTGTATGTAAATTTTAAAATCCGTTTTATCACACTTCCGCTTTATTTATGTAATTTGATTGTATGTTCGCATTATACAAACCTAACAATTACTTGTATGGAGAGATAGTGGAGATCTATACTGACCACAAAAGTCTCAAATATTTCTTCACCCAGAAGGAACTCAACATGCGACAACGGCGTTGGCTCGAGCTGTTGAAAGATTACGACCATACCATCTAATATTATCCTAGAAAGGCGAACGTAGTAGCTGATGCATTGAGTAGAAGATCATATGCAAGTACAAGTGCGTTACTGACATCACAAAGGCCCATTTTGGATGATTTACAAAGGATGGAGATAGAGTTAAAGACTTCAGGAACCCACGTGAAGATCGCACATATACGGGTAGTACCGGCTTTAATCGACAAAATTAAAGCTGCTCAAGTTATAGACCCAGAGTTAGTGAATATGAATAAAAATGTACAAGAATGTGCTATTCCAGAAGCAAGAGTCGACGAAGACGGAATACTTCGAATCAACTCTAGACTGTGTGCTCCTAACGATCCTGACTTGAAATAAAAAATCATGATGGAGGCACACAACACACCGTTTACAATCCACCTTGGAAATACCAAAATGTATCGTGATCTTCGACATACATTTTGGTGGAACAATGTGAAGAGAGAGATTGCAGAGTTTATCGCAAGATGTTTAACATGTCAACGTGTCTAGGCGGAGCATCAAGTACCAAGGGGTTCATTGCAACCACTTTAGATTCCAGAATGGAAGTGGGAACACATCAACATGGATTTCATGACAGGTCTTCCCAAAGTTTCTCAAGGCTTAGACGTAATTTGGGTCATTATAGATAGATTGACCAAGTTTGCTCATTTCTTGCCTATACAAGAAAACTATTCACTTGAGCGTCTTGCTAGTATGTATATAAGCGAGATTATCAGATTGCATAGCATGCCTGTATCCATAGTTTCTGATCGAGATCCTAAATTCACTTCACGATTTTGGGTCAGCTTGCAAAAAGCTATGGGCACTAAATTACGATTCAGTTCTGCATACCATCCCCAGACAGACGGGCAATCAAAAAGGACTATTCAAACCCTCAAAGATCTATTAAGATTCTGCGTACTAGACTTCAAAGGAAGTTAGGACAAATACTTGTTGTGACGACCCAAATTCGGGTCTCCAAATACCCGGATCCGGTCATCACGATCCAATACAAACATTCACCTCTAACAACATATGGTAACTAAAATGCGGAATAAAATAAACATACGTTGTTCATTACAAGGTGTTACTAGTCCCAGAATACAAATAACCTTAAACACATACACAATCCGTACCCTAATAACTATCAGGGATTAAATTACATTACAGTAATTAACTACACATAATTCTATTTTCTGCTACATGAAGTCTATCACTTCATCTTTTCCTTCCCTTTGTTCTTCCCTGACGTCTCGGGTTTAGCTGCAATGAGATCATGATATAGCAAGAATGAGCAACGAGTTTGCCCAGCAAGTTTAAAGTATGACAATAAGGATATATCATGATGAAGGGATATTAAGGAATTTCAACATTAGAAAAATCAGAAGCAAGAACAATAATTGCTTTTAGAACAATTGATAGTCAAATAGACTTTGAACGATAACTTCCAAAGGAGTCAATAGCTGGTTGACCCTCTGGTTACTGGCTACAGAATAACGTACTTGAGGGGATCAGCCTCGCGTACCCTATGTATATGCATAACATTTAATTCTGCTATTTGTACCTTATATACGGTACGTGGGGTACTCCCCTATAAATAAAGGGGTGTTCATACAGTCTAAGAATCCTTACCATTGGTTGGTTCAGATAGCTTTTATAAATTCTCACATATTTGTCTGATTTCCGAAACAAGGGTTCAGACTTAACCATGAATGGTTTATAAATTCCTGAATTTAAATATACGAATTTCAAATGCACGAGTGCGAATGTCAATAAATATACAGATGTGGAATAATTTTGAAAGTAATTAGACCACTTAAGGCATGCTTGGAGATAAAAACTCAAGCTTAAAGAATAACTTGCAACAGTATATATATACCTTTTTGCACGAATTAGAAATAATGCATAAGGCTTAGAAATTTTCTCAATGTAAAAGTTGAGTAAAGAAGAACTTGCAATAATGTAAGAAGTTTAGGGTTAGGAACCTGCAATATTTAAAGTTGCGGGATAGAGAACTTGCCTGTTTGCTCAGCTACTATTAAATCTTAGCTTTAACTAATTGACCTTGGATAACCTATCAGTTGATAAAGTCGGTTCATCCATTAGCATTGCATAACTGTATATCGATACACTCACTTATGCTATTTATTTAAAAGACAAACAATTCACCATATATATTTAATTTCTGTCTAATCATTAGCTTAACGGAAATCAACTTAATGACCTTTAACTATTAAAATAATTGTTAGCTAATCATGATTACTATTCTTCGAATGTTCAGATCATTACCCTTATTATTTCTAAATATGGGTCAATAATCTTTATTTATTATTTATAAAATAAATAATAAATTTAGCATGATTTAGTAATAACTAAATAATAGTTGATTATTTATTTAATTTTATTGCGCTTAATTACTATTTACCTTAGGGGTAATTTAGTAATTATTAATCTTGTTCTT
The DNA here is from genome assembly GCA_034770075.1 of Aralia elata. Classification (NCBI taxonomy): domain Eukaryota; kingdom Viridiplantae; phylum Streptophyta; class Magnoliopsida; order Apiales; family Araliaceae; genus Aralia; species Aralia elata. The sequence goes on along the minus strand of CM068387.1, from coordinate 42,079,076 downwards.
TATTTAACATTAATTAAATACTTAGTGTATTAATTCTACACTCACTTAATTATTATTAAATATTTATTGAATAATTACTGAGTGCTTGTTATCTTTATTTATTAAGAACCACAGATAATTAACTTATTAATCTCACTCATACTCAATCATTATTAACTTATTTATACCTAATTTATTAACAATATAAATTAGATAATAATTAGATATTTGTGACCTTTATTTAATGTCAAACAATAAATAAATTATCAAATACTTATTGTCTTTATTTACACTTTATTATTATTAATAATAATTGAATATTCATTATCTTTATTTATAGTAACTAATTACTTTATTAACTTCATTCATACTTAACTATTATTTAATATTAATTAATAATTAAATAATAATAAATAATTACTTTATGGATTTTAATTAACTATTATTCATTAAATAATAATTAACATTTAGTATCCTTATATATTAATAACTTTTATTCATACTTCATTATTATTAAATAATAATTAAATATTTATTATCTTTATTTATTATTTATTGGAAAATAATAAATAATTATTTTATTAACTTTATTCATACTTAATTATTACTTAATATTAATTAAATAATAATTAAATATTTATTATCTCTATGTATTATTTATAAATAGTAGTTCATTATTAACCCAATTCATAGTTGATCATTAGTTCATTGTGTGATAAATCAAATAGACTTCCTTATGCATACCATTTAGCCCAAATATCATCACACATAAAAGTTTACTTTTGTTCTTAGAACTCATGTTGATGGCCTGAGCCTCTTAGGGTCATTCAGTAAAACAGAGTTCCATTGATGAAACTGCACAACTCAATACAGTCGAGCAACACAATCCAAAAACAGTTTATCCCAACACAAGAAAACCAACTGCCTAATATAGAGAAACAATTTATACTAATACAGAGGACAAAAATATTCCTATTGCAGAGGACAAAATGGCCCAATACAGAACAACCATAAACTGAATACAGCATTATAAGCCAACACCATCGGCTACTACCAGAACACAACCATATCCCAATCTAAATAAACCAACCAAGTATACAGTAAGAAATTCATACAACCCCAATACAAGGAAATTTTTGTCCAACACCATACTCAAAGTTGACTGCACAATTCGAGTATGAAGGAAGGAAAAATTCATACAAAATTAACTAAGAACCATCACACGGTAACCTAAGGCTATACCTTGGGTTTGAGCGGCGGGCGGTCCTCCTTCTTCGTCCAAAATATTCAACTAATCCGTACATTCACTCCAGTTGAAGTTGGAAGCTACGACCAAACCTCCCCTGTTTCTCTCTTCCTTGCAATTTTTCGAACCCTAATTTCTTTCTAATTTGGACTCACCAGAATAGAAGGGAATCGTCAGCTTTGGGGGCTTTAGGGCTCAATTTATAGGAGAAAAATTTGCTCAATCCGCTGGCTATTACCTTGCTCAACTAGGGCAATACCCAAGGGTTAAAGGAACAGGCTGTCACTGGTCTTCATCGTCACCCATCCAAGTCCAGCTAGCTCGGTCGGTGGCCCTCAAGCCGTGCGTCTCACCGGTCGCGTCACCGGTTTTTCTGGGACCGTTGGTCCTTGCCGTTCGTTGCTTGGTCGCTCGTGGCTCTCCTCCTTTCCCCGCTGGTGGACCCCTGGTGCCGTCGGCGCCTTTTCCACCTGTCCGTTTCAGCCGATCGATTTGATAGCCTCAATCGCTCCTTGCTTGGCTGGTACTGACGTGAAGGGTTGAGGGGTTAGGTTGCCCTTCTCTTTCACTCCTGTGTTTCCCCCAATTTGATTTGGCTGATTGAGTTCTTCCCCAATTCACTTTACTGACTGCTAAATGGATCCAAGCCGGTTACAAGAAAAGAAAATGGACCGACCCGGCTGGCCTTTGCTTTTGGGCTCAATTTGGGCTGGAATTGGATTTGGGCTCAACTTAATAGGATTGGGTCGGCTGAAATAGAAAGGAGAGATGGCCCAATAGGAAAATAAAGGGAATTTGGGTTCCACTTACAAGAAAAGAAATGGGCCAATCTAAATAAAAGATTAGTGACCCTATTTAAAATTAACCACATGACATTTCTAATATTCTAAATTAAATAACTAAAACTAATTGAGTAATTATTTAAAATATTTACTTTGACCCAAAATTCTTTGTTCGAATTGTTTAATCCGAAAATGATAAAATTATTTATTTAATTTTTTTTTTCCAAATTTTCTTGCAAATAAATTCTTAGGGTTAACTCACTAATTTATTTAAACTATCAGTGAGTCCCTTTAATGCACAGAAAATTATTGGATCACATATTTATAATTAAATAATAGTACCCACATGGATCCAATTAAATTCGTAAAATTAAATAAAACGAATTTCATATGATAAAATAAATTGTACAAGATTTTTTTTTTTTTTTAAAAATTTCCTGGGCATTACATCATCTCCCCCTTATAAAAATTCCGTCCTCGGAATTTCAATCTAAGGTTACTCAAATAACTGGGGGTAAATCGCTCTCATTTTCTCTTCGAGTTCCCACGTGGCTTCTTCTACCGCGTGATTTCTCCAGAGAACTTTAACAGAATGAATGACTTTATTCCTCAGCGTCTGTTCCTTCCTATCTAGGATTTGAACAGGAATCTCCTCGTACGATAAGTCCCTTTCGACTTGAATTGGTTCATAGGAGATGACATGCTTATAGTCTGGCTTATATGGACGTAACACTGATACATAGAACACGTTGTGAATGTGCTCAAGCTCAGGGGGTAAGGCTACCTCGTACGCCACTTCGCCGATCCGCCTCAAAATTTCGAACGGTCCTATGAACCTAGGGCTCAATTTACCCTTCTTCCCAAAACGGATCTTCCCTTTCCAGGGTGATACCTTCAGAAACACAAAGCTACCAACTTCAAAGTCTCGTTTCTGGCGATGTAAGTCGGCGTACTTCTTTTGGCGATCCTGGGCTGCTACTAACCGTTGTCTTATTACTTTAACGATTTCCACGGTTTGCTGTACCAATTCCGGCCCCAACAATCTCCGTTCACCAACTTCATCCCAACACAACGGCGTTCGACACTTCCTTCCATATAGCGCTTCGTACGGTGGCATACCAATGCTAGCATGATAACTGTTGTTGTAAGCGAACTCTACTAGTGGCAAGTGATCGTCCCAGCTGCCACTTAAGTCCATCACAACTGCCCGGAGCATATCCTCTAGAGTCTGAATTGTTCGCTCACTCTGACCATCAGTCTGAGGATGATATGCCGTACTCATTCTTAACTGTGTTCCCAGTCTCTCCTGCAGACTTTTCCAAAAATTTGACGTGAAGCGCGGATCCCTGTCAGACACAATAGATACCGGCACTCCATGTCGTGATACTATTTCCTTCACGTAAAGTTTCGCCAGCTGTTCTAATTTGTACCTGATCTTGATCGGTAGAAAGTGGGCAGACTTGGTCAACCGATCTACGATCACCCAGATGGCGTCTAAACCTTTTTGGGTTGTCGGGAGTCCTACCACAAAATCCATAGTAATGTGCTCCCACTTCCACTCGGGAATCTCTAAGGGTTGCAACAATTCGCTCGGCCGCTGGTGCTCAGCCTTGATCCTTTGACAAGTTAAACACCGGCTTACGAACTCTGCAACTTCCCCTTTCAAATGCGGCCACCAATAATGTTGACGAAGATCTTGATACATCTTGGTGCTACCCGGATGTACCGAAAATCTTGTATTATGGGCCTCCTGCAAAATTTCTTCCCTTAAGTCTGGTACGTAGGGTATCTAGATCCTTCCCTCGAATCTTAGCAGCCCTGTACTGTTAACTTTGAACTTCAGCATTTTTCCCTCCAGTAGTTGTTTCTTAATGTCAATGCATTCTTCATCGAACTCTTGAGCCTCCTTTATCTTATCCAGTAGAGTCGGACCTGCGGTTATGGTACACAATTTTTTGTCCGTCTCCATCGGATACTTAACCTCCAGTTCCAAGCGTTCAAAGTCCCGTATCAATTCCTCCTGGACTATCAGCTGCATCAATTTCACCTTCCCCTTTCTACTCAAGGCATCAGCTACTACATTCGCTTTGCCTGGATGGTACAGAATTTCACAGTCATAGTCCTTGATCAATTCTAACCATCGGCGCTGCCTCATGTTCAGCTCCTTTTGAGTGAAGATATATTTCAGACTTTTGTGATCTGTATATATCTCGCACTTCTCCCCGTATAGGTAGTGCCTCCAAATCTTCAAGGCAAAAACTACAGCTGCTAATTCCAAGTCATGAGTCGGGTAACCCTTCTCATAATCTTTCAGCTGACGTGATGCGTACGCCACTACCTTGCCGTGTTGCATCAACACACAGCCAAGACCCTTGTGTGACGCGTCGCTATACACTACGAAACCCCCAGTGTTGTCTGGTAAGGTCAACACTGGTGCTTGACTGAGTCTCTTCTTCAACTCCGTGAAACTCTCCTCACACTTCTCCGACCAAACAAACTTGACTGTTTTCCTGGTGAGATTGGTCAACGGCGATGCTATCTTTGAAAAATCCTGGATGAATCTCCGATAGTATCCCGCTAATCCCAAGAAACTCCGGATCTCCGTCAGCGTTTTCGGCTGTTCCCAGTTGATAACTGCTTCTACTTTTGCTGGGTCCACTGAAACACCATTCTTGTCTATGACATGACCCAGAAACTGCACTCTCTGCAACCAAAACTCACACTTAGAAAACTTTGCATACAATTTCTCCCTCCTGAGAGCTTCTAATACAATCTTTAAATGTTCAGCATGCTCCTCCTCTATTTCTGAATACACCAAGATGTCATCGATGAATACGACTACGAATTTATCCAAGTACTGCTTGAACACTCTGTTCATCAATATCCATAAATGCTGCTGGTGCATTCGTCAATCCAAATGACATTACCAGGAACTCGAAGTGCCCATAACGAGTCCTGAATGCAGTCTTCGGGATATCTTCCTGTCTCACCTTCAGCTGATGGTAGCCTGTTCTTAAGTCGATTTTTGAAAAGTACTTCGCTCCCTTGAGTTGATCGAACAGATCATCAATTCTAGGAAGTGGATACCTATTCTTAATCGTAACTTTGTTCAATTCCCGATAGTCGATACAAAGCCTCATTGAACCGTCTTTCTTCTTTACAAACAGAACTGGCGCTCCCCACGGGGACACGCTCGGTCTGATATAACCTTTATCTAACAGTTCCTGCAGTTGCACCATCAACTCTTTCATTTCTACAGGTGCCATTCGATACGGCGGCTTCGATATTGGTGCGGTTCCCGGTGCCAAATCGATAACGAACTCGATTTCCCTGTCCGGCGGCAGTCCCGGAAGTTCTTCGGGAAAGACATCGGTGAAATCTTTCACGACTGGTATTTGACTCATCTCATCCCTTACTTGACGGGTATCAACCACATGGGCCAAATAACATACACAACCTTTCTTAAGCAATCTTCTCGTCTGCATCATAGTAAGACAACAAGATTGTCTTGGTGACTTACTGTCGTAAAATACCACCTTCGACTTATTAGGAGTCTTCAGGTGTACACACTTTTCCTTACAGTCAATAACTGCTCCGTGGGTTGATAGCCAATCCATTCCCAGGATTACATCAAATTCTCCCAGCCGAATTGGTATCAAATCCACATTGAGCTTAAATCCTCGCAATTCAACACAATAATTCCTATGAATGTGTTCTACAGGGACAATTTCTTTGTTTGCTACTTCTACGTTCATAGGGTGTTCTAATTTTTCACGAGGTAAATTCAACTGACTAGCAAATTCTTCGGAAACAAAAGAGCAAGTAGCACCCGAATCAAATAACACATATGCATTTATATCATTGATTGGGATGATACCTGACACCACGTCTTTGGATTCCATGGCATCCTGAACAGTCATGTTGAACGTGCGGGCTGTCGGCCTGTTAGCTTGACTGGCTGGTGTCCCATAGCTCAGCCGGTTATTGTTCCCGCTGTTGTTGTTGTTCCGGTTGCCGCTCCCGGCGTCACCCTTCTTCTTCGGACAATCCTTGATTTGGTGGTCGGGTGCTCCACATGAAAAACACCCTCCCTTTGGCTTATTCTGACATTGGGGTGCCATGTGCCCCGGTTGTCCACACCGGTAACAAACACTCTTTCCCTTCATGCACTCCCCCGTGTGGTTCTTACCATAATTAATGCACCTACCTGGCTTCTTCACCTCCCCTCCTGATTTGTTTCCCCCGGATGACTGACTCTCAGTCCACTTGCGTTTATTGGGGTTACTGCCCCCGCTGCTCCCCGCTTTCGGGCCCTCATGTCCCTTTTTCTTTTCTTGATTGTATTTGGCCAGGGCCTCACTGCCACCCTCTGCAATGATCGCCCTCTCCAATAATTCAGCAAATGTTTTGATTTTCAATACCGCAACAGAACGGTATAACCATGGTTTCAACCCTTGCTCAAACCTACGAGCTTTCCTTTCCTCGGTGCTGACCTGGTGAGTTGCAAACCGTGCCAACTCATTGAACTTAGCTGCGTACTCAGCCACAGACATGTTCCCTTGTTTTAGTTCCAGGAACTTGATCTCCATCTCTTGCTTCATGCTCTCTGGAAAGTAATTTTCTAAGAACATCTCCTTGAAACGATCCCAGGCGACAATGCCTCCTTCCACTCGACCCCTGTTAGCCTTCCACCAGTAGTTTGCCTCGCCCTTTAACATGAAGGTAGCAAAACTTGTTTTCTGTTCCTCTGCCACCCTTGCTACCTCGAAGACCTTTTCTATCTCTTCTATCCAGGTCTGTGCTTCTATTGGGTTAAGAGTTCCCTTGAACTCGGGTGGTCCGACCAATTTGAAATCCTTGAAATTTGCCAGATGATGCACTGGCTCGGCTGCTGCTTGGGTCCCTACAGGTGGCGGCCTTGATTGCATGGCTTCTGCCAGCATTTCCGCAAACATTCTCATTGGGTTGGATTGGTTCCCAACCTCACTTTCTGATTCTTCAACCTGTCGGTTTCGTGGCCTTCCTCTCGGCATAGTTTGAATAAGGAAACTGATGACTTTTACCTATAGATTTACATTTTGCACGACATGTCATTAAAATTAACGATCAAAGGTAAAAACATCTATCAACACACTTAATTCAAATGAAACCATTGCATTTATATTGATATACCACTGTTTGTACAAAGACTAAACCTGTGGCATACTTCTATAAATGTACCACTTTGTGTCCTATCAATCATTTCCCCCTGAGACAAAAGTGGGGAATCCTAACTTTTCATCCCTAAAGTCCACAAAAGTTGGGGTTTAATTGCTACCCCAAGCATAAATACAAATATAAAGCTTCACAAGACAACATAAATATGTCCCTAATATGACAAAAAAAAGTGGGACTGACTGTACTAAAGAAAATCAACTGCTCCATCAAGTCACTGCACATCACGACGGGTCCGTGCCTGCTGACCAGAAGAGAATGCTCCATCCCCTATCCTGCGACGAACAGAGCGGCTAGACTCACCTGCCTCAGACCAGGGCCTCCTGTAGGCTGCGTCTAGGGCATGTCCTAGGGTCTCTATCCTCACTGTGCTGGCCTCCAACCGATCCTCTAACTGATCAACCCTCCTGGCCTCCCTGACCCAGGCCTCTCTGGCATGCATCCTCGCAGACACCTCCAGTCCCGCCTCGAACCTCATAGCCTCCTGTTTCGCCCTCAGATGGGCGATCTGTAAATCCCTCTGCTCCAGCCTCTCTCTCAGCTCAGCGTTCCGGGCCACTAACTGATGTAGTAGTGGTCCGACCTGCTGCGCTGAGGACTCATAGCCCTGCAGTTGTACCTTCGCCACTCCTAAGTCATGCTCGAGCTGGTAGGTCAGGTCTCTGTACTGGTCCTCCATAAACTGATGGGTCTGATTTTGCTCTTCCAGGTGAGCTACCCGATCCTCCAGCTCCTCATTCCTACTAGTCAACCCCTCGATGATATCATCGGCAGTGGACCCCATGCCATCAACATCAGTAGGTGGCTCCTCTCCCTCGGTCTCGGGGTCCTCCTCCTCAGCCTCTGGATCCTGACTGCCCGACCTCATGACTCTACCTACCACCGACTCTGGTAGCTCCCTCTGGTAGTCCTCCTCCGACTCGGACTCCTCCTGTAAAAATCCTGGGGCAGTAGGAGCATAGCCCACCAGCTGCTCCGCAACTACTGGTATGTCTGTAAATATCTCCTCCTCCTCTCGGACTCCACTAGTCTCCCCTACGGCAGCCATCCTACAAACACACAAAAACTAACATTAGTACAGCAATAAAATATATTCATTGAAGAAATGAAATTATATTTCATTGGGTACTACTCGACTCGATGAATTCCCCAATTCATCAAAACCACATATAATAAATCTCCTTGATTTATCTCCTAACACTCGATACGAGTTTACTATGATGGTTATAACCTAGGTTTCGCGATCATAACGTTTATAACCTACGGCTCTGATACCAACCTGTGACGCCCCCAAATTCGGGTCTCCAAATACCCGGATCCGGTCATCACGATCCAATACAAACATTCACCTCTAACAACATATGGTAACTAAAATGCGGAATAAAATAAACATACGTTGTTCATTACAAGGTGTTACTAGGCCCAGAATACAAATAACCTTAAACACATACACAATCCGTACCCTAATAACTATCAGGGATTAAATTACATTACAGTAATTAACTACACATAATTCTATTTTCTGCTACATGAAGTCTATCACTTCATCTTTTCCTTCCCTTTGTTCTTCCCTGACGTCTCGGGTTTAGCTGCAATGAGATCATGATATAGCAAGAATGAGCAACGAGTTTGCCCAGCAAGTTTAAAGTATGACAATAAGGATATATCATGATGAAGGGATATTAAGGAATTTCAACATTAGAAAAATCAGAAGCAAGAACAATAATTGCTTTTAGAACAATTGATAGTCAAATAGACTTTAAACGATAACTTCCAAAGGAGTCAATAGCTGGTTGACCCTCTGGTTACTGGCTACAGAATAACGTACTTGAGGGGATCAGCCTCGCGTACCCTATGTATATGCATAACATTTAATTCTGCTATTTGTACCTTATATACGGTACGTGGGGTACTCCCCTATAAATAAAGGGGTGTTCATACAGTCTAAGAATCCTTACCATTGGTTGGTTCAGATAGCTTTTATAAATTCTCACATATTTGTCTGACCGAACAAGGGTTCAGACTTAACCATGAATGGTTTATAAATTCCTGAATTTAAATATACGAATTTCAAATGCACGAGTGCGAATGTCAATAAATATACAGATGTGGAATAATTTTGAAAGTAATTAGACCACTTAAGGCATGCTTGGAGATAAAAACTCAAGCTTAAAGAATAACTTGCAACAGTATATATATACCTTTTTGCACGAATTAGAAATAGTGCATAAGGCTTAGAAATTTGCTCAATGTAAAAGTTGAGTAAAGAAGAACTTGCAATAATGTAAGAAGTTTAGGGTTAGGAACTTGCAATATTTAAAGTTGCGGGATAGAGAACTTGCCTGTTTGCTCAGCTACTATTAAATCTTAGCTTTAATTAATTGACCTTGGATAACCTATCAGTTGATAAAGTCGGTTCATCCATTAGCATTGCATAACTGTATATCGATACACTCACTTATGCTATTTATTTAAAAGACAAACAATTCACCATATATATTTAATTTCTGTCTAATCATTAGCTTAACGGAAATCAACTTAATGACCTTTAACTATTAAAATAATTGTTAGCTAATCATGATTACTATTCTTCGAATGTTCAGATCATTACCCTTATTATTTCTAAATATGGGTCAATAATCTTTATTTATTATTTATAAAATAAATAATAAATTTAGCATGATTCAATAATAACTAAATAATAGTTGATTACTTATTTAATTTTATTGCGCTTAATTACTATTTACCTTAGGGGTAATTTAGTAATTATTAATCTAGTTCTTTATTTAACATTAATTAAATACTTAGTGTATTAATTCTACACTCACTTAATTATTATTAAATATTTATTGAATAATTACTGAGTGCTTGTTATCTTTATTTATTAAGAACCACAGATAATTAACTTATTAATCTCACTCATACTCAATCATTATTAACTTATTTATACCTAATTTATTAACAATATAAATTAGATAATAATTAGATATTTGTGACCTTTATTTAATGTCAAACAATAAATAAATTATCAAATACTTATTGTCTTTATTTACACTTTATTATTATTAATAATAATTGAATATTCATTATCTTTATTTATAGTAACTAATTACTTTATTAACTTCATTCATACTTAACTATTATTTAATATTAATTAATAATTAAATAATAATAAATAATTACTTTATGGATTTTAATTAACTATTATTCATTAAATAATAATTAACATTTAGTATCCTTATATATTAATAACTTTTATTCATACTTCATTATTATTAAATAATAATTAAATATTTATTATCTTTATTTATTATTTATTGGAAAATAATAAATAATTATTTTATTAACTTTATTCATACTTAATTATTACTTAATATTAATTAAATAATAATTAAATATTTATTATCTCTATGTATTATTTATAAATAGTAGTTCATTATTAACCCAATTCATAGTTGATCATTAGTTCATTGTGTGATAAATCAAATAGACTTCCTTATGCATACCATTTAGCCCAAATATCATCACACATAAAAGTTTACTTTTGTTCTTAGAACTCATGTTGATGGCCTGAGCCTCTTAGGGTCATTCAGTAAAACAGAGTTCCATTGATGAAACTGCACAACTCAATACAGTCGAGCAACACAATCCAAAAACAGTTTATCCCAACACAAGAAAACCAACTGCCTAATATAGAGAAACAATTTATACTAATACAGAGGACAAAAATATTCCTATTGCAGAGGACAAAATGGCCCAATACAGAACAACCATAAACTGAATACAGCATTATAAGCCAACACCATCGGCTACTACCAGAACACAACCATATCCCAATCTAAATAAACCAACCAAGTATACAGTAAGAAATTCATACAACCCCAATACAAGGAAATTTTTGTCCAACACCATACTCACAGTTGACTGCACAATTCGAGTATGAAGGAAGGAAAAATTCATACAAAATTAACTAAGAACCATCACACGGTAACCTAAGGCTATACCTTGGGTTTGAGCGGCGGGCGGTCCTCCTTCTTCGTCCAAAATATTCAACTAATCCGGACATTCACTCCAGTTGAAGTTGGAAGCTACGACCAAACCTCCCCTGTTTCTCTCTTCCTTGCATTTTTTCGAACCCTAATTTCTTTCTAATTTGGACTCACCAGAATAGAAGGGAATCGTCAGCTTTGGGGGCTTTAGGGCTCAATTTATAGGAGAAAAATTTGCTCAATCCGCTGGCTATTACCTTGCTCAACTAGGGCAATACCCAAGGGTTAAAGGAACGGGCTGTCACTGGTCTTCATCGTCACCCATCCAAGTCCAGCTAGCTCGGTCGGTGGCCCTCGAGCCGTGCGTCTCACCGGTCGCGTCACCGGTTTTTCTGGGACCGTTGGTCCTTGCCGTTCGTTGCTTGGTCGCTCGTGGCTCTCCTCCTTTCCCCGCTGGTGGACCCCTGGTGCCGTCGGCGCCTTCTCCACCTGTCCGTTTCAGCCGATCGATTTGATAGCCTCGATCGCTCCTTGCTTGGCTGGTACTGACGTGAAGGGTTGAGGGGTTAGGTTGCCCTTCTCTTTCACTCATGTGTTTCCCCCAATTTGATTTGGCTGATTGAGTTCTTCCCCAATTCACTTTACTGACTGCTAAATGGATCCAAGCCGGTTACAAGAAAAGAAAATGGACCGACCCGGCTGGCCTTTGCTTTTGGGCTCAATTTGGGCTGGAATTGAATTTGGGCTCAACTTAATAGGATTGGGTCGGCTGAAATAGAAAGGAGAGATGGCCCAATAGGAAAATAAAGGGAATTTGGGTTCCACTTACAAGAAAAGAAATGGGCCAATCTAAATAAAAGATTAGTGACCCTATTTAAAATTAACCACATGACATTTCTAATATTCTAAATTAAATAACTAAACTAATTGAGTAATTATTTAAAATATTTACTTTGACCCAAAATTCTTTGTTCGAATTGTTTAATCCGAAAATGATAAAATTATTTATTTAATTTTTTTTTTCCAAATTTTCTTGCAAATAAATTCTTAGGGTTAACTCACTAATTTATTTAAACTATCAGTGAGTCCCTTTAATGCATAGAAAATTATTGGATCACATATTTATAATTAAATAATAGTACCCACATGGATCCAATTAAATTCGTAAAATTAAATAAAACGAATTTCATATGATAAAATAAATTGTACAAGATTTTTTTTAAAAAAAAAATTTCCTGGGCATTACACTTGTCATTGGTGGAATTCTCTTACAATAACAGTTATCAAGCAAGTATAGGCATGGCTCCCTTCGAGGCGTTGTATGGACGAAGGTGTCGATCTCCAACATGTTGGGATGAAGTAGGTGAGACAAAATTGTTGGGACCCGAGTTGATACGTATGACTACAGAAAAGATCCAAATGATCCGACAACGTATACAAACAGCTCAAGATCGATAAAAGAGTTATGTTGATTTTCATCGAAGAGACGAAGAATTCAATGTCGGAGATCATGTATTTTACGTGTTGCTCCGTAGAAAGGAGTTAAGAGATTCGGAAAGAGAGGGAAGCTTAACCCTCGATTTATCAGTCCATTTAAAATCCTTGACCGTGTAAGAACTGTGGCCTACAGACTCACCTTACCACCAAACATGTCTCATGTTCATAATATTTTTCACATATCCATGCTACGTAAATATGTGAAAGATCCAAACCACGTTATTGAATTAGAATCAGACGAGATAGCAGAGGATTTAACGTACGAAGAGATACCTGTCAAGGTCTTGGATAAGAAGGAACAGATTCTACGATCAAAGGTTATACCTCAAGTCAAAGTTTTATGGAGAAACCATGATGTTGAGGAAATGACCTAGGAGTTAGAATCTGAAATTAGAGCAAAGTATCCTCACCTTTTCGAAATGCCAGGTACGTACGTCAATTTTGAGAACGAAATTTCATAAGGAGGGGAGATTGTAAGATCCCGACTTTATGAAATAAAAGTTTATTATTTTCTTTATGATTATTTTTCTAAATAGTGAAGTGCTTAATTGTTATAAATGATAGTTAAGGGTGTTATTTACAAATTATCTGATAAACAGTATGTCGGAGAATATTCTTTTTGTCGGAGAATGTTCTTTCTGTCGGGGAATATTATATTCGGTACCGTACGACGGCGCCGAAATAACAAAACATTAGTGGGCCCTACAATGACAATATTGTCAACGATAGTGGACCCCATTGTCGGATACTGAAAACGACAGTATTTTGTCAGCAGTATTATCACCGGCAACTGTTAAAATATCCAGTAATAAAAAGAACAGTAAAATGCGTTATTTCACAGTAGTATACGGTATTTCACAAGCACACGGTGGTACACAGTATTTTAAATTATTGATTCAATAATTGATAAAGTAGCAATTACACAGTATTTTGATTCAATAATTATAATAGCATCTGCATGGTACTTTTTATTATTTGTCATGGCACTGTAACTCATATTATTTGATATGATATTTTAGCATTATTGACGGATTAAAAGTGGAGTCTAACTTAGGGGTACCTAATTGAAATTGTGAAATTCACATGCTATGAACTATTGGTTCACATGATGGAACTATTGGTTCACATGTGGGAACTATTAGGGGATGTTATGCAAGATTGATAATACTTGAGGGATTATATTAAAAATAGAGGCAAAGATGGAGGTACTAAAGTGTAATAAGTCGAGCCCTTATTGTGCAATTAATTAAACTTGGTTTTCCTATAAATAGGAAGGATTATCTTAAGAAATCTTCACACCTTCCTTGCTTATACTTCCTCTTTCTCACTAAATTTCTTGAGTTCTCTAAGTGTGCTAGGCTATTGTGAGTATTTGTGAGAATACTAGTATTGTACAAGTTAGTAAACTTCATAGAAAGCAACATCCAATCACTTATTAACGAAGGTAGGGGATATCATTTCTTTCATACTCTTATGCAATATCATTTGCTTCCATGTTCGTAAGTGATATTATACTCATAAAGGTTGTTATTCATTCCGTATTAATTCGTGGGGATAACTTGTCCGTGCGGAATGACGCGTGCCTGGTGAATATCCTTTTGTATTCATTCCTTATTACTCTGTGGGAATAACCTGTATGTACGTAGTGTCGTACCTGGTGAATATCCTTTTGTATTCATTCCTTATTACTCTGTAGGAATAACCTGTATGTACGGATGTCGTACACTCTGTGGGAATAACTTGTATGTACGGAGTGTCGTACCTGGTGAATATCTTTTTGTATTCATTCCTTATTACCCTGTGGGAATAACCTGTATGTACGGAGTGTCGTACCTGGTGAATATCCCTTTGCATTTATTTCTTATTAATCTATGGGTATAACCTGTTCGTGCGGATTGACGCATGCCTGGTGAATAACCCTTCGTATTCATTACTTATTAATCTTTTGTGGAAATAATCTGTCTACGCGGATTACCGCATGACGGGTAAAATTCCATTTGCAGTTTCATATATTCTTTTATACTCGTATAACGTATCATTTCTTTTGTACTCTTTAAGGGATATCTTTTTCTTTCACATTTCTCCATTTATGATAAGAAATCTCTGTTTGTTTCCAAAACTTTATTTTAAATGGTGAAAATCCCTAAAAATTTGTAGGATATTCTTAACAGTTTGTGCTTCATCTAATATCTTTTCACCTGAATCTTTCTATTTAGTTTGATACGATATAGTTGAATTGTGAATTTTATTCTTGAATATCATTCTTGAATTTGACTCCACAATTTGGTCATCATGTTGTCAATTTGGTCAACCTTCGACACTGGATATTCATTCTTATTCTTGATCTCACTGTATTTATTTTATATCATTGTCACCATCCTCATACTTAAATTGTGGTGATAGTTCTCTTTGGCCCGTAGTGCAAAGATGAACTGGCGTGACATGATTTTGACCAAACTATGTATTGGTATAATCATGACTTTTGGTGTTACAAACAAAGGCGTATGGTGAAAGTTCTCTTTGGCCCGTAGTGCAAAGATGAACTGGTGTTCGGCATGATCATGATCGGTGATGTTACAAATAAATATCTTCGGCACATAGTGCAAAGAGAGGCTGTTGAATATAAACTATTGATTTGGAAGTTCATAAACATGAATTGTTGATTGGTGTTACATGTTGCTCGATTTCGCAATCAATAAAACACGCGCAAGTATACGCGGTCCACAAGTAATATAAGATAAGTAAAGTGTCGAACCCACGAGGAATTATGTTAAATAATTACCAAATATCAATCGCATGAAAAATTAATCTAATTTAAACAGTGACAATATGGTTTGGATTTGCTGTTGATTAAAACTAAATAAAGATAATTTACAAAACACGTTTAACTATACACGGATAAAGTTCAAGATAGAAAGATCTAAGATTACAATTTCCCCCAACTCTTCATTTAAACATCATACTCTCTCTTCTTTAGTAAGTTAGAACATAAGAATTGTTATCCGAGAAATCACAAGTATATATAAGCCTCTCTCGATGGTCGAATATGTATTTCCTATTGTGGTGTATAGATATATTTCTATTCTACACACTAGCAAGAATCTCATATCAAGAACAATTAATAAGACACGTGTCACGTAAAATCCCATTAACCATTCTATCAATTACCAACTTTCACAATAGAAATCATTAAGCAAGGATTCTCAATTGGATACATGTGGTATTTAGGTATATGTCTATCCTAAATACAATTAAATTATCAATCCTCAAGAATAATATATAAGACTCACGTCACATAATCTCATACATTATCCATAAAGAATATCCAATTTTCACATGAATTCATAACTAGGTCTCAACTTATACTTCCTCTCTCAATTCCATATAAATTACCAAGGTAATTACGGGCCAAGCAATTAATCCTTAAGCAAAGGTTATGAACTCCAATTCATGTAATGACTAACTACCAATCAAAGAGAGAGCATTCAATTTAAACTACAAGTTGGGTTCCATTGCAATCTTAGAATGAAAAGTTTAGCTCATATTCAATCTCAATAACATCATAATCTGATTATAGTACATGGTTTGGAATGACAAAATAAGAATAAAGGACTAAAACATATGAAGAAACACCCCTTTTGTAATGAGATTCCCGAATTGGTGTGGTGTAGTCCTTCTTCTCCGGCTCTTGCCTTCCTATTTCGTGTTCCTAGCCTCCTTGAGTTGATGAAATTCAGATGATTACTCCCTTTGTTCCTTTGTTCTTCTTCTTTTTCTCTCAAACTTTAGCCTCCAAATTGTGTAGCAAAGCTTGAATGAATTCCAAACTACTCCCAGGATGCCTAATAATCTGATTACTCTCTCTCCTCCCATTTCCATCGTGCTCCTGAATTTGCTAAACTGAATCCCCACTATCAGCAGATGTGACAAAATCCAGCTTCATTTCTTGTCCCAACCTGTCACCCCGGCGACAAAATTACGCTATGGGACGCCGCCCCGGCGATGGGAATTGGCTTAATAACGTCGCCCCGGCGATGGTTTCGCCCCGGCGCTGAAATAAGCCTGGGGTTGTCGCCCCGACGATGGACCCTACTGCTGGAATATTGCATTTTTGCTCCAAAAGTTCCACAATTCCACAATTTTCTACTTAGAGCCGCCTCATGCACAATAATGAAATAACTAGTGAAATGGTGCTATAAATGATTAAAGATAGCCGAGAATTGAGCCTAGAAAACATCCAATTCGTAGGTATAAAACCCACTCATCAAATACCCCCAAACTTAAGACTTTGCTTGTCCTCAAGCAAAATAAAGGAAATGAAAAATACACAATGCCACTAAGTAGACGAATGCAAATGCAAGAGCTCTACGCTAGAGCAGTCAAGATAAGGATATCCAGCCTCAACATTCAGAACAAGTAAACAACAACCTCTCAACCAAATGATTATCAAAAATGAAACTCACAACAATTTCGCAAAATGTTTAACCCTTAAGTGTGTGTGTGGTAGGACTGTCAGAGCATGCACTGATCACAATTCAATCCAAGAACTACATTGCTCAAAAGAAGATAAAATAGTCAATACCCAATTGCTAGCAGCTCTCATGCTCACTATCCTCTATTTTCACATTCCATTTAGCTATATTCTATAACTATCACCGAGTGCGTTTTACGCTCCATCTCGATGATAGTTTATTAACATCTAGACATGTGCAATGTCTATCTTCATTAGGCTATTCAATATCACCCATGTAGCAAACTTTCCATCGATGACTCCCAAACCAGATGGTTTTAAGGCACCAAGCGTAGAAACGCTCCAACGGGCTTACTTGTTCAAATGACAAAGGCCACAAAGATAAACTAGTCAAGATTTGCTCATATCTGTCTATATTTCATTTTCAATTATAACCAGCATTCAAGACAAACATCGAAGCAGTAAATAAGCATAATTTTTTTATTTATTTTTTTTTGAAAACTATCATATCTTTTAATGAGCAACAGTTTCAACGAGTTAAATATAAAATCTCACGTACTCAACAACAATGCTATGTGCATTAGGAACTCCAAGGGTTAAAAATTCAAGAGAAATAGGCACGAGTTAACACTTCTAATATAGCAATTCAAATCCAAGGAGCTGAATACATTAAAATAGTGTTACCAAGTCGTCATCGGCTTTCCTTAAATGCACTGCTCATAGGTTTCTAAATGCAGTTCTACATGATGCTAAGAAACCATAAATCTGAAGGAAAGTAGATGATGAATATGTACAATGATCATCAACAAATGACACTAAAAGTAATAAGCATTCATAGCAAGAAAAGTCATTTTGATGATATTTCACATGATTATTTTCAATAAAAGCAATCCTTCAAAAACTGTCTTTAAAACTTGAAAACCTGCATATAACTACAACTACCATGCTAAAGCATTAAACCTAAAGCATTAAACCAACTGAAGTACAAGGAACGACTACTAAATAGCAAAAAGCAAAACCAATAGCAAAACCACCCCCAAACTTAAGATGGATAATGTCCTCATTGTCTAAAGAGTGCAAAATGTAAAACTGAGGACTCCCCTGATCATGGTTGGTTGATATCTTCAACCTCAACATCAGATGGTGGATAGGGGGGAAGTGGCTGGGGCACTGGAAATGGGATAGGTGGTCCCCCCGGATTTAGCCTCGTGAACTGTTCAGCCAGAACTGCATTGAAGCTCGTGGTGTAGTTGAATATGTACTCCTGCCACTCCGTAAGTCGTTGGTTCTGTCGTACCAGCAGCATTTGCATATCTCTGAGCTGACTGCTGACACGAGATCTCGGCTGAGAGCTGGAATCAGTAGGTGAAGCAGGGGCACCCTCTGGGTCTGCCTGGGGCTGAATAATAAATCCTCGACCCCGCGGGTGCGACTGTGCCTGGTCCCAAACTGAGTATCTGGAGATCAGTCTATGGTCCAAGACCAGCAGTGGCTGCTGGACAACCTCATCCTCGGCCCACTGAACGCTTGCAGCACGGCACAGTCCGCAGATAAGTGACGGGTGTGGTAACCCGCCATGAACATTACTCCTCAGGATCCTGCGGATGTTACCCTCAATGATGCGACCCACGTCGATCGCGTAGTCCATAACTATAGCATACAAGAGTGTAGCCCTGTCCTTCGTAACATCGCTAACATGAACTGTGGGCATCAGCTTGGCGTAGAGAAAAGCATACCAAATTTTACCATACAGGCTTAACTCCTTGCTATGAAAAAATGTACCCCCTTTGGTGCCCTTAGCCACCCACGTGGTGCCCGGTCTGCACAAGTCGGTCAGAATTCTGTCATAGTCGGGTGAGGATTGCAGGAACTCAATATACTGGCACACTGCAGGAGCGTCCAATGCATAGTACTCATTAATAGCCTGGGCACTGAATGGTACGGTCCTGCCCCGTACAGTCACAATATATGGTAGGGTGTCCTTTGCATTAGCATAGAACTCCTGGACAATGGCTACCACAGCTGCCTCGGGCTGCTCGATGAAAGTATCCCATTCTCTCTCAGTAATTTGAGCAACCATCTCTCCATCCACTCTCTAACTAGGCTGCAGGCCACGCTCGGGCGTTAGAGCCTTACCCGCTATGAAAGTGTCAAATCGAGTAGTGGCTTCAGCACTGACAAACTTACTATGATCATAAGCTCTTTCCTGTGGTGCGGAGGAACCCTCACCCCTGAATCTTTTTGGCGGCATGATTGATCAGTAATTGGCACAAACCACCACAAAAATCTTCCCCCAAACTGTTTTTATACTGAATTTCCCAACTTCACTACAACAAACTCGCTTCCAGCAATAAATATATATCAAACACCCGATTGAGCCAACACAAACTCAATCGGCCCAGCAAGTAAATAATGCAGTAATATATCAGATTTAAAGTGTAACTCAGTTCACAGTGTACTCAGTGCAGACAAAGAACGCTCTAATATGGTTATTCCAGCAGTTATAGCAATAACATTCACTGACTCCCCCAATTCAAGATGCAGAACCAATAAAAATCACGCACCACAATGAGTCCCAATTCACACTGTCTAGCAGATCGATAGTATAACTAACGCAGAGACGACCAAAATTGAATTTCCCACAGTAACAGTGTATAAAAAAATTCCTATCACAGTACCAACACCCACATGCAATTCTTAATGTAGCAAGCTTATCCCAATCAGTTGATCACAAATCAATTAAGATGAAAACCAAGACAGTAATCCCACATTGAAAATTCCACAGTATATCCAAGTCTATTAAAATCACCCTCACTGATTACTCTAAATGCACTGTCAAAGATCCATAAGCATTAGCAATGATTACCAACTCATCAATGACATACCTTGACCAATCAGAGTATGGAAATTCACAGAAGATGAACCCTAGCTTGGAGATCCCTTGTGACAGTAAAAAACCCCAAATTTGCGGTTGAAGCTTGGTGTGGGTGGTGTGAAATCCAACTGAAATGAGTTGAAATTGGTTGTGGATCAGTGTGGCATGTGTGTCGAATGGATTGAAAAGGGATTCCGAGCTTGGGGGTGAATGAATGGAAGAGAGAATGGAAACAACGATCTGCAGAAATGGGGTTTTTAAAAACTGGAATCCGTGTCTATCGCCAGGGCGCTTGAATACACTTGAGTTTACGCCGAGGCGATAGAGTCGCCGGGGCGATGAAAAATGAGTCTGCATAGTCGCCGGGGCGATAGTGTTGCTGGGGCGATAAAAATGGCTTATGAGTTGTCGCCGGGGCGACAACTCCCTGTATCCCCAAATTTTCACTTTTGTAAATCTGATCCAAAACCCAACTTAACTCTTCCAACCTATTTTAAGCAACAATCCACACATATTCTGAATATCTTGCCCAAAAATTCAACCTTTAGAGCACAATGAGAGCATAGTTTATCTATCCAAAATGCAAATATGGGAAATTTAGAAACATAAAATGCACACTAGTGAAACTGAAATATAACAACAAAATATAAAGGATACGGATAAGGATAATGGGTTGCCTCCCATCCAGCGCTTGGTTTAAAGTCCTCGGCCCGACTTCTCATCCATTCAAGGCTAATCGGCTAAAGTGATCGAGGTCTTCTGGCGAGCGAAGCCGCCACCCCAATAATGCTTAAGACGATGCCCGTTAACTTTGAATGTTACCTCCGGATTATCACCATAGACTTCATCCGCGCAATGCGAAAATGCATGCTTGACAATGAAGGGACCCGACCAACGTGATTTGAGCTTTCCGGGAAAAAGCCTTAATCTAGAGTTGTACAGCAACATCGCTTGGCCTGGCTCGAATTTCCTGTCAATGATCTTCTTGTCATGCCATCTTTTAACTTTCTCCTTGTACAACTTTGAGTTCTCATAAGCTTGCATTCGGAACTCATCAAGTTCATTAAGTTGGAGGAGTCTTTTATCTCCCGTGGCGGTGAGATCAAAATTCATCTTTCTTATGGCCCAGTACGCCTTATGCTCAAGTTCAACGGGGAGATGGCATGCCTTGCCATAAACTAGCTGGTATGGTGACATGCCAATGGGTGTTTTATAAGCCGTTCTGTACGCCCAAAGTGCATCATCCAGTTTCATTGACCAATCCTTCCTTGTGGGATTGACAATCTTTTCCAGAATTTTCTTCACTTCTCTGTTAGAAACCTCAGCTTGTCCATTGGTCTGGGGGTGATATGCAGTAGCAATTCTATGATTGACCCCATATTTTCCCAAGAGGGCTGCAAAGTGCTTATTACAAAAATGACTCCCTTCATCACTGATCATGGCCCTTGGAGTACCGAACCATGTGAAGATGTTCTTTTAAAGAAATTTCAGCACTACCTTGGAATCATTAGTAGGTAATGTAGCTGCCTCCACCCATTTAGATACATAATCCACAGCCAAGATAATGTATAGATTGTTGAACGACGGCGGGAATGGCCCCATGAAGTCTATACCCCAAACGTCGAATACTTCAACCTCAAGGATCATGTTCAGAGGTATTTTATGTCGTTTAGAGATATTCCCCATTCGTTGACATATGTCACATCTTAGCACAAACTGATGAGCATCTTTAAACAAAGTGGGCCAGAAGAACCCTGCTTGCAACACTCTAGCAGCTGTCTTTTCTCCCCCGTAATGACCTCCATATAGTGAATCATGACAGTGCTGCAGGATGCTTTCAACCTCATTATGTGGAATGCACCGTCTTATCATTTAATCTACGCAATGTTTGACCAGATACGGCTCATCCCATATATACCTCTGCACGTCTGTAGAAACTTCTTCTTTTGTTGCCACGACAAGTCTGGGGAAGTGTGTTACTAACCAAATAGTTAGCAAAATCAGCATACCATAGAATTTCTCCTTGAACCATAAATAGTTGTTCATCCGGAAAAGACTCGTTGATTAGAACTTTGTCTTCTTTGTCATGACCCGGATTCTCCAATCTAGACAGATGGTCGGCTACTTGATTTTCAGTTCCCTTTCTGTCCCTGTAACGAATGCAATTTTTATGATTGAATAAAAATATTTATTGAATTATATAAATATTTTTATTAATTTATTGAGCTAAATAAATAATTTATTAAGTTTTTGTAAAGTGGGTATATGTTACGTTTAATAATGTTAAATGTTATTTGAATGTGATTTGTTATGTTTATTCTAATTTAATTTAATAATTAAATTAGATGATGAAAAGGTTTATTTGAATAAATGATTTATTTGAATAAGAGAATTTATTTGGTGCTATTGTTATTTGTTAAATGAAATTATTAATTTAGTTAGTAAGGTTTAATTGAATTTATTAATAAGTTCAATTAAATTAGAAGTGTGACATTTAAAACTTTATGTTATAATGATTTATTAAAATAAATGAGAAAGTGTTTAATTCAGTTTTACCAAACAGGGACCTATGATCTTTGTTTGGGAATAATGGGTTATTTTATTTGTGTTTTACCAAACAAGGCCTTATGACCTTTAGTTAGAATAATATATTATTTTAATTTTTGTATTACCAAACAAGCCTTGGAGGCTTTTGAATTGTGTAACTGATAAGTTAATGTCAGTATACGTTATTATTCTTTTAAATTATCAGTTTTTATTTTATTCCACCAGTTTTATTTTACGTCAGTTGTTAAAAAAAATAGAGGAACAGAGTATTGAGAGTGTGACACCCCCAAATTCAGGTACCAATACCTCGAATTTGGTGCTCACGATAAAATACATCCATACACCTCTAAACAACATAAATCAACTAATGCGGAATAAAATAAACATATATTGTTCATTACAAAAGGTTTACTACGGTCCCAAGGTCTACAACCTTAAATAAATACATCGCAGAATACATTAACTATACAAAACTATTCCACGATTACACAACGGGATAGTATATATAACTATTCCTTAAGTTTTCCTTTGCCTTTGTCCGCTTTGGAACTCCCCGGCTTAACTGCAATAGGTTCATGATATAGCAAGGGTGAGCAACTACTTTACTCAGCAAGTTTAAAAGCAAGAATGAAGATATATCATGAATAAATAAGAATAATAGCTGCATAGATCAACAATTTATGAACATTGATGAAATAGCTGAAATGACATAATCAAAGTCCAAATGAATCAAGGAATAATGATTATTTACTGCTGAGTGGTCCAACCGACCATGAACTTTTGGCCAAAGAGTCAATCATTCGACTAAATCTTTTAAAACCTGGCCCCGTCAGTTGTACTCGAGGGGATCAGCCTCTCGTACACCATGTATATGCATAACATTTAACTCTGACTGCATCGAATAACTGACACATTATAATCCCCTACATAAGGGTTGCTCTCTCAGTCCAAGAATCCGCACCAACAATCGGTTTGGATAGCTTTTAAAATAATAACCTGTACATGTCTAACCGAAACAAATGGCGTAGACTATCTCCTTAAACAGTTCATGAATGAAGAACTTAAACGTTTCACAATCCAACAATAGATAATGAATTCAAATGCATAAGCTGCGAATATCAATAATTATCTTGGAGGTGGAGTAATTGACAATAATTAGTCCACTAATATGATTCAAAAGTAATAACTCAATTTGAGTCATGAAATTTGCAACAATATACAACCTGTATAAAATATGAAACCTGCTCAAAATATAATTCGAGTAAGGTTAAGGAAAACTTGCCCAACACAAGGGTTAGATAAGCGTTAGGAAACTTGCCTGATGTGCTGCTACAATATTATAACACACGCTCCTTAATATCCTACACAATTAAGTACATATTTACATAACAATTAGTCACATACCAAATAATGGTTCAAAACGGACATTGCATCATTAAAATACACTGATTGCCACTACGAAAACCAAGCCTAAATTGCAATTATATTATACAATTTTCGCCTTAAGACAATACTGATTTGGTTGACATTTAATAAATAATTAAGCATTTAGGGCTTAACAAAAATATGCTTAGTTAACCTGTCTAATCATTTAATACAAGGTAAAATTTAAGTGTTGGACCAAGCTGAAATGGGCTCATTAGGTCCGACCCGATCCGACCCGGTCTGACTAACCCAACCTGGCCCAAACACGGAGCTGGCGCTGCAGCGCCAAGCTCAAGCACTGGACCTCACGCTGCGGCGTGAGTCCCGTGTCTTCTCCATGACCGGGCTTCACGTTGCGGCGTGAGCCTTAAAGCTTGGGCCTCACGCTGCGGCGCGAGTCCCGATTTTTCCCCACTTGCCCCTCGCTGCAGTGTGAGCTGCAAGGCTTATGGGTGGCGCTGCGGCGCCATTCTGCAGTAGCCGGATTCTGGGTTTGTTTCCAGAACGCGACTCCGACCTCCGGCCACTCCAACCTCCATATCTCCTTCAATACACAAGCAATTTGGTCCATTTCGGACTCTATGGACTCCTAACTCATGGGGCTACAACATATCAAAAATGCAGAGCTACCCATTAACATTAACATGGTCAAATCCTAAGCCAAAGTTTAAAGTTCATACTCTGTTCTTCGAGTTCTTGACATGTTTTACAAGAATCATTACTACGAACTCGTTTTAACTCCTTTTTACTCCATTCCAACTGGGTTAGCTTCACAACCCATGGAACTACAACACCATAGCAACAAATAAAATTAACAAACCCAAAATCATAGCTTTACAGTCCTCTAAAAAGTCTAAATGTCCAAGTTCATGTCCAAAGTCCATTGTTCTTGCTCCATTAAGCCAAGGTAAGGATTTCTTGCGTTTTTGTTCCACTTTGATGTTATTAATGGCTTACATAGTCTCTTAGCAACATTTATAAACAATCACAACAAACAAAAACACCAAGAATAGCCAAAAATCCGACCCACAAGCTTAAGAGCTTAAAACTAAGAAAAACTTGAAAAAAACTTGGCAAGGAATCGAATGGAAAGGATTTGGTTGATTGTTTACCTCTGTAAATCCTTCCTAGATGTTAAGAAGCTCGGCTAGGCTTTGTTTTGGGGGTTCTCCTTGCTTGGTTCCTCCACCCGTGCCTTCTTCTTCTTCCTCCTTTCTTTTCCGGCGAGTTCTTCCTCTTCCGGCGACTTTTCCGGCGACTTCTTTCTCTTCCTTCTTTGCAGCTCTCTCTCTCTTTCTCTCTCTTACTATCAGCTGATAGGAATGGGAGGAGTGTGGAGTGCAAGAGAGGATGAATGATTGAATGGAATGGGAGAGTGGAAGAGTGAATTAAGGAGAAAATGGGTTTGGTGCTCAAGGTTGGCCAAAATTCAAACTTGCCGGCAACTCCCCTTCTCTCTCCTCATTTTCTAGCAATTTGATTGGTGGAAAATGGTTTGGTGGTTCCCACTTGAAATAACAAGCCAAAATAAATACCCGAAAATACCAAAAATATACCCGAAAACTCCCACTTTTGTACTAAAACTGGTAAATAACTCTACCCAAAATTAAAATGGGTACTCCCATAATTATTGGGATGTATAAAAATAATTATTATGGGATTTGTCCATTTATTCGGAACACCCATATAACACATTTCGGATACGGATTACATCACGTATCAGCTCAAATAAAATTTTCGACACTTGGAAAAATTATTCGTACGCATACACGTATTTATGAAATTTATTAACATCAAGAAAGACACAAAAATTTTATGGCGTGAATAGTGCCTTGGGAAACGTGCCCCGTGAATAGTGATTTAGCGACGCTACGCGAAATCAATTATTCACTTAAACAAAACTATAACACATAAAATTCATACATTCACATGATCTAGATTGTCACACAACCTTTAAACACGTAACACAAATATAATATTAATAAATTATAAAATATTCATTAATATTCAAAAATTCGAATTACAAGGAAATTTCAGAATTCCCGGTCGTTACATCCTCCCCCCTTATAAGAATTCTGTCCCTAGAATTACAGTCTAGGTACGGAAAACTTAACGGGTTCACTCAAAAAGATGCGGATAATTCTTCCTCATCCTCTCTTCTAGCTCCCACGTAGCTTCTTCAGCTGCGTGGTTCCTCCAAAGTACTTTAACCGAATGAATGACCTTATTTCTTAACTTCTGTTCCTTCCTATCTAATATCTGGATAGGAATCTCCTCATATGATAAGTCCTTCTCCACTTGAATTGGTTCATAGGATATCACATGCTTGTAGTCGGGTTTATATGGCCGCAACACAGAAACATGAAATACATTATGAATATGCTCCAGTTCAGGAGGTAGAGCTACCTCGTACGCCACTTCACCTACCCTCTTTAAAACTTCAAGTGGTCCTACGAATCTGGGACTCAATTTTCCCTTCTTACCAAATCTGATCTTACCCTTCCAGGGAGATACCTTCAAAAACACAAAGCTGCCAACTTCAAAGTCTCGCTTTTGACGATGCAAATCGACGTATTTCTTCTGTCGATCTTGAGCCGCTACCAATCGAGCTCTTATCACTTTGACGACATCCACAGTCTGTTGCACCAATTCAGGTCCCAACAGTCTTCGTTCACCGACTTCGTCCCAACACAGAGGTGTTCGACACTTCCTTCCGTATAATGCTTCATATGGCGGCATGCCAATACTTGTATGATAACTGTTATTGTAGGCAAACTCCACCAGTGGTAGGTGATCGTCCCAGCTACCTTTAAAATCCATCACACATGCTCTAAGCATGTCCTCCAGCGTCTGAATCGTTCGTTCGCTTTGCCCATCCGTTTGAGGATGGTACGCCGTACTCAACCTCAACTGAGTTCCCAATCTTTCTTGTAAGCTCTTCCAGAAATTGGACGTGAAGCGCGGATCTCTGTCAGATACAATAGATACTGGTACTCCATGTCGTGACACAATCTCTTTCACATATAACTTTGCTAGCTGCTCCAGCCTGTACCTTATCTTGATCGGTAGAAAATGTGCAGATTTAGTCAGACGATCCACAATCACCCAGATCGCGTCGTAACCCTTCTGAGTTGGTGGAAACCCAGTCACAAAATCCATCGTGATATGCTCCCACTTCCACTCCGAAATCTCCAACAGTTGTAGCAGTCCTCCCGGTTTCTGATGTTCTGCTTTTACCCTCTGACATGTCAAGCATCGCCCAACACATTCTGCGACCTCCCTTTTCATGTTCGGCCACCAGACGTGTTGGCGTAAATCCTGATACATCTTGGTACTACCAGGGTGTATCGAATACCTTGTAGAATGAGCTTCCTGCAGAATCTCTTCTCTCAACTCCGGAACCATCGGTATCCAGATCCTCCCTTCAAACCTTAGCAGTCCTGTGCCATCAATTTTGTACTTTAATTCCTCTCCTTCTGAGATTCGCTTCTTTATGGCGATACATTCATCATCCTTTCCTTGAGTCTCTTTTATCTTGTCTAATAAAGTCGGACTCGCCTCCACTGCGAACAGTTTCTCATTTGCATTCGTCGGATACTTGACTTCCAACTCCAGTTTTTCCATATCCTTGATCAGTTCTTCTTGAGCTGTCAGCATCATCAACTTATCTCTGCCCTTCCTACTTAGAGCATCGGCTACTACATTGGCCTTACCGGGATGGTACAGAATTTCACAATCGTAGTCCTTGATCAACTCCAACCATCGCCTCTGCCTCATGTTTAGTTCCTTTTGAGTGAATATATACTTCAGACTTTTGTGGTCTGTGTATATCTCACACTTCTACCCATACAGATAGTGTCTCCAAATCTTCAGAGCAAACACTACTGCCGCTAGTTCCAGGTCATGAGTCAGATACCCCTTCTCATAGTCCTTCAGCTGCCGTGACGCGTACGCAATGACCTTCTTATGCTGTATCAGTACGCACCCAAGGCCTTTGTGTGACGCATCACTGTACACCACAAATCCCCCTGTATTATCTGGTAGGGATAACACAGGTGCTTCACTAAGTTTCTTCTTTAACTCCAAGAAACTCTCTTCGCACTTATCTGTCCATACAAACTTCACAGTCTTCCTTGTCAAATTTGTCAACGGTGTTGCTATCTTTGAAAAGTTCTGAATAAACCTCCGATAGTAACCTGATAATCCCAAGAAACTTCGGACTTCTGTCGGTGTCTTCGGCTGCTCCCAGTTTATTACTGCTTCTACCTTGGCAGGATCCACTAACACACCATCCTTGTTAATTACGTGCCCCAAAAACTGCACCCTTTGTAGCCAAAATTCACACTTGGAAAACTTTTCATATAGCTTCTCCCTTCTTAGCGTTTCCAGGGCTATCCTCAAATGTTCGACGTGTTCCTCCTCCGTCTTCGAGCAAACAAGGATGTCATCTATGAACACGACGACAAATTTATCTAGGTATTGCTTGAACACTCTGTTCATCATGTCCATAAATGCTGCTGGCGCGTTCGTCAGCCCAAACGACATCACCAAAAACTCAAAGTGTCCATATCGAGTTCTGAATGCTGTCTTTAGAATATCCTCTTGCCTTACCTTCAGTTGGTGATATCCTGTCCTCAAGTCAATCTTTGAGAAGTATTTCGCTCCCTTCAATTGATCGAACAAATCATCAATTCTAGGCAACGGATACTTGTTCTTAATGGTAACCTTGTTCAATTCTCTATAGTCAATACAAAGCCTTAACGATCCATCCTTCTTTTTCACGAACAATACTGGCGCTCCCCGTGGAGATACACTTGGACGAATATACCCCTTATCTAGCAACTCCTGCAATTGAACCATCAGTTCTTTCATTTCCACCGGTGCCATTCTGTACGGTGCCTTTGAGATCGGTGCGGTTCCCGGTACTAAGTCGATCACAAATTCCACTTCTCTATCCGGCGGCAATCCTGGTATCTCATCTGGGAAAACGTCTGGGAATTCCCTTACTATAGGTATCTGACCCAGCTTACCCTCTACTCTTCGAGTATCAACCACATGAGCCAGATAACCTATACAACCTTTCCGTAGTAATTTCTTCGCTTGCATCATCGTCAGACAACAAGATTGTCTCGGCGATTTACTACCGTAAAATACGACCTTCGACTTATTCGGAGTCTTTAGGTGTATACTTTTCTTCTGACAATCAATCATAGCCCCGTGACTAGACAACCAATCCATCCCAAGAATTACAACAAATTCTCCTAGCCGTATCGGAATTAAATCTACGCTCAGTTTAAACCCGTTTATCCTAGCACAACAATTTCTATGGATGTATTCCACAGGAATAACTTCTTTATTAGCTACTTCCACATTCATTGGATTCTCTAATTTCTCACGAGGTAAGTTTAGCCGTTTAGCAAATTCATCCGACACAAATGAACAGGTAGCTCCCGAATCAAATAATACATATGCATTAATATTATTGACCGAAATAATACCTGACACCACATCCTTTGATTCCATCGCATCCTGCACTGTCATGTTGAAGGTGCGTGCTACTGGTCTGTTCTGCTGTGTTGGTCCTCCAATAGTCAGCTTATTGTTGTTCCCTTGGTTAGCACTGCCTGCATCACTCTTCCTCTTTGGGCAATCCTTCTTCTGATGATCTGAAGCGCCACAAGAAAAACAACTTCCTGCCTTCGCCTTTGGGCATTGTGGGGCAAAATGCCCTGGTTGACCACAGTTGAAACAAACTCCTTTTCCTTTCATGCATTCTCCAAAGTGATTCTTCCCACATTTCTCGCATTTATTACCCTTCTTTGTATCCCCTCTGATGAGTGTATTTTATATACACAAATTAGGTACTTTTAGCCTTAATAATTTGTAAGTCTTTAGCTATTTCATTTGGTTTTATGTGTTTTCATCTTATTATTGTGTAATGTACTTTTGTAGTACTTTTATATGTATTTGTGTGCTTTTATGTGTTTTTACATTGTTTTGTAGGTATTGAAATAAAGGCCCTTTGGACCGTTACGTTTTTGGCTCGAATCTAGCATTTTCGCTGCTTGTTTCTCAATTTGACCCATGATGCAATCTGAATCTCTCAAAACTCAAAGAACAAAAGTTGTAGATTTTGATCTTAGATTTCCAGAACATCCAGAATCATCCAATTTGAAGTTCGTATGAGAGAGTTATGGTCCTTTTACCATTGGATTTTGCATGAATTTTACATAGCAGCTGCTTCGGGGCCAATTTGCGCCTTGCTCCGGCCATTATCTCGACGAGCTCTAGTTATGAAAGTTGTAGAGATACTTCTTAGCTTTCCATAGCCTCCTTAATCGCCTTAATATGAGTTTGGACGATGACGTTATGGCTATTTTACCAACAGACGTCGAAACTGTATCGCGGTACAGAGTTCCATCGCCGGGGCGACAAATTCCAGCACTATTCCACCGCCGGGGCGAGAGTGCCGCCGGGGCGATGGAAGTCAGGCCAAAATTGGCACCGGGGCGATAAATACTTCTGACTTTGCGAATTTTTTGGTCCAAAACTCGGGAAATGCTAGGGTTTGAGACACCCATCTCTTATAACACCAAAGTGGCGGCTGGAACTTGATTCTAACATACACCCACTCATTCTAACTCATCCTAACACCTTCTAACACAAAATCTAGAGAGAGGAAGCTACCAAATACATCAAATTAGAGGGCCAAAGTGCTAAAATCAAGCTACATCAAGCAAGGCTAAGGAGCAAAAACATCAAGGATTGCAAAATCAAGGAGGAGAAGCTAGTGTTCATCATCAACTCATCAAACATCATATAAAAATCTACAAAAGTGGTTCTATCTCTAGTTTTCTCTTCTATTTTGTAATCCAACATGATGTATAATTTGAATATGATGTTATTTGTAGTTACCATGAACTAGAACTAATTTTCTAAGATTTCAATGGAACCCAATATGTAGTTTGAATTGAATGCTCTCTCTTGGATATTGGTAATTCATTTGTGAATTGGGTATCATAATTTATGCTTTATGGATTAATTGCCTAGCTAGTAATTACCTTGGGAACTTATATGGAATTGAGAGAGGAAGTATAGGTTGAGACCTTGTTATGATATCATGTGAAAATTAGATATTCTTATGGGTAATTTATGAAATTAAGTGACTTGTGTTTTATTTATTACCCTCATGAATGGATAATTTGATTGTATTTAGGATAGACATATACCTAAATACCACATGTATCCATTTGAGAATCATGCTTAATGATTTCTATTGCGAAAGTTGATAATTGATAGGGTGATTAATGAGATTTGGTGACACGTGTCTTGTTGATTATTCTTGATATTGGATTCTTGCTAGTGTGTAGAATAGAGATATTTATACACCGCATTGGGAAATACGTATTTGACCATCGAGAGAGGCTTGTATATACTTGTAAATTCTCGGATAACAATCCTTGTGATTTAACTAGTTGAAAAGAGAGAGTTAGGATATTCAAGTGAAGTGTTGGGGGAAATTGCAATCTTAGACTTGTTAATATTTGATTTCATTATCTTAATGCTTTCCATAGTTGTTTAATTATTTGTTATCTTCATTAATACAAAACAACAAAAACAACTATCATTTGTTTAAATAAGATTGAGATGATAAAAGGTTAGTACTTGGAAAACACTAGTAATAATTCCTCGTGGGATCGATACTTTACTTACTCTTTATTACTTGTTGACCGCGTATACTTGCGCGTAAATTGTTCATATACAAATCGGACAACAAGTTTTTGGCGCCGTTGCCGGGGAATTATTTTTCTAGTGTTTTTTCAATATTAATTACAATCAAATTAGTCTTAATTTAAACTTGTATATAAATTTGTTTTCACTTTATTTTAACATTTTTGTGTTTTAATGCTTTACGAGGTACACCATGGATGACTTTGCTTGTCAATGGCCATACACGAGTATGACTCAACCAAGGGAAACTGGGATTGATGGACTCAATGCACTCTCTGCATTGTCAACACAATTTGAAACGCTATCGAGGAAGTTGGATGCCTTAGTAGCAGAGAGCACTCAAGGTATAACAGTTATTTGTGATTATTGTGCTGACAATCATCCGAGTTATCAATGCACCGTCAGTTTTGGGCCGGTACATTACGGTGGTGATTACCTCAATAACTATGCTTATCCCGATTATCACCAAGATTGGGGGTATCACCCGGATTCTACATGGAGCTACAATTATGATGATCAATGTTATGCTCCAAGTCCAGCTTTTGCACCGGAATTCTCATGTCCACCTCCTATTCAAGAAGAGAAGATGTCAAACTTTGAGGAACATGTAACCAAGATCATGGCTTCGAAGGAGGAGATGTTGAAAAGTCAAGAAATATCAATTCAAAATCTTCAGAATCAGATTGATCAAATGTTCAAAGCTTTGAACAACTGTCCTCAAAATTATTGGTGTTATGACATGGATTCCGAGACTAATGGTGAGCCCGAGCCAAATCTGCAACTGGATGCGCCACAAGATGTCGACAAAGCGGAGACAAGTGAGGCTATGGAAAATGAGGCCACTGAAGATCTATCTGTAAGTGCTAACGAAGATGAGCCGATTGTATTAGTGCCCCAAGTGCCTTCGTCAGCAAAATTCAAGAATCCAGTCAATTTTGCAAAACCATGCCCTATTGGAAGTCATGTCGTCGGCAAAGCTCCTTTTGACATGAGAGCTAACATAAATATGGAACCATGGTGGGCCGAGGAAATGAAGATAGAAGAAGAGCCCGTTGTGCTTGTCAAGCCCCAATG
This sequence comes from Aralia elata, assembly GCA_034770075.1. Taxonomy (NCBI): domain Eukaryota; kingdom Viridiplantae; phylum Streptophyta; class Magnoliopsida; order Apiales; family Araliaceae; genus Aralia; species Aralia elata. The sequence goes on along the minus strand of CM068387.1, from coordinate 42,046,246 downwards.
CCCCAATCTTATCATAGACACAACGAAAGAGGAAGCACCTAGTTTGTCAACGTTCGCAATTGGGCACTTATCTAAAAAGATCAAACTAGGTGATCTTGATACAATGACTCCTACTAAAGCGAAGCCCTCAAATGTTACATCACTACCAATGGATGAAGCGGGCGAGGAAAGCTTCTTTGTGCCATTAATTGAAATTAAGTTTGGGGGTCACCAACCAGGCATGCATGCCATGCAAATCAAAGAAAGAACAGCGAGGCGGCATGCAATGGTCAATTTTGCGATTAAGCCGGATTGAAATGAAATGGAGGAGTCGGGCTAACGACTTTAAACCAAGCGCTTCTTGGGAGGCAACCCAAGTTTACTATTTTATTTTTATTTTTGCTTGATTGCATTTTAGTGATTTAATTGTATTTTAATTTCTTTAGTCATTTGCTTTCAGGTACGCTCCCAACTTAGAGGTATTGAAAGATGATATCAATGGCGCTTGACACGTTTTCAGGGAAGTCTTCTATTTTAATTTTTCCTATATCAGACATTGAGGACAATGTCAAGTTTATGTTTGGGGGTAGTACTTCGTATTTGCGTATTTGTGTGTTTTTAATTTAGTTTTTGTGTGATTTATGATATGTATTTTTGTTCAAAAAAAAAATCATTTATTTTTAGGATTTGTCTTTTGAGCATTGTTTTAATTTGATTTGAACCATAATCCATGGTCTATGATAATGGCTTGTTTGAATTGATTCTAACTCATGGAAAATGGATAATTGTTGCTTAGTCGTTGTGCTTATCGTTATTGTTGGTTATTGTTTTGCTTATGCGTCCTTTCACTTTTATGCACTCACCCATGAGTATTGAGCTAGTCGTATGCTTAAAGAAGGCTTTTATAACCGAATGCTTGTGGAAAATATCTATAAACTCTAGAACTCGTTTAAATATCACTCGAAACAAGGTGTCCAAATTTGTTGTGTTTGAATTGATGGTCATGTGGTGAGTTGAGATGGAGCGTAAAACGCACTCACTCATGGACACATGCGTAGAAGAGATAGAGCGTAAAACGCACTCTCTTATAATTTTGATAAAAGTAAGACATCTATGTTTATCAAACCTTGTGTAGAGCATAAAACGCACTCTCTTGGTTGTGCCTGGCCAAAGCTTCGCTTCCTCCCTCAGCAATGATTGCTTTCTCAAGTAATGTAGAAAATGTGTTGATCTGCAAAACCGCAACCTTACTATACACCCAAGGCTTCAGTCCTTGTTCAAATCTCTTTGCCCGCCTAGCTTCGGTGTCCACTTGATGTGGAGCAAACCTACCTAACTCGTTAAATTTTGCTGCATACTCCGCAACTGACATGCTTCCTTACTTTAGTTCCAAGAACTTTATCTCCATGTTTGCCTGCATGCTCGCTGGAAAGTAATTTTCGAAAAACAGCTCCTTGAAACGAGCCCGTGCAATCGTGCCTTCCCCGGCTCGACCTTTGTTCGCCTTCCACCAGTAATTTGCCTCACCTTTCATCATGAAGGTGGCAAACGACGTCATCTGTTCTTCGGCCACCCTTGCGACCTTAAAAACTTTCTCTATTTCTTCTACCCATGTCTGGGCTTCAATCGGATCCGTAGTACCACGAAATTCTGGTGGTCCTACTAATTTGAAGTCCTTAAAGTTCGCCATGTGACTTCCTGGCTGATCAACTGCAGCGGCTTGTCTGCCCTGCATTGCTTCTGCTAATAAGTTAACAAAAGCCCTCATAGGGTCTGCCTGACCCTCCTCGTTATTCACCGACTCCTCAACCCTTTGGTTACGCGGTCGTCCTCTTGGCGCCATGATCTGCTAAAAGAAAACCGTCGGCTATTACTAATAGATCTAGGCCTCATGCAATAAGTCATTTAAGTCAATAATTAAAAGTAAAACATCAAACACGTTTGATTTAAATAAAACAACTGCATTTATAACCATATGTCATTGTCTTAATACAACCAGACTCAACATGTGGCATACTTCTATAAATGCTAAATGACATAGCCTGCCAACCATTAATTATCCCCTAACAACACAAGTGGGGAATAATAACCTTCCACCCCTATACTAGAAGCAAAATTGGGGTTCAACTACTAACCCACGCACGCTACAAGCAGAGGGATTTACAACATAAGTAAGCCCCTAATACAACAAAAGTGGGACCTACTGCAAACATAATGCTAAAATAATACATCACCGCCTGCTGCGGCGGAGTGCAACTCGGAGCTCCCGTCGAGCCAGCCTGTCGACCACTCGACGCCTAATTATGCGCCTGCTACTACCCTCGTCCCTGGGGTACCTCCTCACCCTGTCCCTCAGCCTGCCAATGGAAGTGGTCAAGCTTGATTTGAGGGAATCAACCTCTGCAGTCAAGGCTGCCAAGTGCTCCATAGCCTCATCTCGCTCTAGACGAGTAGTCTCTAGCTGATCCTCTACTCGCTCTATCTGTCCTACCAGCATCACATTCCTCTCTAGGAGGTCATACACCATTACACCAAACTGAACAGAAACCCCTCGGCGACCGTGAACCTCTGCCTCTAATTCGGCAATCCTCTGGTCCTTTTCCTGCAACTTCTGGGTCAACTCAGTCTTTTCCCCCAAAGTCTGATATGCCAATGACCTGTACTGCTCTTCTCGGTCCTGGTGCTCCTGGTTCTGCTCCTTTAAGTGAGTTACTCGATTCTCGAGCTCCTCGTTCCTATTTGTCAGCTCTTCGATAATATCACTAGCAGTAGTGCCCATGCCATCTGCATACTCAGGTGGCTCATCATCTTCCGTCAATGGATCCTCCTCGGGGTCCTCATCCTCCCCCTCGTCGCTTAACAGCCTCAGCACTCTTCCGGTAACTAGCTCCTCCTCAGAACCATACTCAGCCTGGGACTCATCCCTAGTGTCCATCATATCTGGCTCACTCGGCTGCACCTCCACTAACTGCCCTTCGTCCACATGTATGTCTGTGAACTCTACCTCTCTAGCAGGACTGAACTCTCCCATCTCAGACATCCTACAGCCACAAACAGAAACAAATAGATAGCAATATGTCAGTGTCACAATAAAATATATTCATTGATAAAATGAAATGATATTTTATCATGCACAACTCGGCTCGATGGATTTCCACAATCCACCTCCAGACATGACCATCAAATGAATCTCCCCGATCCATCACCTAGCGTACTCAATACGAGTTTAATACTAAGGTTATAACCTAGGTTTCGCAAATCCTAAAGTTTATAACCTAAAGCTCTGATACCAACCTGTGACACCCCCAAATTCAGGTACCAATACCTCGAATTTGGTGCTCACGATAAAATGCATCCATACACCTCTAAACAACATAAATCAACTAATGCGGAATAAAATAAACATATGTTGTTCATTACAAAAAGTTTACTACGGTCCCAAGGTCTATAACCTTAAATAAATACATCGCAGAATACATTAACGATACAAAACTATTCCACGATTACACAACGGGATAGTATATATAACTATTCCTTAAGCTTTCCTTTGCCTTTGTCTGCTTTGGAACTCCCCGGCTTAACTGCAATAGGTTCATGATATAGCAAGGGTGAGCAACTACTTTGCTCAGCAATTTAAAAGCAAGAATGAAGATATATCATGAATAGATAAGAATAATAGCTGCATAGATCAACAATTTATGAACATTGATGAAATAGCTGAAATGACATAATCAAAGTCCAAATGAATCAAGGAATAATGATTATTTACTGCTGAGTGGTCCAACCGACCATGAACTTTTGGCCAAAGAGTCAATCATTCGACTAACTCTTTTAAAACCTAGCCCCGTCAGTTGTACTCGAGGGGATCAGCCTCTCGTACACCATGTATATGCATAACATTTAACTCTGACTGCATCGAATAACCGACACATTATAATCCCCTACATAAGGGTTGCTCTCTCAGTCCAAAAATCCGCACCAACAATCGGTTTGGATAGCTTTTAAAATAATAACCTGTACATGTCTAACCGAAACAAATGGCGTAGACTATCTCCTTAAACAGTTCATGAATGAAGAACTTAAATGTTTCACAATCCAACAATAGATAATGAATTCAAATGCATAAGCTGCGAATATCAATAATTATCTTGGAGGTGGAATAATTGACAATAATTAGTCCACTAATATGATTCAAAAGTAATAACTCAATTTGAGTCATGAAATTTGCAACAATATACAACCTGTATAAAATATGAAACCTGCTGAAAATATAATTTGAGTAAGGTTAAGGAAAACTTGCCCAACACAAGGGTTAGACAAGCGTTAGGAAACTTGCCTGATGCGCTGCTACAATATTATAACACACGCTCCTCAATATCCTACACAATTAAGTACATATTTACATAACAATTAGTCACATACCAAATAATGGTTCAAAACGGACGTTGCATCATTAAAATACACTGATTGCCACTACGAAAACCAAGCCTAAATTGCAATTATATTATACAATTTCCGCCTTAAGACAATACTGATTTGGTTGACATTTAATAAATAATTAAGCATTTAGGGCTTAACAAAAATATGCTTAGTTAACCTGTCTAATCATTTAATACAAGGTAAAATTTAAGTGTTGGACCATGCTGAAATGGGCTCATTAGGTCCGACCCGATCCGACCCGGTCTGACTAACCCAACCTGGCCCAAACACGGAGCTGGCGCTGCAGCGCCAAGCTCAAGCACTGGACCTCACGCTGCGGCGTGAGTCCCGTGTCTTCTCCATGGCCGGGCTTCACGCTGCGGCGTGAGCCTTAAAGCTTGGGCCTCACGCTGCGGCGCGAGTCCCGGTTTTTCCCCACTTGCCCCTCCCTGCAACGTGAGCTGCAAGGCTTATGGGTGGCGCTGCAGCGCCATTCTGCAGTAGCCGGATTCTGGGTTTGTTTCCAGAACGCAACTCCGACCTCCGGCCACTCCAACCTCCATATCTCCTTCAATACACAAGAAATTTGGTCCATTTCGGACTCTATGGACTCCTAACTCATGGGGCTACAACATATCAAAAATGCAGAGCTACCCATTAACATTAACATGGTCAAATCCTAAGCCAAAGTGTAAAGTTCATACTCTGTTCTTCGAGTTCTTGACATGTTTTACAAGAATCATTACTACGAACTCGTTTTAACTCCTTTTTACTCCATTCCAACTGGGTTAGCTTCACAACCCATGGAACTACAACACCATAGCAACAAATAAAATTAACAAACACAAAATCATAGCTTTACAGTCCTCTAAAAAGTCCAAATGTCCAAGTTCATGTCCAAAGTCCATTGTTCTTGCTCCATTAAGCCAAGGTAAGGATTTCTTGCGTTTTTGTTCCACTTTGATGTTATTAATGGCTTACATAGTCTCTTAGCAACATTTACAAACAATCACAACAAACAAAAACACCAAGAATCGCCAAAAATCCGACCCACAAGCTTAAGAGCTTAAAACTAAGAAAAACTTGAAAAAAACTTTGCAAGGAATCGAATGGAAAGGATTTGGTTGATTGTTTACCTCTGTAAATCCTTCCTAGATGTTAAGAAGCTCGGCTAGGCTTTGTTTTGGGGGTTCTCCTTGCTTGGTTCCTCCACCCATGCCTTCTTCTTCTTCCTCCTTTCTTTTCCGGCGAGTTCTTCCTCTTCCGGCGACTTTTCCGGCGACTTCTTTCTCTTCCTTCTTTGCAGCTCTCTCTCTTTCTCTCTCTTACTATCAGCTGATGGGAATGGGAGGAGTGTGGAGTGCAAGAGAGGATGAATGATTGAATGGAATGGGAGAGTGGAGGAGTGAATTAAGGAGAAAATGGGTTTGGTGCTCAAGGTTGGCCAATATTCAAACTTGCCGGCAACTCCCCTTCTCTCTCCTCATTTTCTAGCAATTTGATTGGTGGAAAATGGTTTGGTGGTTCCCACTTGAAATAACAAGCCAAAATAAATACCCGAAAATACCAAAAATATACCCGAAAACTCTCACTTTTGTACTAAAACTGGTAAATAACTCTACCCAAAATTAAAATGGGTACTCCCATAATTATTGGGATGTATAAAAATAATTATTATGGGATTTGTCCATTTATTCGGAACACCCATATAACACATTTCGGATACGGATAAAATCACGTATCAGCTCAAATAAAATTTCCGACACTTGGAAAAATTATTCATACGCATACACGTATTTATGAAATTTATTAACATCGAGAAAGACACAAAAATTTTATGGCGTGAATATTGCCTCGGGAAACGTGCCCCGTGAATAGTGATTTAGCGACGCTACGCGAAATCAATTATTCACTTAAACAAAACTATAAAACATAAAATTCATACATTCACATGATCTAGATTGTCACACAACCTTTAAACACGTAACACAAATATAATATTAATAAATTATAAAATATTCATTAATATTCAAAAATTCGAATTACAAGGAAATTTCAGAATTCCCGGTCGTTACAGAGAGAGTTAGAATTGAGAGCTCTGTGAATTAGAGATAGAGTAGAGCTTTGTGAGTTGAGAGAAAAGAGAGAAATTGAGAGAGAAGCTTGGAGATTGGAGAAAGAATTTCTAAAACCAAGGAAGTTTAATCAAATTTTCTAAGAAGGTATAAACTCTTTACTGTGTTTTATTTCTCTGTATATGAATTTATATGCTAAATACATGAATTACTTGGTTATAATTGTTAGTAAGCATGTATTAGAGATTATATGATGATTATAAACTAGTTTGAAGAATTAATCCATGAAAACATGCTTTAGAATTGAGTTCTTAGTTTTTACAGAGCTTTATTTCATGTATGGCATATTTGTATGAAAATTGATGATTCAATTTGGTTATTAATCGGTGAATTAATAATTGTTTATGATTATATGATGAAAACAAGAATAATGCAAGAAGAATGATTTTAATTGGTTAAAAAATGGATTTAAAAAGTTTAATTTCATGAGAATGGTTAAAACTTGAATATTTGGTTTTAACAGTGAATTTTTGGTTTTAAATTGGTTGATTATGTGTTTTATAATGCTTAGATTGGTTAGAAACATGTTGGGTAAATGTTTTGTATCATATATGATGTTTGGGTATATTTAATTTGTTTACTGGATGGTAGAATTCGAAAAATTTTGGCCAAATTTGGCCAAAGTTTTCACTGGTTCGCGACTGTAGGAGACGACAGTCGAGTCTCTCGCCCCGGCGAGAGAAATGAACTAATTTTCTTCGCCCCGGCGAGCCTCTCGCCCCGGCGAGATTTTGTTAAGGATTTTTGCCGCCCCGACGAGGGAAACAATAACTAAAATTTTTATTTATATTTTAATTTTTTATAATTCTTCTATGATGTTATAAACAAGTTTTAAAATTTATAAATGACCAATGAGTGGTCATGTTGGTTATTAAGCTAGCATTATTGAGTGATAACCGAAGTGTTATAATAAAATAAGATAAGAGCAAGCCTAAAGTGTATATTATTCTGTAACTAATTATGTTACCATTTTATAATTAATGTATAGGTTTGTAATCTACGCTTGAGGCAAGTTCCTTATCTCAATTCAATACTTTTACGTTGAGCAAGTTGTTCTTTCCTTTTAACTTGTTAATTTATTCAAAGCAAGTTATTTATATTAAGCAAGCTTATTGACCTTAGCTTATTGATATTCAAGCAACGTTACTATTATGTTACGTACTTAAGCGTTATTCCAATCGTTGTTTGTTATTCAAATTTCGAGTATAGTTTCTATTGAGCAAGCTTATTTGATGAATTAGACTAGCAAACCCTTATTGATTCAACTAGTCCTTAGTTGATGAGCGATTTCAAAGACTTAGAATATTTTCTATTCTTGTTCCAAGCCAAGTTCCTTTTGGTATGGATTCAGACGATAAACTGAGATGAACAACCCTAATATAGGGGATTACTTACGCGACAGCTTTAAAATATTTGTGCACAATACATTGTACAAAGGGCTGATCCCCCTGAGTACGAGATGTTGGTCCATAGTCTATATGACTGTTAAAGGTTACGGTAGAGATACTTGTTAACCTAGGACATAGTTCGAGGTCTTGTGACCCTCAGATATAATTTCTAAATCTTGAAATCTATTTTTCTTTGAATCGAGCATTCAAACGAGCTTTTAGACTTTGATCATTTATTGACTGAGATTCAGAAAAACTATTATTCCTTAGTTGAAATCCATTTCATTTAAATATTATTGTTATCGTACTTGTGAGCAATTGTTTTCCAACTCTTGCATTAATCATTGTAGCTAAGCCAGAAAAGCAGGACGAACCATCCACGAGTAAAGGCAAGGGCAAGATGCCAAAGTAGCAAGAGATTTATTATCCACTTGATATTTATTTGTATCAAAGACTTGTTTAAATTATGTTTTATTTCGCATTTGATGTATTAAGGTTAAGATAACCTGGGATTTGATTGTTTAATAGTTTGGTGATGTAACCCATTTTGGGTAGATGGTTTCTTTAAGTTTATTTAATTGTTCTTAATTATGGGTAGTTAAATGTGAATGAATGAGATAGTGAGCACCAAATCTGTGGGAATTAAGTACTTGGATTTGGGGGTGTCACAGGTTGGTATCAGAGCTGATAGGTTATGAACCTTTAGGTGGGGAAAACCTTAGGGTAGTAGCCTTTTAGAAGATAGTGAATATAGAGGTGATAAACTCTTATCGAGTTTTAAAGAATGGATTACGGAAATTCATAAAAGATAATAAAATGATTATGTGCTATGTGCTTATTTGATAACAAACTTATGTGCTCACGAGTATTATCGATTAGTGATTAAAACTTAAAATCTTGTTGTCAGGATGACTGATAGAGGAGAGCCCAGCCAGGCTAGGGAGGAGGAGCCCCGAGATATTCACGTAGTTCATGAGCAGCTAGTGCAGAGGGATCCATCCCCATTGATTATAGTTACAGGCAACGAGTATAAGCCTGAGACTGATCCTGAGGAGGACCCTGAGGAGGAGGAGGAGGAGGACCCTGAAGAGATATCACTATCTACTTTGGGTGTTCAGATGTACGAGCAGGTGTATGATCACAACATAGAGTTGCAGGACAGAGTGGAGGAGTTAGAGGGGCAGCTGGCTGAACGACAGTCTGCTTTGGAGTAGAAGAACAGTGAGATTGAGGAGCTAGATATACGTCTTAGAGACGTGGAGTGGAAGTTGGTTCATGTAGAGAGTGAAAAGGAGGAGTTAGAGGAACAGGCTGCGGAACGTCAAGCCACTTTAGAGCAGAAAGATGCTGAGATCCAAGACCTTTCATCACGTCTTGCAGAGGTTGAGCAGAGGCTAGCACAGTCTGAGTATCGACGAGGAAAGTTGATAGCCAGGAATGAGATTGTACGAGATGAGTTGAAAGAGGAGTCAGCTAAGCGGGCGAGAGCTAAGACTGCTTGGTTGAGGGAGGCTAACCGCGCAGATCGTGTTGAGTGTGAGGTGCGGTCAAAGAAGGCCAAGATTGATGATATGGAGTATATTTTTCACTCCACAGTGGATAGAGCTCTGGATCGAGTTCATCGTCATCCAGATATGGTGGATCGAAGGATGGTGACTCGTATTATGGAGCAGGAACGCCAGGAAGCTGTGCATCATGGGATGTCATCATAGATTATGATTAGTTATGTTATTATGAAATTTATGAGTTAATACGTTGTTAATCCCAGTTTATATAATGGGATAAAATAATGATGTAATCCTGGAACTTTGTGATTTCAGGATAGATGATTTGATGTAAATAACCACGATGTTATCTTTATTATGTTTTAAAGCAATAAATGAATAAAATGCGAAAGTTTATCAGATGTGTTATGTGTTTAAATGTTGTTTATAAATGTTTAAGTTGAGACTTAAATGTTTAAGTAATTGAGCAATAGTCTAATAACGAGAATTCTTAACAGTAGAATGCCGCCAAGAAGACAACCAACCCGTCAACAAACTCCTGAGGGATCTACAAACAACGAAGAAGCCAACACTAACCCAATGCAGCAGTTAGTGAATCTATTAACTGGAGCATTCGCGAATCAACCCCAAGCTCAGGCTACGACCTTTAAAGACTTCAAAGCAGTTGGACCTCCGGAGTTTCACAGTTCCATGAATCTGATTGAAGCACAGACTTGGGTCATGGAGATGGAGAAAGTATTCGATGTCGCCAGGGTCAGTGAGAACCAGAAGACGGCATTTGCAACCTTTATGCTAAAATCAGAAGCCAACTACTGGTGGCAGGCGAACAAGACTCGAGGTGGCCAAGGGATTATTCCGTGGGAACGATTTAAGGAAATATTTTTCGAGACCTATTTCCCAACAAGTGCTCAGAATCAGATGGAGGTGCAGTTTCTAGAGCTGAAGCAAGGTACCATGACGGTACCTGAATATGCTGCAAAATTCAATGAGCTGGCGAGGTTTGCGTCGTATCAGGTCAACACGGATGAGCGAAAGGCTAGGAGATTTGAGCAGGGATTGAAGCCTTGGTTATATAGTCGAGTTTCGTTGTTTCAACTGAACTCATTTGCGGCAGTGTTAGAAAAGGCAATAATCGCTGAAGGAGGTAGTGATGCTCTGTCCAAGTATAATCAGGAGCAGAGGAAGAAGAAGAATGAAAATAAAAACAAGGAAAGTGGTAGTCATGGGGGAAGTAGCCAGAAGAGGAAATAGAATGATAGTAACTCTGCGGGAAGTCAGCAGGGTAATCAGAAGAAGAAGATGGAGGTGTGCAGCAACTGTGGAAAGAGCCATATGGGTGCTTGTTTGAAGGGTAAGAGGGTATGCTTCAACTGTGGACAAGAGGGTCATATTTCACCAAATTGCCCTAATCCGAAGAAGGGCGCATGTTTCATTTGCGGGTCAAAGGATCATTTTGCCCGAGACTGCCCTAAGAAAGCAACGACAGGTGGAGCCAGTGTAGGAAAAGGAAGCAGCGGTGGTGGCAACCTTACTATCACAGGACTGGCACAGCCCAACCGACCTACAGCTCGAACATTCAACATGACGGTGCAGGATGCTGTGCAGTCAAAGGATGTAGTGTCAGGTATCATTCCAGTCAATAATGTTAATGCTTATGTATTATTTGACTCAGGTGCTACTTTCTCATTTATATCCGATGATTTTGCTAAGAAATTAGGGTTACCCCAAGAAGAATTAGATTACCCTATGAATATAGAAATTGCGAATAGGGAGGTGATTCATGTTAAGTTTGTCCACAAGAACTGTCAGGTAGATATTAAGGGTCATGTGATGACTGTCAACTTAATCCCAATTCGTCTTGGGGAGTTTGACGTCATTCTGGGAATGGATTGGTTATTCAACCATGGGGTAATTATTGACTGTCAAAAGAAGTGTGTAAACCTTATGACTCCGTCAAAGGTAGTGTTTTATGGCAGCAAGTCACCTAGACAAACGAGTTGTCTGACGATGGTGCAGGCCAGAAAGATGTTGAGACAAGGATGTGTAGGATATCTAGCCTACATAGTTGATACCCGAAAGGTGGGTGCAAAACTGGAGGAGATACCAGTAGTTAGGGATTTTGCGGACGTGTTTCCTGATGATTTGCCAGGATTACCGCCAGATAGGGAAATCGAGTTTGTAATTGATTTAGCACCGGGAACGGCCCCTATATCAAAAGCCCCGTATCGAATGGCTCCGGTAGAATTAAAGGAGTTGATGGTGCAGCTACAAGAGCTGCTAGACAAAAAGTATATTCAACCGAGCGTTTCGCCATGGGGAGCGCCAGTATTATTTGTTAAGAAGAAGGATGGATCAATGCGTCTTTGCATTGATTATAGAGAGTTGAACAAGGTCACGATCAAAAACAAGTACCCGTTGCCAAGGGTTGATGACTTGTTTGATCAGCTGAGGGGAGCAAGGTACTTTCCAAAAATATACTTGCGAAGTGGATACCATCAATTGAAGGTGAGAAAAGAAGACATACCAAAGACGGCGTTTCGAACCAGATATGGTCACTATGAGTTTTTGGTTATGTCATTTCGTTTAACGAATGCGCCTGCAACATTCATGGACTTAATGAATAGGGTATTCAAACCATTCCTGGATAAGTTTGTAGTGGTATTTATAGACGACATTCTGGTCTACTCCAAAACTCAAGAAGAACACGTGGAACACTTGAAGGTGACATTGGAGGCATTAAGGAAAGAGAAATTGTATGCAAAATTTTCAAAATGCGAATTTTGGTTGGAGCGTGTTCAATTTCTTGGACATGTTATTGATAAAGACAGGATTTCGGTGGATCCAGCGAAAGTGGAAGTTGTCATGAACTGGGATCAGCCGAAGACACCGTCAGAAGTAAGGAGTTTCCTGGGTCTAGCAGGATACTACAGACGTTTTATTCAAGATTTCTCCAGGATCGCCACTCCGTTAACGAATTTAACAAGAAAATCTGTGAAGTTTGTTTGGACAGAGAAGTGCGAAGAGAGTTTCCAAGAACTAAAGAAGAGACTAAGTTCGGCGCCTGTGTTGTCTTTGCCAGATGATACAGGAAATTTTGTGGTGTATAGCGACGCATCGCATAAAGGACTTGGTTGTGTGCTGATGCAGAATGGTAAGGTTATTGCATATGCATCACGCCAACTAAAAGAATATGAAAAAGGGTATCCGACCCATGATTTGGAGTTAGCAGCCGTAGTGTTTGCTTTAAAAATTTGGAGGCACTATCTCTATGAGGAGAAGTGTGAAATATATACAGACCATAAAAGTCTGAAGTATATTTTCACGCAGAAGGATTTGAATATGCGGTAGAGGAGATGGATAGAATTGATCAAAGATGAAAGTCCAATAATAATCTAGAAGGGGGGTTGAATAGATTATTACCGTTTAAAAAATTATCTTAGGCCTTTTTAAATTTTTAGTAAATTAATTTGCAGTGTTAGAAATTAATATGCAAGATGGTAAAAATTTAATCACACAATGCACAGAGATTTGTCTGGTTCACAACATACATCCAGGGTATGTTGCTACGTCCAGTCTCAAGCTCCTCTCCAGAACTTGAGATCCTATTACTATCAGTAATAAATACTCCTTCAACAGGCGGAGAAGCCTTTACAAAGTTTTATAGACAAACTTACAACTATTCCACAACTAACTATCTTGGACAGCAAGCTCTCAGCTCCCTCCTCAAACTTAGTTGCACCTTTCCTTTGAGTTCAGTTTTACTTTATGATCTGGTCTTGAAACGACAGTCTCTTCCTCACCTCACAAGTACACTAGAGACCCAACTCCCAGCTGACCTCTCTAAGACTCTGGTCTTGGTCAAAGAATTACTCGTCTTTCTCACAAATACATAAAAGAAACTAACTCTACCCTTTTCCTTTTACAAATGGATTTGATGTAAATATGCTTCTAAAATAAGCAGATGAAATTTAGTACAGATGTATAAAAGTTAAAATAACTTTTATATTTGATGTTCTTCAAATAAGCAGATAGCAATTAAAGTTCAGTTATATTTATAAAAGTTAAATGACTTTTATATTTGAGAAAGTATGCTTCTTATGTAAGCAGGTATGAGTTTATGCTCAATAAATATTAGTGCTTCTAAATAAGCAAATATATAATTTAATGCAAATTTATAAAGAAGTATTTATTCTTTATAACAAAGAATGTGTTTCTTTTGATTTCAAATGTTATGCAACAAGTATTGTATGAAAAATGATTTTAAGTTCAAATACTTGTAATAACATATATAAATAAACAGTATTTGATATAACAAATAAATTTGTTGTAACTCAAAAGATATATGAAAAATATTTTATCTATTATGTGAATGTTTATAAATAAAGCCACTTAGGATTTTAAGGACCGTTTGAATAATTCGCTCGAGAGTGAATAAATTCAAATTATATCGGTTTCTAAGTACGGGCAAAATTTATAGTTTCACAATTGATACTTATATAAATATTTTCAGTGGATCGCAAGAAATTCAAGAAACTGTTCGGATACGTCTCTATAAGAGAAGTATCTCAGGGTTGTGCTGACGATCAAGCTATAATCCACTTTACTAATATTTATATAAATAATATTAATAAAAAGTCACTTAGGATTTTAAGGACCGTTTGAATAATTCGCTCAAGAGTGAATAAATTCAAATTATATCGGTGTCTAAGTACTGACTTATTATTAATAAATAGATGAAATATAGATATATATAATTGTGTATAACAATTTGTATTTGTATATCTATAATCATAAACAAGTAAGAGATAATGCAATTAAAAATTTAAACAACTTATCTCAAACACTTGTGACCAATTTTCTCTTCCTTAACTAATCAGAACCTTGAAAATAGAAGAGAGCTAAAGCTTTTTAGAGAGAGAGAATGTAGGCAAGGAGTAAGCTTTTTCTTTGTAAATTGGCAAATGAGAATGAAGAATAAGCTTCCTATTTATAGAGTTTTGAGACTAAGGGCATAAAGGTAATTTTTGAAAGTTTATTTAAAATAAATGGATCAGATCAATTTATTCAAAATAAAGGGTTCGGATGATTTCTTATTTCACGCGGATTGCTAAAAGAAATTCTTCCGAATTAGATTCAGTCAACAGGAGTAATAAATGAAGATGTTTGATAATCTTTGAAAAATCTTTGCAAAATCTTTCATGCATGGAATAGTTGTCCCAATTTGACTGTCATTTTGCAAAGTAATCTCCCAGCACATGTACATAATATAGATATCACATATATAAATGCCCCACGTGTATGGATTACATAATAATTGCCCATATGCACATATATATCTATATGTATATATATAACTGTTGTATATATATATATATATATATATATATATATTATTTATATATATATATATATATATATATATATATATACATAATTATATATCCTTTAGCCCATATGAACTTTTGAGATTAAAATAATTTTGAGAATAAATAGGAGTTTTCCTTGCCCTAGGAAATGTTAATATGTGAATTAACCATTTTAACACTTGATATTATTTTATCAAGGTTAATAAAATATTAATTCATTTGGAAATTCAGAAAACAATTTTTGGTCAAAGTAAATGAGGATAATTCAAAACAATTATAAAACAAAACCTATGGAGAGGATTCTGCCCTTTTGTTAATCTTTTTCTTAATTATTGTTATCATCAAAATATTCTAAAAAAACGGAGACCTATCAATCTCCCCCTTTTTGATGATGACAATACCAAAAATATTTTCCCATAAAAGAACTTCCCCTTAGTTTATGAAAACTCCCCCTCAGAATGAGCATATATACTATATAAAATTTTATAGTTCCTGTTCAGCCAAAAACATTGCATCATGACAGTGAACTGATTTTATAGTAGTTAAAAATATATTATAGCAATTTATAATACTATACTGCAGTTGTACTAATAACAGTTCACATGTTTAACAGTTACTATCCCATGTTTATATAGCAGTTCACATGTATCCCATGTTTATATAGCAGTTCACATGTCGGCAGATATTCAGATATTTTTCTTCTCCCCCTTTGTCATTACAAAAAGTGGGGGAAAAAGTCAAAGCACAGTACCTGCAAAAGTTGTTAGTTCAGACATAGGTTCCCTGCATGCATACAGATAGATATATATAGATATATATATATATATATATATATATGTACTTTTAGTAGTAGTATTTAGTTAGTTACAATATTGTAAATAGTTAGTAGCAGAAAGTTATTACAGGCCCTCAAATAGTTAGTAATCTTCTTCATTGAGAGGAGAAAAGTGATGACCGAGATTGAGAAGAGCATCATCTAAAGGCAGGGGATCTGTTGGTGCAACCTGGGTAGAGCTTGAGCTTGCAGGAAAGTGATAGGGAGGCATAGAAAGCTTCATATTTTCCATTAAAAAGTGTAACATATCCTGAAGATGATGCACCATTTGTTGCATTGTTTCCATTTGAACCATGACATTATTTAGATTAAATAACATCAGTTGGTTCATACTGTGTATAACATCTAATTGTGATGACATATGAAGGTCTGACTCATTTGTGTCAGGAGCACAAGGTTTAAACACAATCAGTGGTGTAGGAGGAATATGCAACCGAGACACAATGTTGGTATTTTGAACAGCTTGAAATTGATGATTAGTGAGATCAATTTCAAGATAGTTGAAAATACGAGTGAGAAGTAGTCCAAAACCCAGACAGTTGTTGTTGAAACAATGTTCAAACGAGGTCAAGAGAAAATATGCAAGATTATATGGCATGCACTCGTTCATAATACACTTAATGATTTCTAAATCAAAAGGATGTATGGTTCGGTCTTCTCTTACAGGCATGAAATTGTACCTCAAAATTTTACCAAGAAATTGACACACAGGAGACAGAAATTTCAAATCCACATTAACAGGGACATCAAACAAAACAGCAGGTACGAGTTGATCAGTTGTAAAGGAAAGATTTTGCTTAAAAAGCATGCACTCAGTCATTGTTGTTCCCAAAGGATGCAGATATTCATTTATTTTGGGCAGTTCCAACATGGATGGATGAAGATGTAATGCATGAATGAGGAGATCCTCATCAATAACAAAATCTTTACCTTGAATGCATGTGCTGATACTTATTAAGAGACCAGTGTGGTCTCTTTTGAAGACCATGTGAGTATAAAAACTCAGCAATCAGAAAGGGATAAATGTTCCTGTCAGTGAATATAACTAGACTCTCCCAACCTATGGCTTTAAGATGGTCAAGTATTTCTGGGAAACTACAGAAGGCAACTCCTATACCTGGTGACAGATTGTACCTCATGAACCTATATTTGTCTTGAGCAGAAGGTGTGACAAGAAGAGGGACAGAGCCTGATGAGTGTATTTCAGAATAAGGTGCAAGTTTCTTTCTTTTTGAAGAATAGATAGGCTCCATCTTCAAGAAGTAAAGATATATGATATTCAAGTAAGCATGCAAGAGTTATATAAACAAAACATTTTAGTTGTAGCCTTTTATAGAAGTAGTGTATATCAAAGAGTGTCATTTGATCAAAGAAGTAAATAAGGTCTGACAGTGGAAGATACGCACGGAGCAAGTAAAATAGATTGCATCAGTAAATACATGGAGAGTTGTTAAGAAAAGAACCCATACTTCTTACTGTTTAGAATGTTTCCGAGTAGTATTAAATAAAATAGTGTTTGTAGCAGTAAAACAGTAAAGTGACTCCAAAATCTTTTGTATTAAACACTTTGACCAACCTCATTTGTTTTAAGAAAATTGAAACCAAGGTTGTAGTTCAAAAGGAGTATCAACAGTACGAACTAGATAGTTAAATCTTAACAACTGACAGCCAGTGTTGAGCACACATAGATAGGAAAGCAAAATCCAGAAGCTAAGCATTTAATAAGAGCCAAAGTTTTACGGCAAATGATTATAGCAAAAAAAATCAGCCTCATCCAAGCACTGAAAGCATTTATCTCATCAGTATCCAATCAATTGAAATGAACTCAGATAGCTCCCCCACTTAAGAAAACAGAGTTGAGAAACAGAGCCGATAGTCAAAAAAAAAATTTAACAAACAAAGCCCAATTTTTGACAGAGTTCAGTCCCAAAAAAAATGCATTTATCTCATCAGTATCCACTCTCAACCAAGCAATGAAAAAAAATATATGCCTTCATAACAAAGAATTAGTGGACATCAGTATCCACTCCCAACCAAGAAAATATATATATATATCTTCATACCAAAAATTTAGAAGAGTTACCTGAGCACAGCAAATATTTTTTTAATTTGAGATGAAGAAAAATCATTTCTTTTCAGCATAATTTCAGACAGTTGATCATACAAACCGCAGCACGGATATATATATTATATATATATATATCATATATATATATATATACATATATTTTTTTTGATTTCTGGTAGAAGTGAAAGTCAATGATACCCATTAATCCAGAATCGCATGCAAGACGAAGGTCTCACCACTGGATAGGTAGATCAAGGTTTGATAAAAGAATGATCTAAGTAGATCTTTAAAAAAAACTTGATCGATGACGATATAAAACTTAACATTTAAAAAAAATTTTGCAAAACTGATCGGTGAATGTATTTTTTTAGAGGATGAGAAATCGTTTAATCGGTTTTCTTTTCTCAAATTCAAGCTGGAAATCGACGATTTTGATTGAGAGAAGTTAGGGTTTGAGAGAGTTTGGAGAGAGAGAGAAAATTTGAGCGGCTGAAGAGATAGAGAAGAAAGAGAAAGTTAAAAATTTTCTATTTAAAGCTAGGGTTACCTGAGTGATCCAACGGTTGAAGACTAATCTCATAAGAGATCAATGGTCACGATGAAATCTGAGTCTTTAAGCATTTATGCTTATCTGCTGATTTCGATCCGACGGTCACGATGAATTTGTGCTTTTTATTTGATGATCCAACGGTCACAAGCTTGAATCCTGGTGCTTTGCTTAGATTGCTTCTGATTGGCTTAAATCAAGTCACGCGGATTAAGGCTATCAACCATTAGATGTGTTCTTAATATGATCTGATGGTTCTGATTAAATCCGGCTAAATAATATATATATATATATATATATATATATAATATAATTTGAAAGGATATTTATATACCAATAAATAGAAAATAATGTATATTAAATATATGTGAAATATATATATATATATATAAATTTTTTTTTTTTTTTTAAATATATTTATATGAGTAACAAAACTATAGGAAACTAATATTAATATATTAATTATTATTCAAGATAAAATAAAACATAAAGTATTAAGAAAACATATCTAGCATGCCTAATTCAATACGTAATTTGCAAAACCTATCTGAACTTAAAGGTTTAGTGAATATATCAGCAATATTTAAATCTGTGTCAATGTTTTCTAATTTAATAGTCCCACTGTTCACATGATCACGTAAGAAATGATGTCTAACATCTATGTGTTTTGATCTAGCATGCAATACAGTATTTTTACTCAAATTTATAGCACTGGTATTATCACATAATATTGACACACACAGTTAAATTTTATATTATAATCTGCAAGGGTCTGTTTCATCCACAGTATTTGTGCACAGCAACGTGCAGCAGCTATATATTCCGCTTCGGTGGTTGAAATAGATACGGAGTTTTGTTTCTTAGAAAACCAAGAAACTAAACATCCACCCAAAAATTGACACGTTCCACTAGTACTTTTTCGATCAACATGATGACCTGCATAGTCAGAATCTGAAAAGCACACAAGATTAAATGGTTGACTTTTAGGATACCATAGGCCTAACTCTGTGGTTCCTTTAAGATATCGAAAAATTCTTTTAACAGCAACCAAATGTGATTCTTTAGGATTTGACTGAAATCTGGCACATTTACATACGCTGAACATGATGTCAGGTCTACTAGTTGTGATATACAATAGGCTTCCAATCATTCCTCTATATTTCTTTGTGTCAACATCTTTTCCATTTTCATCAGCAGTTAATTTATCAGTAGTTGACATAGGAGTATTAAGAGGTTTTACAGACTCTAAACCAAATTTCTTAATCATTTCTTTGCAATATTTGGATTGAGAAATATGAATACCTTTTTCGCCTTGCTTGATTTGTAATCCTAGGAAGAAATTTAATTCCCCCATCATGCTCATTTCAAATTCCTTACTCATGTTCTCAGAAAAATCATTGCACATAGTAATGTCAGTAGAACCAAAAATAATGTCATCAACATAAATTTGAATAATAAGAATATCATCATTTTTGTATTTGGTGAACAAGGTAGTATCTACAGTTCCCCTTTTAAAATTGTTTTCAAGTAGAAATTTACTTAGACGTTCATACCATGCTCTGGGAGCCTGTTTTAAACCGTACAAGGCTTTATGTAATTTGTAAACATATTCAGGATGATCAAAATCTTCAAAACCAGGAGGTTGTTTAACATAAACTTCCTCTTCAATAATACCATTTAAAAATGCAGATTTGACATCCATTTGAAACAGTTTAAAATCTTTATGACATGCAAAAGCTAATAACATGCGTATAGATTCAATTCTAGCAACAGGAGCATAAGTTTCATCATAATCAATACCTTCAAGTTGATTATACCCTTGTGCAACTAATCTGGCCTTGTTACGTATAATAGTTCCGTTTTCATCTAACTTGTTACGAAAAACCCATCGAGTTCCAATAATGGAAGTATCTTCGGGTTTCGGAACTAACTCCCAGACTTTGTTTCTGGTGAACTGTTCAAGTTCATCTTGCATAGCAATTATCCAATCTTTATCTAGTAAAGCATCTTTAATATTCTTAGGCTCAATTTGGGATAAAAAGGATAAATGACCAGCTAAATTATGAGCTTGTGATCTGGTAAGGACTCCTTTATCAATATCACCAATCACATTTTCTATGGGATGATTTTTGATAATATGAGAGTCTTTGGGCAAGTCATTCAATTGAGGATTGAGATTTTCAAGAGGATTAATACTGACAGGTGGAGATGCATTATCTAGTTTTGGTTCCTCCATATTTCTGAGAATATCTTCAATGACAACATCACTGTCAACTAATTCTTTATATTTGGGAGGAGGTTGAGATTCATCAAATGTTACGTTCATTGATTCCTCAACGACCAAACTTCTTTTATTAAAGACTCTGTATGTTTTGCTATTAAGTGAATATCCCAGAAAAATTCCTTCATCGGATTTGGGATCAAATTTTAACAGATGTCCTTTGGTATTTAATATAAAACATTTACTCCCAAAAACACGAAAGTAATTTATTTTTGGAGTTCTTTTGTAATAAAGCTCATAGGGAGTTTTGAGCAAAATAGGTCTTAATAAAACTCTATTTAAGATATAACAGGATGTTGCCACAGCTTCAGCCCAAAAATATTTAGGAAGACGATATTCATTTAACATTGTATTAGCCATTTCTTGTAAAGTGCGATTTTTCCTTTCAACTACACCATTTGATTGTGGTGTGTAAGGAGCAGAGAAATTATGACTTATACCTTGCTCATCACAGAAAATAATGAAATCAGAATTGTCAAATTCTCTTCCGTGATCAGAGCGGATATAAACAATAGAACTTCCCTGTTGATTCTGAATTTTCTTACATAAAGCACAAAAGGAATTTATAGCTTCATTTTTAAATTTTAAAAAATCAACCCAAGTAAATCGAGAATAGTCGTCAACCAAAACTAGAATATATACAGCACCACCCATGCTGTGTTTAGGAATAGGTCCTACTAAGTCCATATGTAAGAGTTCTAAAGGTCGAGAGGTTGACACTGTGAGTTTAGGTTTATGAGATGCATGAATTTGTTTACCTAATTCGCATGCTTCACAAATATGATCTTTAAAGAACTTTATTTTAGGAAGACCACGAACATGATCCTTAGAAGAAATATT
Source organism: Aralia elata (assembly GCA_034770075.1). NCBI lineage: Eukaryota > Viridiplantae > Streptophyta > Magnoliopsida > Apiales > Araliaceae > Aralia > Aralia elata. The sequence continues at coordinate 42,024,883 of CM068387.1, read as the reverse complement.
ATTGATAAGTTTCATGTTGATGTGTCCTAATCTGCGATGCCAAAGCCAGGGATCTTCATTTGCAGATACAAGACATACATTATCTAGATGAGAATATTCATCTAGGTCACATGTGTACACATTTTGGTTTCTAGGGCATAATAAGACTAACTTACCAGCTTGATCAAATATTGAGCAATTATGAGTATTAAAAGATATCTTAAAACCACTATCACATATTTGACTGATAGATAGAAGATTATACCTTAGTCCTGTGACTAATTGTACGTTAGAAATTGTTATGTGTTTGTTACCCACACTACCAATTCCAACTACTTTACCTTTATTGTTATCTCCAAAGGTTACCTCAGCATAGTCTGTGGCTTGTAGATTATTCAATTTTGATTTGTCTCCAGTCATATGTCTTGAACAACCACTGTCGAGATACCATTTGCTTTTACCAGTTGCAGCTGTGAGACATTCCTGCAATATATACTAATTTCACAAATTGGTACCCTTTAATAAAGAGGGTCCTTTGGGTAAGTTCTCCACTTTGTATAAGGAACACTTGTGTTTTCCTTTACAAAACTGGGTACAGGATAATTATCTTCAGTAGATACAAGCATTCTATGAGTAGCAGGTCTATAGTAAGCATAATTCATTTTATTCTTATATCCTGAATAATGATGATGAGAATTTTTGTAAGGTCTTTTATTATAAAATTCTTTTCTTGTATTCTTTACAATGATCGGTGAAGTGTAAGTTCCTTTTGGAACCCAAATCATTTTACCTTTATAGTTTCCATTTCGAGCATTGCACATGTAAATAGAATGACCATTTCGATTACAGTAAGAACATTTGGTAAATGGAGATGTATGAGTTTCTTTTTCTTTACTCTTAACATGATAGAGTCCTTTATCTTTTGTTTTACTCGATTCTCCAATGTATCCTAATCCTTCTTTATTAAATCCACACTTTTGTTGATTTAACATAACATCAAGGTTTTCTTTTCCTTTAGTGAATTTAAGAACTATGGTATTTAAATCATTACGTTCTTTAGTTAAAGTGTTAATTTGATCAATTAAAGAAGAGTCTTCTTTTTGTTTTTCAACTTCTATTTTTAGAGATGAAATATCTTTGCTCAGCACTTGATTTTGTATTTGAGTATCTTCATTTACTACAGCAAGTGTTGAATTTTCAATTTCAAGATTTTCAACAGAAATAATAAGTGTTGAATTTTCTATTTCAAGATCTTTATTTAATTTTCTTAATTTTTCAATTTCTTCTTTTAGTAATAAATTCTCTGAAAAATCATTTTCTAATTTTTCTTTTTCTTCTTTTAAGCTTTCATTAATTATAATTAAGTTTGAATTTTCTATTTCAAGATTTCTGTTAGTCTTAATTAATTTTTCTAATGAAATTTTTAATTTAATAAAATCTTCTTTAATGATTTCATTGTCCTCATATAAACAATTATAAGCTTCTTGTAATTCATGATGTTCTTCATTTATATTTTCTAATGTATGTGTGACAAATGAAGTACTAGGTAATTGATGTTCAGGAATTTACCTCAGATCTTGGTGATGAATCGTCGTCTGCCATTAAGCATAAATTTGCTTTTTCTTCAGTTTGCTCAGTAGTTCCTTCTTCGTCACTTAAATCCCAGCCTTCCTCAGCTACTAGTGTTTTGTTGTTGACTAATTTTGGACAATCCTTTTTGAAATGTCCAGGCTGGTTGCATTCGAAACATGTATTTGAATTTTCATTGGAGCTGATTTTTCTAAAGTTGTTGTTTGCTTTGAAATTTCCTCCTTGTGGTTTTGGTTTGAAGACTTGTTTGCCTCTGAAGTTGTTGTAGTTGTTGTTTGTCTTCAGAAAGCCTTTGCCATATTTTCTGGCTTTACTTTGAATTACTCTCCTGAGTTGTCTAGATAATAAAGCAACTTCATTATTATCTAAACTTAGGAGTTCTTCATTTAACTCTTCATCATCGCTTTCTTGATCTACAAGTAGAGCTTTGAAAGCAATTCCTTTCTTTTTGAGGTCTGTATCCGATCCTGCTTTTTCGACTAACATGTCGACTTCATGAGCTCGAAGATTTCCGATAAGACTGTCAAGAGGATAGACAGTTAGATCCTGCATTTCTTTGATAGCTGTAACTTTCATTTTCCATACGGATGGAAGAGCTTTGAGAATTCTTCTGTTTTTCTCATTGGTTGTGTAAGCTTTTCCGAGTTGTTCCAGCTCATCAATGATTCTGGAAAAACGTGTTTCCATATCAATGATTTTTTCATTTTCTTCAAGTCTGAAGTTTTCATACTCTTGGATTAGAGCATCTTTTCTGGTTTCTTTGATATGATTGGTTCCTTCATAGGTTATAATCAATTTTTCCCACATTTCTTTTGCATTCTTGCAGTTGCTAACTCTTTTGTACTCTTTTTCTATGAGAGCACTGGTCAGCACTTGTTCGGCTCTAGATGCTATGTTCATAGCCTCTTCATCTTCAGTGGTGAATTCATCAGCATCTTTTTCTACGATCTTTTCTTCTTCAATTTTTGTGGGAACTTTCACACCTCGTTCTATGGCAAGCCAAACTTTGATTCCTTGTGACTTGGCATAGATTTTGAATCTATTTTTCCAGGTGGCAAAGTTTGTACCATCAAATAGTGGAGGTCTGGACATTGATAGTCCTTCTCCGCAACCGGTAGCATTGTAGGCCATAGATGGATCTACTCTTTGGTATGCCTGTACTTACTCAACAAACAAGTTAAAGAGCACCGCTCTGATACCAATTGAAAGTCCAATAATAATCTAGAAGGGGGGTTGAATAGATTATTACCGTTTAAAAAATTATCTTAGGCCTTTTTAAATTTTTAGTAAATTAATTTGCAGTGTTAGAAATTAATATGCAAGATGGTAAAAATTTAATCACACAATGCACAGAGATTTGTCTGGTTCACAACATACATCCAGGGTATGTTGCTACGTCCAGTCTCAAGCTCCTCTCCAGAACTTGAGATCCTATTACTATCAGTAATAAATACTCCTTCAACAGGCGGAGAAGCCTTTACAAAGTTTTATAGACAAACTTACAACTATTCCACAACTAACTATCTTGGACAGCAAGCTCTCAGCTCCCTCCTCAAACTTAGTTGCACCTTTCCTTTGAGTTCAGTTTTACTTTATGATCTGGTCTTGAAACGACAGTCTCTTCCTCACCTCACAAGTACACTAGAGACCCAACTCCCAGCTGACCTCTCTAAGACTCTGGTCTTGGTCAAAGAATTACTCGTCTTTCTCACAAATACATAAAAGAAACTAACTCTACCCTTTTCCTTTTACAAATGGATTTGATGTAAATATGCTTCTAAAATAAGCAGATGAAATTTAGTACAGATGTATAAAAGTTAAAATAACTTTTATATTTGATGTTCTTCAAATAAGCAGATAGCAATTAAAGTTCAGTTATATTTATAAAAGTTAAATGACTTTTATATTTGAGAAAGTATGCTTCTTATGTAAGCAGGTATGAGTTTATGCTCAATAAATATTAGTGCTTCTAAATAAGCAAATATATAATTTAATGCAAATTTATAAAGAAGTATTTATTCTTTATAACAAAGAATGTGTTTCTTTTGATTTCAAATGTTATGCAACAAGTATTGTATGAAAAATGATTTTAAGTTCAAATACTTGTAATAACATATATAAATAAACAGTATTTGATATAACAAATAAATTTGTTGTAACTCAAAAGATATATGAAAAATATTTTATCTATTATGTGAATGTTTATAAATAAAGCCACTTAGGATTTTAAGGACCGTTTGAATAATTCGCTCGAGAGTGAATAAATTCAAATTATATCGGTTTCTAAGTACGGGCAAAATTTATAGTTTCACAATTGATACTTATATAAATATTTTCAGTGGATCGCAAGAAATTCAAGAAACTGTTCGGATACGTCTCTATAAGAGAAGTATCTCAGGGTTGTGCTGACGATCAAGCTATAATCCACTTTACTAATATTTATATAAATAATATTAATAAAAAGTCACTTAGGATTTTAAGGACCGTTTGAATAATTCGCTCAAGAGTGAATAAATTCAAATTATATCGGTGTCTAAGTACTGACTTATTATTAATAAATAGATGAAATATAGATATATATAATTGTGTATAACAATTTGTATTTGTATATCTATAATCATAAACAAGTAAGAGATAATGCAATTAAAAATTTAAACAACTTATCTCAAACACTTGTGACCAATTTTCTCTTCCTTAACTAATCAGAACCTTGAAAATAGAAGAGAGCTAAAGCTTTTTAGAGAGAGAGAATGTAGGCAAGGAGTAAGCTTTTTCTTTGTAAATTGGCAAATGAGAATGAAGAATAAGCTTCCTATTTATAGAGTTTTGAGACTAAGGGCATAAAGGTAATTTTTGAAAGTTTATTTAAAATAAATGGATCAGATCAATTTATTCAAAATAAAGGGTTCGGATGATTTCTTATTTCACGCGGATTGCTAAAAGAAATTCTTCCGAATTAGATTCAGTCAACAGGAGTAATAAATGAAGATGTTGATAATCTTTGAAAAATCTTTGCAAAATCTTTCATGCATGGAATAGTTGTCCCAATTTGACTGTCATTTTGCAAAGTAATCTCCCAGCACATGTACATAATATAGATATCACATATATAAATGCCCCACGTGTATGGATTACATAATAATTGCCCATATGCACATATATATCTATATGTATATATATAACTGTTGTTTTATATATATATATATATATATATATATATATATATATATACACAACAGTTATATATATACATAATTATATATCCTTTAGCCCATATGAACTTTTGAGATTAAAATAATTTTGAGAATAAATAGGAGTTTTCCTTGCCCTAGGAAATGTTAATATGTGAATTAACCATTTTAACACTTGATATTATTTTATCAAGGTTAATAAAATATTAATTCATTTGGAAATTCAGAAAACAATTTTTGGTCAAAGTAAATGAGGATAATTCAAAACAATTATAAAACAAAACCTATGGAGAGGATTCTGCCCTTTTGTTAATCTTTTTCTTAATTATTGTTATCATCAAAATATTCTAAAAAACGGAGACCTATCAAAAGATTATGACTGTGAAATTCTATACAATCCAGGGAAGGCTAACGTGGTTGCTGACGTTTTGAGTAGAAAAGGTCGGGAGAAACTATTTTTGCTAACTGCTTAGGAGAAGCTTGTAGCGGAAATGGCTAAATTGGAGTTAGAGGTGCAGGGTTTGGCAGAGTCTAATGAAAAATTGTTCCAGATAGAAACTCAACCAACTTTGGTAGAAAAGGTAAAGGAAGCGCAACTTCATGATAAGGAGTGTGTTAAGATACGGAAAAGAGTGCTTGAAGGTGAAGAGCTCAAATATAAAATCGATACTGAAGGGTTGCTGAGATTTGAAGGCAGAATCTGGGTACCGTTAGTATTGGCAATCAGAGAAGAGATTTTGAACGAAGCTCATAGTTCAAGATTTTCGATTCACCCGGGTAGCACAAAGATGTACCAGGATCTTCGCCAACATTTTTGGTGGCCAAACATGAAAAGAGAGGTTGCTGAGTGTGTTGCGAAGTGTCTCACTTGTCAGAGAATTAAAGCGGAGCATCAACGACCAAGTGGTTTGTTACAGCCCTTGGAGATACCAGAATGGAAGTGGGAGCATATCACGATGGACTTCGTGGTAGGGCTTCCAACTACTCAGAAGGGTTATGACGCAATATGGGTCATAGTTGACAGATTGACGAAATCAGCGCATTTCTTGCCGATCAAAATCAGATTCACTTTGGACCAGCTGGCAAAATTATACGTCTAGGAGATTATCTCAAGGCACGGTGTTCCAGTGTCAATAGTGTCAGACAGAGATCCACGTTTCACCTCAAAATTTTGGAGGAGTCTGCAAGCTTGCTTGGGAACGCAGTTGAGAATGAGTACAGCCTACCATCCTCAAACCGATGGCCAGAGTGAAAGAACAATTCAAACGTTGGAGTATATGCTTCGAGCGTGCGTCATGGATTTTAAAGGCAACTGGGATGATCATTTACCTCTGGTCGAGTTTGCTTACAACAATAGTCATCACGCTAGTATCGGCATGCCGCCCTACGAAGCATTGTACGAAAGGAAATGCAGAACTCCATTATGCTGGGATGAGGTGGGTGAACGACGACTATTGGGACCCAAGCTGGTACAACAAATTGCTGACATTGTCAAGGTGATAAGAACCAGACTGATAGCCGCTCAAGACAGACAGAAGAAGTATGCTGATCAATACCGACAAAACCGCGAATTTGAAGTCGGGAGCTTTGTGTTCCTCAAAGTATCTCCTTGGAAGGGAAAGATCAGATTTGGTAAAAAGGGTAAACTCAGTCCGTGGTTTATTGGACCCTTTGAAGTGCTGAAACGGGTGGGTGAGGTAGCTTATGAGGTAGCTTTACCTCCTGAGTTAGGCCACATTCACAATGTCTTCCATATATCGGTGCTACGACAGTATAAGCCCGATTATAAACATGTAATAGAGTATGAACCAATACAGTTTGAAAAAGATTTATCCTATGAGGAGATACCTATACAGATAGTCGACAGGAAAGAGCAGGTTCTCCGAAATAAAGTGATACCTTCTGTTAAGGTAATCTGGAGGAACCACAGTGCTGAAGAAGCAACGTGGGAACCCGAAGAGAAAATGATGCAGAATTATTCCCAATTATTTGTTTAGTCTTTATATTGCGATTCTGGGGACAGAATCTTTGTAAGGAGGGGAGACTGTAACGGATGATTTAATTGCGTTGTGATTCTGGGGACAGAATCCTTTTAAGGAGGGAAAGATGTAACGAATGCAATTTTTATGATTGAATAAAAATATTTATTGAATTATATAAATATTTTTATTAATTTATTGAGCTAAATAAATAATTTATTAAGTTTTTGTAAAGTGGGTATATGTTAAGTTTAATAATGTTAAATGTTATTTGAATGTGATTTGTTATGTTTATTCTAATTTAATTTAATAATTAAATTAGATGATGAAAAGGTTTATTTGAATAAATGATTTATTTGAATAAGAGAATTTATTTGGTGCTATTGTTATTTGTTAAATGAAATTATTAATTTAGTTAGTAAGGTTTAATTGAATTTATTAATAAGTTCAATTAAATTAGAAGTGTGACATTTAAAACTTTATGTTATAATGATTTATTAAAATAAATGAGAAAGTGTTTAATTCAGTTTTACCAAACAGGGCCCTATGATCTTTGTTTGGGAATAATGGGTTATTTTATTTGTGTTTTACCAAACAAGGCCTTATGACATTTAGTTAGAATAATAGATTATTTTAATTTTTGTATTACCAAACAAGCCTTAGAGGCTTTTGAATTGTGTAACTGATAAGTTAATGTCAGTATACGTTATTATTCTTTTAAATTATCAGTTTTTATTTTATTCCATCAGTTTTATTTTACGTCAGTTGTTAAAAAAACAGAGGAACAGAGTATTGAGAGAGTTAGAATTGAGAGCTCTGTGAATTAGAGATAGAGCAGAGCTTTGAGAGTCGAGAGAAAAGAGAGGAATTGAGAGAGAAGCTTGGAGATTGGAGAAAGAATTTCTAAAACCAAGGAAGTTTAATCAAATTTTCTAAGAATTAGAAGGTATAAACTCTTTATTGTGTTTTATTTCTCTGTATATGAATTTATATGCTAAATACATGAATTACTTGGTTATAATTGTTAGTAAGCATGTATTAGAGATTATACGATGATTATAAACTAGTTTGAAGAATTAATCCATGAAAACATGCTTTAGAATTGAGTTCTTAGGTTTTACAGAGCTTTATTTCATGTATGGCATATTTGTATGAAAATTGATGATTCAATTTGGTTATTAATCGGTGAATTAATAATTGTTTATGATTATATGATGAAAACAAGAATAATGCAAGAAGAATGATTTTAATTGGTTAAAAAATAAATTTACAGAGTTTAATTTCATGAGAATGGTTAAAACTTGAATATTTGGTTTTAACAGTGAATTTTTGGTTTTAAATTAGTTGATTATATGTTTTATAATGCTTAGATTGGTTAGAAACATGTTGGGTAAATGTTTTGTATCATATATGATGTCTGGGTATATTTAATTTGTTTACTGGATGGTAGAATTCGGAAAATTTTAGCCAAATTTGGCCTAAGTTTTCACTGGTTCGCGACTTTAGGAGACGACAGTCGAGTCTCTCGCCCCGACGAGAGAAATGAACTGATTTTCTTCGCCCCGGCGAGAGTTTTGTTAAGAAAATCTTCGCCTCGGCGAGCCTCTCGCCCCGGCGAGATTTTGTTAAGGATTTTTGCCGCCCCGGCGAGGGAAACAGTAACTAAAATTTTTATTTATATTTTAATTTTTTATAATTCTTCTATGATGTTATAAACAAGTTTTAAAATTTATAAATGACCAATGAGTGGTCATGTTGGTTATTAAGCTAGCATTATTGAGTGATAACCGAAGTGTTATAATAAAATAAGATAAGAGCAAGCCTAAAGTGTATATTATTCTGTAACTAATTATGTTACCATTTTATAATTAATGTATATGTTGTTTAAGGATCGTGAATTACTTAAATTTGTAATCTACGCTTGAGGCAAGTTCCTTATCTCAATTCAATACTTTTACGTTGAGCAAGTTGTTCTTTCCTTTTAACTTGTTAATTTATTCAAAGCAAGTTTATTTATATTAAGCAAGCTTATTGACCTTAGCTTATTGATATTCAAGCAAGGTTACTATTATGTTACGTACTTAAGCGTTATTCCAATCGTTGTTTGTTATTCAAATTTCGAGTATAGTTTCTATTGAGCAAGCTTATTTGATGAATTAGACTAGCAAACCCTTATTGATTCAGCTAGTCCTTAGTTGATGAGCGATTTCAAAGACTTAGAATATTTTCTATTCTTGTTCCAAGCCAAGTTCCTTTTGGTACGGATTCAGACGATAAACTGAGATGAACAACCCTAATATAGGGGATTACTTACGCGACAGCGTTAAAATGTTTGTGCACAATACATTGTACAAAGGGTTGATCCCCTTGAGTACGAGATGTTGGTCCATAGTCTATATGACTGTTAAAGGTTACGGTAGAGATACTTGTTAACCTAGGACATAGTTCGAGGTCTTGTGACCCTCAGATATAATTTCTAAATCTTGAAATCTATTTTTCTTTGAATCGAGCATTCAAACGAGCTTTTAGACTTTGATCATTTATTGACTGAGATTCAGAAAAACTATTATTGCTCAGTTGAAATCCATTTCATTTAAATATTATTGTTATCGTACTTGTGAGCAATTGTTTGCTCACTCTTGCATTAATCATTGCAGCTAAGCCAGAAAAGCAGGACGAACCATCCACGAGTAAAGGCAAGGGCAAGATGCCAAAGTAGCAAGAGATTTATTATCCACTTGATATTTATTTGTATCAAAGACTTGTTTAAATTATGTTTTATTTCGCATTTGATGTATTAAGGTTAAGATAACCTGGGATTTGATTATTTAATAGTTTGGTGATGTAACCCATTTTGGGTAGATGGTTTCTTTAAGTTTATTTAATTGTTCTTAATTATGAGTAGTTAAATGTGAATGAATGAGATAGTGAGCACCAAATCTGTGGGAATTAAGTACTTGGATTTGGGGGTGTCACAGTCCCGAATCTCCAAGTCAAACTCCTGCAACAATAAGATCCATCTAATCAATCTCAGTTTAGCATCCTTCTTTGCAATTAGATATCGAATAGCTGAATGGTCCGTGAACACAACCACCCTTGTTCCAATCAAGTAAGATCGAAACTTGTCAAAGGCATACACTACTGCGAGCAACTCCTTCTCGGTGGTGGTGTAATTGAGTTGTGCGTCAGTTAAGGTTTTGTTGGCATAGTAAATAGCATGAAAAACCTTCTCCTTGCGCTATCCCATAACAGCCCCCACCGCATAATCACTGGCATCACACATCAATTCGAAGGGTTTTGACCAATCCGGAGCAATGATCACTGGTGCAGTGGTTAATTTCTTCTTTAAAAGCTCAAAAGTGATCAAACACTCTTCATCAAACTTGAATGGCACATCTTTCTCTAGTAGACTGCATAAAGGCTTTGTGATCTTAGAAAAGTCCTTAATGAATCTTCGGTAAAACCCCGCATGTCCCAGAAAACTGCGAATGCCCTTCACTAAGGTTGGTGGAGGTAAATTTTCAATTATTTCAAGTTTTGCTCTATCCACCTCAAGACCTTTGGATGACACTTTATGCCCAAGTATTATCCCCTCTTGCACCATGAAGTGACATTTTTCCCAGTTGAACACTAGATTAGTTTCCACACATCTCTTCAGTATTAGAACTAGATTTTCCAAGCAGTTGTCAAATGAGTCTCCAAACACTGAGAAGTCATCCATAAAAACTTCAACATTGCGTTCTACCAAATCCGAGAAAATAGCCATCATGTACCTTTGAAAAGTGGCTGGTGCATTACACAATCCGAATGAGACCCTTCTAAAAGCAAAAGTACCAAATGGGCATGTGAAGGTAGTATTTTCTTGATCTTCTGGAGCAATAGCAATCTGATTATAGCCCGAATATCCATCTAACAAGCAATAGTACTCATGCCCAGCCAGTCTATCCAACATTTAATCAATGAAGGGTAATGGAAAGTGATCCTTTCGGGTCGCTTTGTTAAGTCTCCTGTAATCCATGCACACCCTCCACCCGGTCACTATCCTTGTCGGAATTAACTCATTATTTTCATTGGCCACGACTGTCATACCCCCTTTCTTGGGTACACACTGAACTGGGCTCACCCAAGCACTGTCAGAAATAGGATAAATTATTCCAGCATCTAACCACTTCAAAATCTCTTTCTTTACCACCTCTTTCATGATTGGGTTGAGTCTCCTTTGATGTTCCACAGTTGGCTTACTATCGTCCTCCATCAAGATTTTGTGCATACAGTAAGATGGGCTTATTCCCTTGATGTCGACGATGGTCCATCCAATAGCAGATTTGTACTCTCTAAGAACCAGCAACAGCTTGCTTTCCTGAAACTCGTTAAGCACAGATGCAATAATAACAGGTAAAGTAGCTGAATCACCTAAATATGCATACCTGAGATGGTTAGGCAAAGGTTTTAGTTCGAGTGATGGAGGTGTCTCAAGGGATGGTCTCAACCGATCTGTAGCATTCTCAGCATGCTCAAGAGATTCAAACGGGATTGGAAACTTGCTTCCCCGAGGCATTGTATCCAAAATCTGTAGATACTCAACCAAATCTGGATCATCCATGTCAAACTCTCCCAAAAGTGTAGTCTCTAATGGATCATTGTTCAACACATTCAGAAACTCATCATTTACAACTCGCTCGATCACATCCACCTGAAAACATTCTTCCTCATCCGAAGGAAATTTCATGGCCTTAAATACATTGAAGGTCACTTCTTGATCCTGTACCCTCATAGTGAGCTCACCCTTTTGCACATCGATTAAAGTTCTCCCAGTGGCTAAAAATGGTCTCCCCAGAATAATAGGAATGTTTTTATCTTCCTCAAAATCTAAGATGATAAAATCAGCTAGGAAGATGAACTTATCCACCTTAACAAGAATGTCTTCAACAATTCCCCTTGGGTATGTAACCGACCTATCGGCAAGCTGAAGAGAAATGTTTGTAGGCTTAGGTGCAGGCAGTCCCAACTGAGTATACACGGATAATGGCATGAGATTAATACTAGCACCCAAGTCACACAAACATTTGTTGAATGAAAGGCTACCAATAGTACACGGTATAGTGAAGCTGCCTGGATCCTTCAACTTGGGGGGTAGCTTTCTTTGCAACACTGCGCTACATTCCTCTGTCAAAGCCACTGTCTCAAAGTCATTTAGCCTTTTCTTCCTAGATAGAATTCCCTTCATAAATTTGGCATAACTAGGCATCTGTTCTAAGGCCTCTGCAAAAGGAATGTTAATTTGTAGCTTCTTGAAGATTTCCAAGAATTTGGCAAACTGTTTATCTAACTTTTGCTTCTGCAGTCTTTGAGGGAAAGGTACTAGTGGATACACTTTTGGAGTAGGCTCAACACTAGGTTTATCTGTGGTATCTCTCTGCTCCGACTCAGGTGGTACACTGCTGTCCATTTCCTTAGAAAAATCTGCATTATTTAAGTCCGGAGGGGAGCTTGAGTGGGCTGCCCCCTTTTGCAATTTAGGCTCCTGTAAGGTTTGTTTACCACTTCTGAGAGTTACTGCCTGACATTCCTCTTTCCCATCTCTTCTTGGATTAGTCTCTGTGTTACTAGGAAGAGATCCCTGGGGTCTATTTGACATAGAACTAGCCATCTGCCCAATTTGATTTTCCAAAGCTTTGAGTGCTGCAGCTTGATTTTTTATCAAGATATCCTGGTTAGCCATGTGTTTCAATTTCAACTCTTCAAAATCTGATTTTCTCTCTGGTTGTGATTGTGAGGTTTGCGATGTATGATGTTGTGGCTGATTTTAGAACCCTGGTGGATGGTGTGGTTTTGGAGCTTGCTAAAAATTTTGATTGTTGCTCCATGAAAAGTTAGGATGGTTCCTATTTCCAACATTGTAAGTGTTTTGGTACTGATTCGGTTGTCTCTGGTAGCTACTTACAAACTGAACTGCCTCGTGGTCTAATGAAAACAACGAGTTGACTCCAACTAGAACTATCACCGGATGGAGAGTTTGCATGGACTATAGGAGGTTGAACAAGGCTATATGCAAGGATCATTTCCCGCTTCCATTCATTGATCAAATGTTGGACAGGTTGGCGGGACATGAATTTTATTGTCTCTTGGATGGATATTCGGGCTACAACCAAATTGCTATTACTCCCGAAGATCAAGAGAAAACGACATTCACTTGTACATATGGGACATTTGCTTTCAGAAGAATGTCGTTTGGGCTATGTAACGCACCCGCCACCTTCCAAAGATATATGATGGCAATATTCTTCGATATGGTTGAGCAAGGATTGGAGGTTTTCATGGATGATTTTTTAGTTTTTAGAGATTCATTCGACTTATGCCTTGAAAACCTTGTTAAAGTGTTGAAACGATGTGTTGAAACAAATCTGGTGCTAAAGTGGGAAAAATGCCACTTCATGGTGCAAGAAGGTATTATTTTGGGGCATAGAGTATCTTCAAAAGGTTTGGAGGTTGATAAGGCCAAGATTGAAACCATTGAGAAACTTCCACCACCATCTAACGTTAAAGGCATTCGTAGTTTCCTTGGACATGCTGGATTTTACAGGCGGTTTATTAAAGATTTTTCCAAAATTACAAAGCCGTTATGCAGCCTTCTTGAGAAAGATACTCATTTTGTCTTTGATCAAGCATGTTTAGAAGCTTTTGAGTTATTAAGGAAGAAACTTGTGAGTGCTCCTATTATCATGGCTCCGAATTGGGACCTCCCATTTGAATTGATGTGCGACGCTAGTGACTTTGCAATCGGTGCTGTCTTGGGTCATCGCAAGGACAAAGTGTTCCATGTGATATATTATGCTAGCAAAACTCTATCGGGAGCACAACTTAACTATACAACCACGGAGAAAGAATTGCTTGCTATTATCTATGCTTTTGACAAATTTCGTGCTTATCTCATTGGCAGAAAGGTCCTTGTGTGTACTGATCATACAACCATAAAATACTTGATATCAAAGAAGGATGCAAAGCCACGCTTGATTCAATGGGTTTTATTGCTTATGGGGTTTGATCTTTAGATTCGGGATAAGAAGGGAAACGAGAATCAAGTGGTGGATCACTTATCAAGTTTGGAAAATACAGACCCGAGAGTGGGGGATGATGTCATGATCAATGAGTCTTTCCCCGATGAACAACTTTTCATTATCACACAGGAAGTACCATGGTATGTTGACTATGTGAATTATGTGGTGAGCCATTTGCTTCCTCCCGAGCTGAGCTATCAACAGAAAAGAAAGTTTCTACATGATGTAAAACACTATTTTTGGGACGAACCATTTTTGTTTAAGCAATGAGCGGACCAGCTGATCAGAAGATATGTACCTCAATCTGAAATGGAAAGTATTCTGCAACAGTGTCACGCTTCAGCTTTTGGAGGACATTTTGGTGGAGAGAGAATAGCTGCGAAGGTGCTTTAATCGGGTTTCTATTGGCCAACGTTGTTCAAGGATGCCCATGTTTTTGTACTGAAATGTGATCATTGTTAAACAGTGGGGAACATTTCCAGGCGTCATGAGATGCCTCTAACTACAATCTTAGAGGTTGAGATTTTTGACATTTGGGGAATCGACTTCATGGGTCCATTCTCATCTTCTTTCAACAATCTTTATATCCTTATTGCTGTTGATTATGTGTCAAAATGGGTCGAAGCAGCCGCGATGCCCACCAATGATGCCAAGCTCGTGCTGAAGTTTCTTCGAAGAAACATTTTCATAAGATTCGAAACTCCACGGGCAATAATTAGCAATGAGGGGTCGCATTTTTATAACAAGAACTTTGATGCCCTTCTCGTTAAATATGGGGTAACCCATAAAATTGCTACGACCTATTATCCTCAAACGAGTGGCCAAGTGGAAGTGTCTAATAGAGAAGTGAAAAGGATTCTCAAGAAGGTGGTGAACCCGAATAGAAAGGACTGGTCATTAAAGCTTGATGACGCCTTATGGGCGTATAGGACGGCATATAAAACTCATGTTGGAATGTCACCATATCAGCTTGTTTACCGGAAGGCATGTCACCTTCCGATGGAATTAGAGCATAATGCATATTGGGCCATCCAGAGGCTTAATTTTGATTTGAATGCTGCGGGAGAGAAACGTCTTTTGTAACTTAACGAGATGGACGATTTCCGTCTCCAGTCTTATGACAATGCAAAGCTCTACAAGGAGAAAGTCAAGAAGTGGCATGATAAGAAGATAATCGATCGAAAATTTGAGGTTGGACAATCCGTCCTACTTTATAATTCCCGGTTGAAGCTTTTTCCGGGTAAACTCAAATCAAGATGGTAAGGGCCATTTTGTATCAGTCATGTTTTTCCACATGGTGCTATTGAACTACGGGACGATAAGACAAATCAATTATTCAAGATGAACGGGCAAAGAATCAAGCATTACTGGGGTGGTGACATTGAGCGCCAAAAGACCTCAGTTAGTCTCGAAGATCCGAAATGAACAGGGAGTAGTCAAGCTGAGGACTTTAACTCAAGCGCTATTTGGGAGGCAACCCAATTTTAATTTAATCTCATTAGTTTTATTTTGATCTAAAAAAAATTTACTTTGTTTTAAATGTGGATGATTTTTATCATTAATTGTTTCTAATATGTTAGTTTTTGTTGCTACATATAGGTGTTTTTATCCAATTTGGCAATTGAGTTAACCATGTCAGCATAGCAGCACACCAGCAGCACCACAGCAGCAGCAGCCCAGCAGGCCAGACAGGCAGCAGGCGTGCGCGCGCCCCAGATGCAGCAGACGAGCACATAGGTGCAGCAAACAGGCGCGCACTGGCATGCGCGCACGCGTGCACAGCAAGGGGCGTGTCGCTGCCGGCAGACGGGCGCGGCACTCAGCAACCAGTAGGCCCGCGAGGGCGCGCCACATGCCGTGCAGGCGCACCAACCAGCTGGTGCATGTTTTTAATAGCAGCCCTTATGCAGTTTTTTGGCATTCCACTCTTTTGTCTTTCTCCTCCAAAGCCAAGAGCCAACCTATTGCACATCATAGTAAAGTTAAAATCCACCACCCATTGTCCGAATTAGCATACAAGGCTTGTAATTTATCATCAAATTTAACATTTTGGCCTTCAATTCACCAAGGGTTTCAAGGATTTTGCTAGTTTTGCAAGGTTTTTCTTATCTCTCCTAAAAGCAAAGGTATTAGCCTTTGAACTCGAATTTTACTTGCTTGGGGTTGTGCTTGGGTTAAGATTTATTACAGGAGCACTCTATTTCTCCCATTGCAAGACTTTGTGGAGGGTTAGCCTTACTTTCAAATGCATTAACAGTTGAGATTTTGAGAGGTGCACACCAAGTGTTTGATATTTGGCCCGAGAGAGTTTCTTAACTAATTTTGGCTCTTTTCCTTGAGGCATTGATCTGGATGGCTCCCAAACGTCAACGAGGTGAATCTTCATCTTCCAAGCCAACCACGGCTATGACAAGAAAAAGTTCGTCAGTGCAGAAGCATCCAAGCGTTACCACACTATCATGGCCACAAAATCATTGATTCCTGAGAGAGGTATTCTACCAGACGAAACAGATAATTTTGGTATCGCAAACATGATTAAGGAAAGGGGATGGCAGACTTTCACCGCACAACCCGAGCCCGCATGTATATCTATTGTCCGGGAATTTTATGTTAATGTCATGGAAGCCGAAGACTATGTGGTTATGGTTCAGGGCAAAAATTGAAAGTAGTATGCACATAAGCCAATCATATTTGATATGATGTAGCATATACTTTGTAATCTTATTCATTTATTAATAAAAGAATTGATTTTCTTAAAAGGCATTTTATATTATCTACATGATGCTGTTATATTAAATGTGATAAACCCATAGTTTTGAGCAATGCTTTTAGAATCATGATGGTGATCATGTTAATGAGATCTAAATTCGAGATAGCTCACAAACTAAAATTGTTCCTAATCGTTGGATTACTAAATTGGGGATTAGTGAATCCGGATAGATTAGTACATACGTTGCTTGCTCTTAGGAAGAGGATGATTGATCTCATAATCATTTGTGTGGAGACACTAAAGCAAGTATGTAGGTGCTTATTAGAGAATAAGTTCACTGAACGTGACTCGCTAAGGAATACCTAATGGAGTTTTACTCGCCTGTCAATAGAAATTCCTCTAGTGATAGTAGTACAAGTGATCCTTGGACTTGAGATCATCATAATATCTTGTGTATGATGAATTATACTTTGACATGTCCCTTAAGACCTTTGGGGTATATCAAAGGGTATGATTGGGTATAATAAGTTGTACATGGAGATAGGTGAATGATCAACAAAGAATCTACCACGTCTAGTAAAAGATGTGAATTTCCTATGTGATTCGATAAATGACAACTCAGTAGTCCTTGGCCAAGGCAGAATGAAATTAGAAAGGAGTTTTTAATTTGCATTATTTAGAGTTGTGCATTTGGGAATCGAAATGCATATAATTAAATAAAATAAGACTTGACAGTAAATCCATGTCTTATATTTAATTGGGACATTGTATGGTAGAAGGATTGAATTGTACGATAACTATTTACTCAAAGGTTCTTTTGTGATTGATGTTGAAATCTATATTATCTGGAAAGTCGTTGATAGCTAAGGGGGCTTACCCTTATTGTAGAATAAATATTATTTATTTAAATAAGATTAGAATTGTTCTAATTGATTTATTCACAACCGGTTTAATATGGAGAACCTAAAGGGTCACACCGCAAAAGGAAAATATTTATTTAAGAAGTAAATGGCATAATTGTAATAATAAGTTAAGTGTATTTAATTTAGTCTATGGAGATAGAATAAATTAAATAGCTTAATATTTATTATTTAATATTTTAGAAATATTAAATATAAATTAATAAGATGAGTCTTATTATTATTATTACTATTACTATTATTTAATTCCTAATAGGGATTGAGAATTAATTAATAGAACTATTATTTATTTCCTAATAGGGATTGGGAATTAATTAATAGAAGTACTCTCTCACAAATTTCTAATTGGATTAGGAGCATAGTTAATTAAAGGAGTTTAATTATAATTGAAACCCTAATCCTAAATAGTTTAGGGAAGGGTTATTCCTACATCTATAAATAAAAGGAGTCTTATCATAGATTAGGGTTACACGCTCTTGCATAAGATTGTGGAGAGTACTTGCAATTTCTATAGAGATAGAAACTAGGGTTTTTGCCAAACACCCAACTTCTTAAATACTTGTTCTTCCTTGGTGGATCACCTCTAGAGGCCAAACACTTGGGTGGCTAACGTTGATCAAAAGAAGGAATCACACCGTTGAATTCGAGGAGAACACGAAGGACTAGGAGTTGAACTTGTACCCGAGGAAGCTTTGTTCTACGAGGGTATAATTCTTATTCTCTTTCTCTTTCGTTTATATCGTTAATTGAGCACATTGATCTATCATGGTGATGGTTTGTACAAAATTTTAAAATCTGATTTTATCGCGCTTCCGCACTATTTATGTAATTTGATTGCATGTTCGCGCTATATACAAACCTAACAGTGGTATCAGAGCCTAATCTTGTGCTAATTATCGATTTTGATAATTCCATGTATGCTTGATATGCGATTGGATCGAAATTTTTGGGCAAAATAAAAAAAAATTGAATCAGCGACACGGCGCAGATGCGCCGCCTCCAGTTCATTCTGGAGCGCAGCTGCGCCGAAACTCAGAATCGTTTTTTTTTTCTAGGGAGCAGCGCAGCTGCGCCGTTGTCCAGTTCATTCTGGGCGCAGCTGCGCCGGCTAGCAGAATCCGAATTTTTTTTTCTTCTTCTTTCGATTAAAATAAATGGTTTATTTAATTGATATAAGTTTAAAATAAAGATGTTTATTTTATCTGAAATAGGATTTCATATTGCTAAAATTAAAGGAGTTTAATTTGGATTTGGTTTTTGATTAAAATAAAAGAGTTTATTTTGTTTCAAAAACTAAATATTAGCAAAACTTTTGCCCATTAATTGATATCAATGCATATATGGAATGGATTTATTATTCATGAGATGAATGTTATTTATTGATACATATAGAGATATGTATGATAATAAATAGGGATTGATTATGGACTATTGACCAATGTGTGATTGGATTTATTTTAGTGGATGCTTGAATGTATGGGTTTTTTATAAATGGGGTCTGCGTACCTCGTCTTCTCTAATTTTTCTTAATGTAAATTCTATCTCCCTCTTATGTACTTCCCCTTGACTGCTGATCAAGGTTTCTATTTATAGTAAATAGTTTATATAATAGGAATAGTTAGAATTAATTTTTTGAAGAATTGGAGAAAAATGAGCAAGGAGCGCTTGAAGACCCGTTTGTATTGGAGCCCGGGTTTAAATGTAATAGTTATATTTAAATTTTATTCTTGCACCCTAGGTTTGACCTTTTGGTTCACTTGGTGGCTCTAGTGAACCAAACTAGAATAAAAGTCCATAATCAATCCGGGTAGAATATAGTATTCTATATGTGCATGTTTACTAGATATATTTATATATATTATACAACATGCTTCGCATGTTAAATAATATGACGCGTATTTTATATATATATGTGCATGCGCGCTAAATAAGATGAGACTAATAATAACAAACCCCTCAAAGTAATATATTAAGTCCTAAGCGTTCAAAGATATTTGGAATATCGAACGTCACCTTCTAGCATGGTAAAACAATAGAGTATTAAATATTTAATATGAGTTTTTTGTGTCACCACAAAGCAAGTATTAAATATTTAAGATGTTGCTTTATCACATTTGATGCTTATAAATAGACTGAACGATGCTGTTTTGTTATGTCACCACAAGGACAGTGTTTTTCTTTCGAATATATGGAAGTGCTAGGTTGGACTTAACTTGGATAATTTTGATTCGGATGTGTCACCACTTGATCAAAATAATCTAAGAGGCAAAATACAAGGAGTTACATAGTGATGTAATTGACAATAGTTGTCTACCTATTTATTTATATATTGTTTGTTGTGTCACCACAAGGCTATATACATTTGAAATGGGATCCTTAATCTCACTGGCAAATTTTAATTAGAATTGCCGAACTATATAATGAGGGTAATATAGTTTGATGAAAATAGTGGGAGATACCAATTTAAAATAAAGACCTAATTTATTTTGGTAATTAATAAATTGAATGTATGCTAAAATGTTGTCTATTTCACATGCAGAATTTAAAAATGTCAAACTCACTATCACTGCGTAGCATACTTGATGCTAACAAACTGACCGGACCGAATTACACGGACTGGTTAAGGAATCTGAGAATTGTTCTCACTGCTGAAAAGATTTCTTATGTCCTAAATTCGCCTGTCCCTACAAGTGTTGCAGAAACAGCCTCTGAGGAAGAGATTGCTACTTTCAGAAAGTGGCAAGATGATGCAATCTTGGCTCAATGCATCATGCTCGCATCAATAAGTAACGAGCTTCAGCGTCAGCAAGAAACTATGGATGCTCCTACTATATTGCTGCATCTCAAAGAGTTATATGGTGAGCAAAGTAGGACTACTAGATATCAGATATCTAAGGAGCTCTTCCGATCTCGTATGACCGAGGGCACTGTTGTTGAGACTCATGTCCTTAAGATGATCAATCTAATTGAACAGCTTGGACAGCTTGGGTTCGTGATGGATGGGGAGTTAAGCCAAGATTTGATCTTGCAGTCACTCTCGGACACCTTCTCACAATTTGTTGTGAATTTTCACATGAATAAGTTGGACGTCAGCTTGCCTGAGTTACTTAACATGTTGAAAACTGCTGAAGGTCACTTCTCATCCAACAAGAACCAAGTCTTACTAGTGGATGATTCTTCCAAGAAAAGGAAGAGGCCCAAGGTATCTTCTAAAAAGAATAAAAACAAGAAGGCTAAGGGCAAGGCGAAGAGGAACGATAAAAAGAAACCTGATCCAGATAGCAAAGGAATTTGCTACCATTGCAATAAGCCGGGACACTGGAAGAGGAACTGCAAGGAGTATCTTGCGGACCAAAAGAAGCTTGGAGAAGCTTCGACTTCCGATCTAGGTTTGTTCATGATTGAAATTAATTTTTCTGAAAGTCAAAATTCTACTTGGGTATTGGATACCGGCTGTAGTTCTCACATATGTAATAATATGCAGGGAATAAGCAGAAGTAGGAAGCTGAACAAGGATGAAGTCGTCCTACGAGTGGGAAATGGAGCAAAGGTTGCTGCATTGGCTGTAGGGACTTATTGTTTAGCACTGCCTTTGGGCAAGTTCATTAGTTTAAATAATTGTTATTATGTTCCAACACTCATTAGAAACATTATTTCAATTTCTGTATTGGATATGGATGGTTTTGATATTATAATAAAGAACAACAGTTGTTCTATTTATAATAACAATGTTTTATATGGTGTTGGCAATTTACTGAATGGAGTTTACATACTTGACTTACATGAAAATATACTTCAAATTGAACAAACTAAGAAAAGGAAAAGAGATTATGTTAATTATACCTTTATGTGGCACTATAGACTCGGTCATATCAATGAAACAAGATTATCCAAGTTGTATAAAGATGGGCTTTTAGAGCTATCTGATCACGAATCATATCCAACTTGTGAATCTTGTCTCATGGGTAAGATGACTAAATCTCCTTTTAGTGGAAAAGGAGAAAGAGTTACAGAGTTGTTAGCGTTGGTACACACAGACGTTTGTGGACCTATGACAACGAATGCACGAGGAGGGTATTCTTATTTTATTACTTTCACTGATGATCATTCTAGATTTGGATATGTGTATTTAATGAAATACAAATCTGAGTCGTTTGAAAAGTTCAAAAAATTCAGAAGTGCAGTAGAGAAGCAAACTGGTAAGAGTATTAAGATTCTTCGATCGGATCGAGGAGGGGAATACTTAACCAATGAGTTTCTCAATTGTCTCAAAAAATGGTATAATCTCACAATGGACTCCACCAGGGATGCCACAATTGAATGGGGTATCTGAAAGGAGAAATCGAACATTGTTGGACATGGTTCGTTCCATGATGAGTTTTACCGACCTTCCAGTATCCTTCTGGGGTTATGCCCTAGAATCGGCTGCATACCTACTTAACAAGGTACCTACCAAATCCGTCCCAAAGACCCCATATGAGATATGGACAGGTAGGAAACCAAATCTTAAGCATGTTAAGACTTGGGGTTGTCCAGCTTATGTCAAAAGGTTTGAGCAAGATAAGTTGAAGACTAGATCCGACAAGTGTAGATTTGTGGGATACCCTAAAGAAACATCAGAATACTACGGATCAAAGTCAGGTACCTGACCAAGTAGAAGAACCTACTGTACCACTACCTATTTGTAAATCTGGAAGAGTACCGAAGATACCTGATAGGTATGGATTCATCATAGAGGATGATGATGAGGTACGCATCATAGATGATGATGATCCATTGACTTACGAAGAGGCTATGAGTAGTGAAAACTCAGAGAAATGGCTAGAAGCCATGAAATCCGAGATGGACTCCATGTATGAAAACCAAGTATGGACTTTGGTTTCACCACCTGAGGGCATTAAGCCTATTGGGTGTAAATGGGTCTTTAAGAGAAAGACTGGAGCGGATGGCAAGGTAGAGACCTATAAGGCCCGACTGGTTGCAAAAGGTTTCAAACAAAGACAAGGAGTTGACTACGATGAAACCTTCTCACCAGTAGCTATGCTCAAGTCCATTCGGATTTTGCTTGCAATTGCAGCTTATTATGACTACAAGATCTGGCAAATGGACGTGAAAATGGCCTTCCTCAATGGAGAGCTTGAGGAGAATGTATATATGATACAGCCAGAGTTTTGTTTCAACAGTTGGAACAAACCAAGTCTGTAAGCTACAACGATCCATTTATGGATTGAAGCAAGCCTCTCGAAGATGGAACATCCGTTTTGATGAGATAATCAAAAGGTTTGATTTTATCAAAAATGAGGATGAACCATGTGTGTACAAGAAGGTTAGTGGGAGCGCTGTTTCATTCCTTGTATTATATGTTGATGACATATTACTGATAGGGAATGATGTTCCTATGCTACAGTCGATCAAAATTTGGTTATCTAAACACTTCTCCATGAAGGACTTGGGTGAGGCATCCTATATTTTGGGGATAAAGATCTATAGAGATAGATCTAAAAGGATGCTTGGCTTGACCCAAGGAAAGTACATTGACTCGATGCTAAAGAGGTTTATCATGGAAGATTCCAAGAGAGGTCTCATGCCGATGAGCCATAGAATACATCTCTCCAAGAAACAGGCCCCAAAGACACCTGAGGAGAGAGACCGTATGAGTAAGATTCCTTATGCTTCCGCAATAGGATCTATCATATACGGTATGATATGTACTAGACCAGATGTCGCTCATGCACTTAGTGTAACAAGCAGATATCAGTCGAATCCAGGAGAAGAGCACTGGAAGGCAGTGAAAAACATCCTAAAGTACTTGAGAAGAACTAAGGATGTATTTCTTATCTACGGTGGGTCTGAATTGAAACTAGAGGGCTATACAGACTCAAGTTTTCAAACGGACCAAGATGACTATAAATCCATTTCAGGGTATGTGTTTACCTTAAACTGTGGGGCAGTGAGTTGGAAGAGTTCCAAGCAGCAAACAGTTGTTGATTCAGTGACAGAGGCAGAGTACATAGCTGCAAGTGAAGCTGCAAAGGAAGCTGTTTGGATGAAGAAGTTCATAACTGAACTTGGAGTGGTTCCTAGCATTAGAGGAGTTGTACCTTTATTCTGTGACAACACCGGAGCTGTTGCGCAGGCTAAGGAACCCAGGTCTCATCAGAAATCCAAACACGTGTTGCGGCGGTTTCATTTGATTAGAGAAATCATTGGAAGAGGAGATGTCACCCTGGAGCGTGTGGACTCTCAAGACAACATTGCAGATCCATTTACTAAAGCTTTAACTCAACAGCAGTTTGATCGTCACTTAGAGAAGATGGGTATTAGATACCATGGCGATTGGCTTTAGTGCAAGTGGAAGATTGAAAGTAGTATGCACATAAGCCAATCATATTTGATATGATGTAGCATATACTTTGTAATCTTATTCATTTATTAATAAAAGAATTGATTTTCTTAAAAGGCATTTTATATTATCTACATGATGTTGTTATATTAAATGTGATAAACCCATAGTTTTGAGCAATGCTTTTAGAATCATGATGGTGATCATGCTAATGAGATCTAAATTCGAGATAGCTCACAAACTAAAATTGTTCCTAATCGTTGGATTACTAAATTGGGGATTAGTGAATCCGGATAGATTAGTACATACGTTGCTTGCTCTTAGGAAGAGGATGATTGATCTCATAATCATTTGTGTGGAGACACTAAAGCAAGTATGTAGGTGCTTATTAGAGAATAAGTTCACTGAACGTGACTCGCTAAGGAATACCTAATGGAGTTTTACTCGCATGTCAATAGAAATTCCTCTAGTGATAGTAGTACAAGTGATCCTTGGACTTGAGATCATCATAGTATCTTGTGTATGATGAATTATACTTTGACATGTCCCTTAAGACCTTTGGGGTATATCAAAGGGTATGATTGGGTATAATAAGTTGTACATGGAGATAGGTGAATGATCAACAAAGAATCTACCACGTCTAGTAAAAGATGTGAATGTCCTATGTGATTCGATAAATGACAACTCAGTAGTCCTTGGCCAAGGCAGAATGAAATTAGAAAGGAGTTTCTAATTTGCATTATTTAGAGTTGTGCATTTGGGAATCGAAATGCATATAATTAAATAAAATAAGACTTGACAGTAAATCCATGTCTTATATTTAATTGGGACATTGTATGGTAGAAGGATTGAATTGTACGGTAACTATTTACTCAAAGGTTCTTTTGTGATTGATGTTGAAATCTATATTATCTGGAAAGTCGTTGATAGCTAAGGGGGCTTACCCATATTGTAGAATAAATATTATTTATTTAAATGAATTAAATAGTTTAATTTATTTATTTAAATAAGATTAGAATTGTTCTAATTGATTTATTCACAACCGGTTTAATATGGAGAACCTAAAGGGTCACACCGCAAAAGGAAAATATTTATTTAAGAAGTAAATGGCATAATTGTAATAATAAGTTAAGTGTATTTAATTTAGTCTATGGAGATAGAATAAATTAAATAGCTTAATATTTATTATTTAATATTTTAGAAATATTAAATATAAATTAATAATAGGAGTCTTATTATTATTATTACTATTACTATTATTTAATTCCTAATAGGGATTGAGAATTAATTAATAGAACTATTATTTATTTCCTAATAGGGATTGGGAATTAATTAATAGAAGTACTCTCTCACAAATTTCTAATTGGATTAGGAGCATAGTTAATTAAAGGAGTTTAATTATAATTGAAACCCTAATCCTAAATAGTTTAGGGAAGGGTTATTCCTACATCTATAAATAAGAGGAGTCTTATCATAGATTAGGGTTACACGCTCTTGCATAAGATTGTGGAGAGTACTTACAATTTCTATAGAGATAGAAACTAGGATTTTTGCCAAACACCCAACTTCTTGAATACTTGTTCTTCCTTGGTGGATTACCTCTAGAGGCCAAACACTTGGGTGGCTAACGTTGATCAAAGGAAGGAATCACACCGTTGAATTCGAGGAGAACACGAAGGACTAGGAGTTGAACTTGTACCCGAGGAAGCTTTGTTCTACGAGGTTATAATTCTTATTCTCTTTCTCTTTCGTTTATATCGTTAATTGAGCACATTGATCGATCATGGTGATGGTTTGTACAAAATTTTAAAATCCGATTTTATCGCGCTTCCGCACTATTTATGTAATTTGATTGCATGTTCGCTCTATATACAAACCTAACAAAAATGTGTCATTTGGCAAACGGAGCATTGAAGAATATTATAACCTTCCTAGAAGCCATGGCAAGGATGCGCTTACCAAGTATGGAACCGAGAAGCCTGATTGGGATGAAATCATTACAACCTTATGCAAACCAGACGCTCATTGGACAATGAAAAATGGAAAGCCAATGCATTTCCGCTAGAGTGATTTAAGCAAATATGGGAAAGCACGGTTGTACTTCATCAATGCCAAGTTATGGCCATCCACCCACGCGACAAAGGTGATCCCGATGCGGGCAGTTATCCTATTTACCTTGGTAATGGGGCGGAGCATAAATGTTGGAAGACTGATTCGTAACTCCATTATCAAAAATGCTAAAGGGAAGTCTACAAGTGGATTGCCCATCACTGATCTGTGGCTTGTGCAAGTGGGCAAATGTTAAGTAGAATGCCAATGAGTTACTTCAATCCCCATTGACACCTATTGATAGCCAAGCTATGCGCCACTACAAAGTTTAGAAGGATGGGGCACCGGAGGAGCATGGAGCTAGATTCTTACCTTTGCAGCATCCTCACGAGCTTGAGGAAGACGTCGGCAATCCACCACTTAGCATTGAGCACACCGATACATCTAGCTCATCAATTGACTTGCTTATTACCGAAATGCGCGAACTCTGGTGTGAAAATCAGGAGCTGCGGGCTGAAATGCAACGGAATGCGAATGAGAGACAAAAGGAAGCACGGGAGAGGGAGCGTGAAAATAGGCGCATGTCCCGGCGCATTGATCATTCAATTCAACAAGTCAACTCATTGTGCATTTATACTTCCAATTTTTACAATGTTACCAAACAGGTGATCAACAACAGTGGGTTCAATACGAGCCCCAATGCAGCCCAATTTCCATGACACTTATGTTCTCGAATTATGACCTTGATTCGGGCGATGATGCAAACGGAGGCAATAGCGTAAATGGCAACAATGAGGATAATGCTGCTTGATTTCCTCAGTGAAGTTCTCTGTTTAAATTCTTCTATTATAACATCGAGGACTATGTTTGTTTTAACTTTGGGGTGTGGTAGTTTAATTGAGTTATCTTATTTTGTCTAATCGTGTTGTGCTATAAGAATGGTCGATGATATTTTGCGGGTTAACGTGTTTTTATCTAAAGTAAGGCTTGAGCATGCTTAGTTATTTCTTAACATTTTGGCTAACCACCCTACTCTTGGTCGTTTATGCTCTTCACATTCACAACGTGCTTGTTTAGTTAGTTAGTATTGAGAAATCTCATTTACTTAAATACTTGGGTGATTATCCTTAAAATGTACTGAACTCACGTCAACAGCCTTTCATGCTTATTCTAGACTATCATATAAGTTTGGGGGAATCAAAAAAAAATCCTTACGTTTTGTTGACTAAGTTTAATTACGTGGCCTTTGCTACTCGAGTTAATGGATCCTTAGGGGTGTTTTACACCTAATGCCCTAAAGTCATCTGGTTTGGGAGTCATTGATCAAACACTCGTTAAATGGGTAGCTCTGAATAGCCTAATGTGATTAGACATTACACGATCATGCAAATAACTTAAGGTGAGATGGAGTGTAAAACGCACTCACCAATGTGATTACTTATCGCTTTAATAATCCCCTGGGACCCCCTTTCTTATATGATCGTTTTGTTTGGTATTCATTGAGGTAACGATGAGTTTGTAGATTTATAGTATAATCCCTCATTAATTTGTGTACATGCGTTAGCTCATTCCTAACTCGCATAAACAGATAACACGCACACAGTGCAAAGATCTTGAGTACTTGTGTGCTTAGCAATTTTGTTAAATTGTAACTTTGCATTGCTCTTGGGCCCCTTTCGATCTTCTTCCTTTGAGGCCAAATTCTTGAGTCGTTTTCCATTTAATTTAGTTGTCATATTGTGTTTATTTCAATGAGTTATTGTATCTTTAGTTTGCTTGAGGACAAGCAAAGATTTAAGTTTGGGGGTATTTGATGAGTGTATTTTATACACACAATTTGGGTACCTTTGACCTTGATATTTTGTTAGCTTGTGGGAATTTTATATGGTTTTTAGGTATTTTTATCTTATTTCTAGATAATTGAGTTTTTTTGTTATTTTTACATCTTTTATGTTGCTTTGATGTATTTTCATTGTCTTTGTAGGAATTAAAATAAAGATTGCTCGGATAGGTGTTTGCAATGACTCAATACCCGTGCTTAGATATTCGTGCCCGAATGGTAGTACGGTGGAAATTAGTGTTTGGCGACGCTCGGTGTTAAATTTGATGACATATGGAAGTTGTGCGTGCACGGCGTGCGAAGGCGTGCATGGCGTGCGGCGTCGGCTAAGCCACGAGCAGTAGCCGGCACGCACGAGCAGCAACTGGGTGCGGGCGGCGCGCGCGCCACTCGACAAGCCTCGGCAGGCAGGAGTGCTCGGCAGGTGCAGCAGGCAGGCGCTGGGCGCATGGGCGCGCGCACGGGGCTCAGCAGGCCTCAGCTGGTCTTGGCAGGCAGGCGCGCTCGGCAGGTGCAGCAGGCAGGCGCTGGGTGCAGCAGGCAGGCGTTGGGTGTTGCAGGCAGGCGCATGGGCGCGCGCGCGCGGGGAGCAGCAAGCGGGCAGCCAGACGAGCAGCAGGCGAGCGCTAGGTGGGGCACTAGGCGGGCGGCCAGGGCATGGGCGCAAGCGCGCGGCGCGGGCGTGCGGCAGCCAGCATGCGGGTGTGCGGCAGCCAGCGTGTGCTAACCAGGCCATGGGCGCGCGCGCCAACGCCGTCCTGAGTGCGCTCTGACATATTTTCAATGCGATTTGAGCTGCATTTTGTACGAGCTTGGCTAGGGTTTCTTGATGGAGGCTATATATATTCTCTTCAGAGCTTCATATCATCTATCTAGAGATAGATAGGCTATATATTGCATCGTACAACAGTGCTAAGGGCTGGAAATCAAGCTAAATCAAGCCACAAGCCAAGGAACTCAATCACCAAGAATTGCAAAACCAAGGAGGAGAGCTAGAAATCAACAGCAACCTAAGGAACAACAGCTGAATAGCTTCAAAAGTGGATTTATTTCTAGAATTTCATCTCTCTTGTAATTCAAATTTGATAATGTATGAATTGAAATTGATGTTTGTTGTAGCTATCCTGAACTAACTTTCTATTCTAAGATTGCAATGGAACCCAACACCTAAATTGATTTGAATTCTCTCTCTTTGATATTAGTAATCATTTGTGAATTAATTATCATAACCTTTGCTTTCTAGATTAATTGCTTGGCCAGTAATTACCTTGGGAACCTATATGAACTTGACGAACAGATTATAGGTTAAGACCTAGTTATGATAACATGCGAGAGTTAAAGATCTTTGTGGGTTATTAATTAGATTAAGTGATGTGTGTCTTGTTAATTATCCACAATAATAGGTAACTTGATAGTAGTTAGGATAGACATATACCTAACTACCGCATGCAACCAATAGAGAATCTAGTCTTAATGACTTCCTATACGAAAGTTGGTAATTGAGTGGACGGTTAACGAGATTTAGTGACACGTGTCTTATTAATCATTCTTAAAATTGGTCTCTTGATAGTGTATAGGATAGACATATACCTATGCACCGCATTAGGAAGATTCATGATTGACCATCGACCGAGGCTCTTATGAAGTTTTAATTTATCGGTTGTTAATTCGTATGATATAACTGATCAGAAAGAGAGAGTTAGGTGATTTAAATGACGTGTTGGGGGAAATTATAATCTTAGATCTTTCTATCTTGATATTTTATCTTATTTTATTCATTACTTGTCTTTTGAACTCGACTAATCAACAAAACTCAAATCTTTATCGTTTAAACAAGATCAAATTGATATACGATTGGTACTTGGTATTTATTCTTCATAATTTCCTGTGGGTTCGACTCATATCTTATCATTATATTACTTGTGGACCATGTATTCTTGCACGTGTATGTTTATCGATTGCTAAATCGTCCAACAAGTTTTTGCAAAAAACTTGTTGGTCAATTTTGCTACCGAAAAATACACGCAAGTATACGCGGTCAACAAGTAATAAAGTGATAAGAGAGTTGTCGAACCCACAGGAAATTATCTCTAGTGTATCCCAAGTACCAACTATATATCATCTCGATTTTATTTAGACAATTGATGATTTGAGTTTTTGTTATTTTGTAATAACTAAGATAACAATAATCAAGTAACTACGGAAAGCGTATAAGATAATTAAACTCTAATATTAACAAGTCTAAGATTGCAATTTCCCCTAACACTTCATTTGAATATCATAACTCTCTCTTTTGAACTAATTAATAATATAGAATTGTCAACCGAGAAATCAAAGTTACTTATAAGCCTCTGTCGATGGTCAAATTCGAATCTTCCTAATGCAGCATGTAGGTATATGTCTATCCTACACACTATCAAGAGACCAATTTCAAGAACAATTAACAAGACACATGTCACTAAATCTCATTAACCGTCCTTTCAATTACCAACTTTCACATAGGAAGTCATTAAGAATAGATTCTCCATTGGTTGCACACGGTATCTAGGTATATGTTTATCCTAAATACTATCAAGTTACCTATCATCGAGGGTAATCAACAAGACACACGTCACTAAATCTCTATTAATTACCCACAACAATCTTTAACTCTCGCATGATATCATAACAAGGTCTCAACACTATAACCCGTTCGTCAAGTTCATATAGGTTCCCATGGTAATTACTAGATAGGCAATTAAGATATGAAGCATAAATTATGATATTCAATTCACAAATGAGCTATTAATAATAAAGAGAGAGAAGTCAATTCAAACTATGTGTTGGGTTCCATTGAAATCTTAGAATACAAGCTCTAGTTCATGGTAGCTAAGCAAAATATCAAACATATGGTGTTCATCATGAAATAGAAATACAAATTCAAAGGAAAGCTAGAATGATAAAACCCATTTTGAAGATATTTATATGTTGCTTGCTTGGTTGATGTCAATTTCTAGCTTTTTCTCTTCCTTTGGCACTCTTTTCTTCTTTTGCTCCTTAGCTTTTGCTGAATTTTTCCTTGTATTGTAGCAGTTTTGCTATCTATTTTGATGTATATGGCAGCCTCCCAATCCCTAGCTATGAAATATGAATCCCCAAAGAGATATTATATAGTGCCTCCATGAAAAACCTTAGCCAAACATCATATTTTTGGTCAAAAAATGAGCTGGAATCGCACTAGGAGCTCAAAGGGTCGCACTCAGCACGCACAGGCGCACCCGCCCGCTGCCCGCCGCGCCCTCGCCCAGCCCCTGACGCTTGCCACTGGCCCATGCTGCGCTCAACTTTGACCTCTGTTAGTAAAATGGTCATAACTTTCTCATACAAACTCGAAATAAGGCGATTCAAGAGGATATGGAAAGCTAAGAAGTAGCTCTATAACTTCAATAACTAGAGTTCGAAAAGATAATGGCTGGAGAAAGGGTGAAATTGAGCTCAAAGTTGCCGCTGTGTAAAATTCATGCTAAATTCGCGGGTAAAACGACCATAACTCTCTCATACGAACTCGTATTGGGATGATTCAAGATATTTCAAAAAACTAAGGAGAATATCTATAACTTTCGTTCTTTGAGTTTTGAGAGATACGGATTAGATCATGTTTGAAATTGAGCCGCAAGCAGCTATTATGTCAATGTTAGGCTCAAAATGGCAAACTAGGCATCCACGAGCGTTGATGATCAACTAGCTCTTATTCCACTTTCTACAAAATTAAGTAAAAACACATAAAAGTAATAAAAAATATATAAAAGCAATATAAAACCACAATATCTAAAAAAGAGATAAAAATACAATAAAACCACATAAAGTACCCAAAGACTTACAAATTATCAAGGCCAAAAGTACCCAAATTGTGTGTATAAAACACACTCATCATATTCTCTCCAGGGATATGAGAGAACAACTCATATTGTTGAGTCAAGAGAGACTGCTTGTTCTCTCTAACTTCTTCTGTGCCCTCATGCATCACCAACAGAGCTTCCCATACTTCTTTGGCCATGGTGCAATTAACAACATTTTCAAAGAGCTCATCCTCTAAAGCCATAAACAGAATATTCTTAGCCCTCTTATCGAGCTGCACCAGCTTCTTCTCATTTTCAGTCCACTCTACGCGCTGCTTGATAGCTACCATATTGGGGTCATTCGTTGTAGGAGCCAACTTGGTAGGAACATATGGACCATTCAAGATAACATCGAATAGATCATCATCAATAGCATCCATGTAGGCCTATATACGTACTTTTCAGTTAGCAATTTTTCTCTATTAAGAAGAGGTGGCTTATTTCCACTACCAAACTCAGAACTGATTTTGTTTAGTGTCATAGATCTACTCAAAGTGTAAGCTTTATATTCGTGAGAACCTTGCTCTGATACCACTTGTTATTTCCCAAATGCACTATAGAGATCTAGAAGGGGGGTTGAATAGATCTTTAAAACTTTTGGTTATTTAAGATATGTTACCAATTAGATTGTTAATCAATATTAATTATGCACAGCAGAATAAGATTTGGAAAACCCCCTCAAAGATTAATGAAAAATTCTCAGTTCTAAATTTAGTGTATGTGGTTTTAAGTCACTCAAATAATATAAATATTATGACAGAAAGTAAGTGCTGAAAGATAAAGAACACAGATGAATTTTAAGTGGTTTGGAGACTGAATAACTCCTAGTCCACTCTTCTACTTCAACAAGTAGGAAATCCACTAAGGATATAGATCACTCTGATCTCTACAACTGAACCACTAAGGTTCCTTCGAGTCACTAAATCTCAGAATATGGACACTTAGTCCTAGATCACTAAGATCTCTTCAAGTCACTTAGACTTATAAGATTGTCACTTAGATAATGAAAAGTTGATTTAATATTGTTGAGATGTGCTGCTAAGTTGGCAATATGATTTTCTCCTCAGATACTTAGCAGCTTGAACTAGATGTTCAGCTTTCGTAGAGTTCGTTCTTAGACTTTGATAGAGCTTAGACTTGATGATCAGAGCATTCTCTTTATATTTGAATCTTGATTGCCTTTTATAGTCTGCAAGAAAATCTTCCCGTTGCTAGGCTCTTGTTGGTGCATTTAATGCTTAGATACTCCTAGATCCTTGATGTTGACATTTTAAACTATGTGTCAGCTGCTTTTTAACATGCCTGTCACATCAGCCTGCAACCTCACCTACCACCTATGAGTTGTCGCTTTATCAGAGAGAGGAAGGTCGACTACATAACAAAACATTGGAAAAGGAATATGGTATGCGGGTCATCTTTGGAAGTGTATGCTGCAAAGGTGTACACAAAAGAGATGTTTAGACGTTTCCAACGTCAACTCGTCGATTCTCTGAAGTATAATATAAATAAAGTGAGTAAGATGTGTGTCATTGATACTAAGGTCTATGCAGTATATAGGGCAGATGCAGCTGAAAGTGGTCGGACATATAAAGAAGTCGTCAACAATCGTCAGCTGGGGTCGGTAACATATAATTAATTGCCAAATGTTTTCTCATTCTGGGGAAATATTCAGGCACATCTTCAAATATTTCATGTTTAAAAGTATTTCACAAATACCAAATGACATGATTTTTTCTCGGTGGATAAGAGACGCGAACAAGAGCAATGGTGAAGAATTACTCGTTAACCCAACGACAGTTGACTTTGAACAAGATCAAGCAATGCGCTATAATCATCTGATGAGTGATTACCAGGAGTTAACGAGCAAAAATGCTTGCTCACTCTGAGGTTACAAAACTGTCCTTAAACTAAATGCACGAGGAAAAGCCATGGTTAAGTAGTATGATCCGGATGAAAATATTAGCGAACTGGCAGACGATGACATTGAACGCGTGGTCGGAGATACACCTCAGGATATGGGTTTCGATAATGATAATGAAGATTAATCGGAAGAAGATGAGTTTTTGCCGCCAGTTCTTTCTCAAACAAAGGGCCGAAAAAAATAATCCAGATTTAAAAGTGCACTTGAGAAAATTGTGGGTACTAAGCCTCATCGAAAATGTGCAACTTACGGCTTTGAAACTGACCACGATAAGCGCAATTACTATCGAGTGTTAGAGATTCTTGAGCCTAAAAAAAAGTACAGTTTAGTATATTCAATATTGTATTATTTTATGCTATGTTTTTTGTACAATTTTTATGGACATGTCATTGAGAGATTAAATTTTATGTTGAGTATTATTTTAAGATTAAAAATCATTTGTCAATTATTATGGACATGTCATTGAGAGATTAAATTTAATTTTTTATACGCCAATTTTTTTTAAAAATTTTGGTTAAAAGAAACGAGTATTAAAAAAGAAGAAAATGTATTTCGCCAAAAAAAAGAAAAAAGAAAAAAAGACGCTTTTCCTTTTAAGGACAAGTACTTACATCAGAAGAAGATGGTTATGACATTTTTCTAATTGACTAAAGTAAAAAGAGGAAGAGGTCTGAGAAATAATAGGGTGAGGGCAGAAGTAGTGGTTCTTCTGGTGATAATAGCAGTGTAATGTTGGGTGATGAATAGGAGTTAAAGAGTTAAGGGAGAGAGAACAAGCTTGAGTAGATAGAAAAAGAAAAGTTAAGCTGATATTTATCGGTCGATATCAGTAGATAGAAAAAGGAGAGTTAAGGGAGTGGGTAAAGGAGTTTTACTAAATTAGTATTAATATATATTAATATTTATATTAGTAGTAATAATATTAATATTAATATTATTAGTATTAATATTAATATAAATATTAATATTAATATTATTAGTATTAATATTAATATTAGTAATATTAATATAAATATTAATATTATTAATTTAGTAATATTAATATTTATATACATGTATAATCATCTCCACCTATACATGTATATGCAGTGCAGTACATTAATGGTGATAGCATTTAATTAAGAAGTATGCATCAGGATATTTGGAGAAATGAAAATATAAATGATATCGACTGATAAATATCAACTCAACTTTCCTTTTTCTATCTACTCAAGCGTGTTCTCTCTCTCCCTTAACTCTTCAACTCATATTCATCACCCAACATTATATCGCTATTATCACCGAAAGAACCACTACTTCCGCCCTCACTCCATTCTTTCTAAAATTAGTATTAATATTACTAATAATAGTAATATTAATAATATTATTACTAATATATTAATATTAATATTAGAAGTAGTATTACTATTCATATTAATATTAATAATACCCATGCATGCCGCTAAGCTTCATGTTTGACTTGAAGCCTGCTGAAAAGCTTCATGCCAGTCTAAAAGGTTGTCGCTTGCTTATTTCCCCTTGTCGCTACAAGGTGTAGCGGCAGATGCCTACCGCTTGATGATTCCCCCCCCCCACCCCCCTCCCCCGCCGCTAGACTTTGTTACGGCAAATGCAGAATGTATGGCCCTTGGTACTTTTGTTTTTTTTCACTTCCTCTACCACTAGACCTTGTTACGGCAATTGCAGAATGTATGCCCCTTAGTACTTAGTTTTTTTTTTTTGCTACACCCTACCGCTACAAGGTCTAGCGGCAAATGCAGAATATTTTAGGCCATAATACCTTAGTTTCTTTTTGGCTCCCCCCTGCAATTCAATCTCACGTCATTCACATTACCTGTTATAATTATAAAATAGTATAAACCAATCTCATTCACATAACCATTACAATTATATCAACCATTTCTTCAACTCTAAACCAATCTCATTCACATAACCATTACAATTATATCAATGTAAAAATTTAAAAATATTCACATAATTTATTTACATCTACACATCCATTAAACATAAACAATGCGATACATTAAAATTACCATTAAACATCTTCCATTAAAATTAAAGCCACGTATAAATTTATATTGTTCCAAAACCAATCCAAAAAACATGTAATGAAAGCTACAAGATTTCTTATATCTCATCCACTGGAAGTAGTCTGGCTTAACGTATGAAAAGTTCCCATGTGATTCGGTATCTAAAGACTGTTACGTCTTCTATGGACCAATTCTCTTTGCGCACATCAACACTGCCCCTAACGAAATAGTCGACGTACTTGCAAACTAAAATCTCACAATCTGATGTGTTATACTGCATAGGTCGGTTCTTTGGTACGTGCACGCGGGGATCAGAAGTGGGCCACTAGCCCATCGGATCACCATTCGCAAACAAAACGGTATCAGTTGTACCTACATGTATAAAAATGTTGGTTACTAATACGAAAAATATTTGGCATTTATGAAAGTACTGTTGGTTTGCAGAAACAATATCAAAGTATACAATCATATTGTAAAGCAGCGAAAACATGGTATAAACGGAATTTAATTAACTTTTCTGCAATCCCAAGAATCACCTTATACAATATCATTAATTGAGGAATGATAAAAGATATACCTTTGAAGAAGATCAACGCTTTGATGTAGTCTTCAAACTCCAATCTTTGCTCCTCCTCGATCTCTCCAATCCTCGGATCAAACGTTCACTACTCAAAGTGTGCAACGCCCAAGAGGTGATCTACTAAGACAAATTGATTGAAGATGTGATTTTAGATTCTACTAGATCTTGGGTGGCTAGCCCTAATTCTCTCTATCCTAACACCTTAGGGTTTTGAGAATACTTGCGAGAGATGCAAGTTGAAATAGATGCATTAGTCTATCCCACAATAGGACTCCTCTTATTTATAAACTAACCATTTTTCCTAAACCTTTTAAAAATTAGGGTTTTATTTAATTCCCAATCTAATAAGGAATAATAATAATAATAATAATAATAATAATAATAATAATAATAATAATAATAATAATAATAATAATAATAAGACTCCTCTTATTTATTTATAATCTAGTATTTCTCCAAATACTTAATTATAAATATTAGTATTTCTTCAAATATTATATTATTATTATTTAGTCAATTTAATAATAATAATAATAATAATAATAATAATAATAAGATGACTACTCTTATTAATTTATAATTTAGTATTTCTTTAAATACTTAATTATAAATATTAAGCCATTAATTTATTCCACTAATAAATTAAATACACTTAATTTATTATCATTAAGTCATTCACTTCTAAAATCATATTTCTCCCTTTTGTGGTGTGACCCTCTAGGTTCAATATTAAACCACTAAGTAGAATAAATAAATTAGAACTATTCTAATATTATTTATAATGAATTAAACTCCTTAATTCAAATATAAATAAATAATATTTATTCTACATCATGAGTGACACCTTATAAATAATGTATCATGACTATCCGGATAATATGAATTCAACGTTCAATCACAAAGATTATCATAAAGAATACAAAGAACCTATTCTGTGAATAGTTACCGTACAATTCAATCCTTCTACCATACAATGTCCTGATTAAACATAAGACATGAAATTACTGACAAGTCTTATTTATTTAACCATATGCATTTCGATTCTAAAATGCACAACTCTAATTAATGTAAATTAGAAACTCTTTTCTAATTTTCATTCCACATTGACCAAGGATTTTTGAGTTATCACTAATCGAATCGCATAGGACATTCTCTCCCTTTACTGGAAGTGGTAGATTCTTTGTTGATTATTCACCTACCTCCATGTACACTTTATTATATCCGAACATACTCTATGACATACTCTAAAGTATTAAGAGATATGACACAAGTATAATTTAGAATATACAAGGTACTATGATGATATCAAGTCCAATGATCACTTTACAACTATCACTATAGGAACTCCCATTGTCAGGCAAGTAAAACTCTATTAGGGTTTCTCTAAGCGAATCACGTTCAGTGAACTTATTCTCCAATAAGCACCTACATACTTGCTTTAGTGTCTCCACACAAATGATTATGAGATCAATCATCCTCTTCAACAGAGCAAGCATAGTATGTACCAATAGAGCTGAGCAAGTAACCAAATCGCCTCCGAAACCGCACCAAAAACCGCACAAACCGCACCAATTAAAACCACACCAACGGTTCCGGTGTATGTTGCGGTTTTAGGTGGTTAAAAACCAAATTTACAGTTCAGTTTTGGTTATTGATCAAAACCGCACGCATAAAATCGAAACTGCACCATGTGTGTGTATGTATGTTATGTAGTAAAGTTGTAATATGTTACACAGTAAACCTGTAATGTTTTGTTGCCTAAAGAATAAACTGTTTTTTATAGTATGTTCTGCTGCCTAAAAAATAAGACTAAACATTTGTCCATGTGAACATTATTTTAGTTCATTTCTTCTGACTAGATTGGGTGGTGGGCTAAACATTCAGAATTGGTTTGTCCATTTGTCCAAGCCCATACCAAGAAAATGGTTAATTTAATTTCAAATAAGGAATACTAGAAAGACTTTAGAAGATTGAAGAATTTGTTTTTTATTGTTAATTTAAATTGTATAAAAATTTGTAGCCTCAATTGGTTTTGTAACCGAAACCGCACTAAATGAAACCGCACCGCACATTTCAAAACCGCACCATGCGGTTTCATGTGCGGTTTTAAATTTGTGAAACCGCACCTAAGCGGTTTCGGGTGCGGTTTGAGCTTCAAACCGCACCAAACCGCACCATACTCACCCCTATATACCAATCTATCCAGAATCAGTAACCCCACATTAGTGATCTAACGATTAGGAACATTTTAGTTTTGAGCTATCTTGAATTTAGATCTCATTATCATGATCATCATCATGATTCTAAAAGCATTGCTCGAAAACTATGGGGTTTATCACATTTATTTAATTCAACTAATTAAACATAAATAAAGTATGCCTCTTAATTAAATGAATTCTTTTATTAATAAATGAACAAGATTACAAAGTAAATGTTTATCACATCCAATATGATTGGCATGAGGGCATACTACTTTCAATCTCCCACTTGCACTAAAGCTAATCGCCTTGGTATCTAATACCCATCTTCACTAAGTGCGATCATCCTATTGTTAGATAAAGCTTCAGTGAATGGATCTGCAATGTTGTTCTTGAGAGTCCATTATCTCTATAGTGACTTCTCCTTTTTCAATGATTTCTCTAATCAAATGAAAGTACCGCAACACATGTTTGGATCCCAGATGAGACTTAAGAACTATTCCAAGTTCTATAATGAACTTTTCATCCAAACAATCAACTTTGCAGCTTTATTTACAACTATATACTTTGTCTTTGTCACTAAATCAGTAACTCTTTGCTCTTTAGAACTTTTCCAACTCACTGCACCACCGTTCCAGGTAAACACATACCCTTAAGTGGATTTGATATCGTCTTGGTCAGTCTGAAAAACTTGAGTCTGTATAGCCTTTAGTTTTAAATCAGACCCACCATAATCATAGACACATCTTTAGTTCTTGTTGAGTACTTTAGGATGTTATTCACTGTCTTACAGTGATCTTCTCCAGGAATGGACTGATATGTGCTTCTCACGCTTAGTGCATAAACAACATCAAGTCTCGTACATTTCATTGCATACATGACAATTACTCATGTGATCTCTCTTTTCAGGTGCCTTTGGGGATAATTTCTTAGAGAGATACACTTCATGGCTCATCAGTATGAGACCTCTTTTGGAGTTTGTCATGCTAAACCTTTTAGCATCAAATGAATGTATGTTCCTTAGGTGAAGCCGAGCATCCTTTTAAATCTATCTACATAGATCTTTATCCCCAATAAATAAAATGTTTCTCCCAAATCATTCATGGAGGAATGTTTAGACAACTTTATCTTTACTGATTGTAGCATTGGTATGTCATTACTTATCAGTAGTATATCAACATATAGTACTAGGAATGTCACTGCACTCCCACTGACCTTCTTGTACACACATGGTTCATCCTCGTTTATGATAAAATCAAAATCCTTTGATTGTCTCATCAAAACAGATGTTCCATCTTCGAGAAGTTTGATTCAATCCATAAATGGATCATTGTAGCATGCATACTCAATTTGCTTCAACCTTTGAAACAAATCCCTCTAACTGTATCATACATATATTCTCCTCAAGTCTCTATTGAGGAATGGTGTCACCACGTCCATTTGCCAGATTTCGTAATAATAAGCTGCAATCGCAAATAAAATCCGAATGGAATTGAGCATAGTTACCGGTGAGAAGATTTCATAGTGGACAACTCCATGCCATTGTTTGAAACCTTTTGCCACCAATCTGGCCTTATAGGTCTCCACCTTGCCATCTGCTCCAGTCTTTCTCTTAAAGAC
The DNA here is from genome assembly GCA_034770075.1 of Aralia elata. Classification (NCBI taxonomy): domain Eukaryota; kingdom Viridiplantae; phylum Streptophyta; class Magnoliopsida; order Apiales; family Araliaceae; genus Aralia; species Aralia elata. The sequence goes on along the minus strand of CM068387.1, from coordinate 41,984,997 downwards.
CCATATACACCCTTTTAGGCTTTATGCCTTTCTGGAGGGTTAACCAAAGTCCATACTTAGTTTTCATACATAGACTCCATTTCAGATTTCATAGTCATCTGCCATTTCTCTAAGTGTTTACTACTCATAGCCTTATCATATGTAACTGGATCATTATCCTCAATGATGCGTACCTTAACATCATCTTCTATGATGAATCCATACCTCCTAGGTATCTTCGGTACTCTTCCAAATTTACGATTCGATTGTGGTACAATAGGTCTATCTACAGGTTCCTCTGTTCGACTTATAGTGCTTTGTGGTTCTTGAACTTCTTCAAGATCTATTTTTCCTCCCACTAGCCCCTTCAAGTATAACTCCTTTATCTAAGAAGGCAGCATGTTTCATAGCAAACACCTTTTGCTCAGTAGGATTATATAAATAATACCCTAAACTTTCTTTAGGATGTACCACAAATCTGCACTTGTCAGATCTTGTCTCAAACTTATCCTTTTGAAACTTTTTTACATAAGCTGGACAACCCCTAATCTTAACATGCTTAAGACTAGGTTTCCTCCCTGTCTATAACTCATATGGAGTCTTGGGGACGGATTTTGAGGGTAATTTATTTAGTAAATATGCAGTCATTTCTAGGGCATAACCCCAGAAGGATATTGGAATGTCGGTAAAAATTATCATGGACCGCACCAAGTCCAACAAGGTACTGTAATGTCCGGAAATTTTAAACATTGTATCAAATTTATTTTTATAAATAAATTCATTTTATACAATTTTATAAATTTAATTGGATCCATGTAAGTGGTATTATTCAAATTTATAAAGTTATCCTAGTATTTAATTTCAAGAAAATTGGGAAATTTAATTTGCGTTACTATTATCGGATCTAAATAATTCGCATGAAGGATTATTGTTGAAAATAAATATTATGAATAATTAATTAATTTAAGTAATTAATTCATTTTAAATATTTGGGAAATAATGTCAATACTTTTAATAAACAAGATGGGCTATTTTCTTTTATTTCAATTGACCCCAAAATTTAAAAAAAAACCTAAATTCCTTTTATTCCTATTGGGCTAGGTTCATTTTTTTTTTCTCTTAATTCCCTGTTGGGCCGAACCCAAATTGGATGAGCCCAATTTAATTGCCAGCCGGGTCAACCCATTTCCTTGAACCGGTTGGATCCATCTCAATTGGGGCAACGGATAAGCTAATTTGGGAGAAACAATTTGGGAACTCAGCCTAAAACTCAGATAACCGAAACAAAGAAAGGAAAAAGGAAACCAAATCCCAAAACCCACGATCAGTCGCAACCAGTGAAGGAGAAGGGGGAAAAATCAACCCTCAATCGAAGCTGTCAATCGAGCCAAACCCAAGCCCTCAATCAACCAGTCGGAGAGGGGGCAGGTGACTGAACGGAGTGACGCCAAGCGCACCGGCGATCGCACGAAGCAGCCAGTGGACAGAACGGGGGAGGCATCGACGATCGGGCGCTCAACGATCGGACCAAAGGATTCGAAAAATCGGCGATTTGATCGATGGGAAGGCGCCGCTCGAAGATGTGACGGTCTAGCTGAGCTCGGATGGGTGGTGCAGACACGGACCATTACCTCCCTCCTACCGTTGGTCTTTGACCAGTCACTAAGGTTATTGCCCAAATAATTAGGGCAAAATTTTCCCTATAAATTGGACCTCAAATCCCTAAACCAAGCTGCCGAATCTCTGTTATGCGTCCCAAATTAGGGTTTAAAATTAGACAATTGGGGATTTCGATTTCAGCTCTCTGTGAATGTCCAACTTGATTTCGTATTTCGGTAGAAGGAGAAGAGTCGCAACGCGATCGAGTTCAAGGTATACCCAGTTGCTGATTTTCTTGTGGATTGATTTCTTTGAAATTTTTGTGGTTCCCTGTAATAGGATTAAAATGGTTGACTGTATTGGATTTTGTATAAGTTCCTTTTCCTGTACAAAATTTTTTCTCTGTACCTGGATTGGTATTGTCAAATGTGTTGTGTGGTTACACTGTGTTGGGCCAATTGATTCAGAATCTGGTATTTAATTATGTGAACGCATTGGATATCTTATTCTGGGTTTTGTATGGAAATATTCCTCTGAATTGGGAAATCTGTATTGTATTGGTATACTTGTTTCCACAGCACTGAATTGTGTTGGTTAATTTGGTTAAGAGTTCTGGTTTTAAATTGCAATTGTTTGTTGATTTGTGTTAATCTGGGAAATCATTACTGTGTTGGGCTGCATTGAGTTGTTCTTTGAGTTGGCATTTTGGTGAACCCCAGGTTTCGGACAGTAGGATCATATGCAGGTTTTAGGCTAGCATCGACCTTAGTTGCCCAACAAGTGATTGTTAAAATGTTTGATACGAACACTAGCCCTGTTACCTTGTAACTCCATGAAACCAATTTTAGTTATACGGATACACTAATAAAAATAATTACTGTTTCGTTATTTACTTAATTAATATTAAAATAATAATTAAGTAAAATTAGTAAATTAATTATTTATTTATTTTTATATATTTAATAATAAATAACAATTATAAATATTTAATATTAAGGTTAATAGAAGGAATACTTAATATTTAACATTAAACACTAAATAAGGATAGTAAATATTTAATTATTGCTTAAGTAATATTCAACAGTACTTAAGTAGGAATAAAATAAATTAATGATTATTTATTATCAATGAATAATAAATAAAGGAAATAAATATTTAATTATTGTGGGATGATAATTAAATATGAATAGGGTTAATAAAACAATTATTATTTATCAATGAGTAATGGTAATAAGTATTTAATTATTATTGAATAATAAATAAATAAAAATACAGTTAATAATTTAATTATTTATTATTTATCCTTAAATAATAAATAAAGCTAATAAATATTTGACTATTGCTTAATTACTATTAAATAATAATCAAGTATGAATTAAGTTAATAATTTGATTATTTGTCAATAAGTGACAAATAAAGATAACAAATATTCAATGAAATAAATTATTTATTATTTACCAATAAATAATAGATAAAGATAATAAATATTTAATTGTTAATTAAGTATGAATGAAGTTACGAGATAATAAGGATGATAGTTACTTAATCATTAATGAAATAATGATTAAGTATAAGGGAAATTATTAAGTTGATTATTTATTCTTGGTCCTTAATAAATAATAATAAACACTTAAGGATTTCTTAATAATGATTAAGTGTGTGTAGAATTTGTACACTGAGTATCTAACTAAGGTTGAATAAGGAACTAGAGTAATAATTACTCAATTACCCTTAAGGTAAATAGTAATTAGGTAAATAAAAGATTAAGTAAGAGATCAACTACTATTTTGTTGTTATCAAATCATGTTAAATTTATTAATTATTTTGTAACTAATAAATAAGAAATTTTAACCCACAGTTAGAAGGGTACTCAAACGATAGGCAACCATGATTTACTATTGTTTATTTTAAATGATAGCTAGAGGCCATTAAAACTAAATTCTGTTTAGCTGATGGCTAGGTAGTAATTTAATATATTCGGTGAATTGTTTATCTGCTAAATAAATAGCATAAGTGGGTATAATTACGCAATGTTAATGGATAAACCAACTCTACCAGCTGATAGGTTATCCAAGGTCAAGTAATTAAAGCTAAGATTTAAATTGTAGCTGAGCGAACAGGCAAGTTCCTAACCCTAAACTTCTTACATTGTTGCAAGTTATTCTATAAGCTTGAGTTTTTATCTCCAAGCATGCCTTAAGTGGTCTAATTACTCTCTAAATTATTCCACATCTGTATATTTATTGACATTCGCACTCGCGCATTCGAAATTCGTATATTTAAATTCAAGAATTTATAAACCATTCATGGTTAAGTCTGAACCCTTGTTCGGTCAGACAAATATGTGAGAATTTATAAAAGCTATCTGAACCAATCAATGGTGAGGATTCTTAGACTGTATGAACACCCCTTTATTTATAGGGGAGTACCCCACGTACCGTATATAAGGTACAAACAGCAGAATTAAATGTTATGCATATACATAGGGTACGCGAGGCTGATCCCCTCAAGTACGTTATTCTGTAGCCAGTAACCAGAGGGTCAACCAGCTATTGACTCCTCTGGAAGTTATCGTTCAAAGTCTATTTGACTATCAATTGTTCTAAAAGCATTTAATGTTCTTGCTTCTGATTATTCTATTGTTGAAATCCCTTTATTATCCCTTCATCATGATATATCTTTATTGTTGCACTTTAAACTTGCTGGGCAAACTCGTTGCTCATTCCTGCTATATCATGATTTCATTGCAGCTAAACCCGAGACGTCAGGGAAGAACAAAGGGAAAGAAAAGATGAAATGATAGACTTCTCGTAGCAGACTTTAGATTCATGTGTTAGTTAATTACTGTTAATGTAATTTAAACCCTGATAGCTATTTAGGGTATGGATTATGTATTTATTTAAGGTTAATCGTATTCTGGGACTAGTAACACCTTGTAATAAACAACGTATGTTTATTTTATTCCGCATTTTAGATACCATATGTTGTTATAGGTGGAGGTTTATGTTGGATCGTGATGACCGGATCCGGGTATTTGGAAACCCGAATTTGGGGGCGTCACAGGTTAGTATCAGAGCTGTAGGTTAGAAACTTTAGGATCGCGAAACCTAGGTTATAACCTTCATAGTAAACTCGTATTGAGTGTTAGGAGATAAATCGAGGAGATTTAATTATGTGGTTTTGATGAATTGGGGAATTCATCGAGTCAAGTAGTACCCAATGAAATATAACTTCATTTCTTCAATGAATATATTTTATTGTTGTACTAATGTTAATTTTTGGTGTGATTGTAGGATGGCTGACAGGGCAGGGACTAGTGGAGCCCGTGAGGAGGAGGAGGTATTTATAGACATACCAGTAGTGGCGGAGCAGCTGGTGGGCTATGCTCCTATTGCCCCGGGATTGTTACAGGAGGAGTCCGAGCCGGAGGAGGACTACCTTAGGGAGCTACCAGATCCGGTGGTAGGTAGAGTCATGAGGTCAGGCAGTCAGGATCCAGAGGCTGAGGAGGAGGACCCCGAGATCGAGGAGGAGGAGCCACCTGCTGATGGCATGGGGTCCACTGCTGATGATATCATCGAGGGGTTGACTGACAGAAATGAGGAGCTGGAGGCTCGGATTGCTCATTTGGAGGAGCAAAACCAGACCCATCAGTTTATGGAGGACCAGTACAGAGACCTGGCCTACCAGCTCGAGCATGACTTAGGGGTGACTAAGGTACAGCTGCAGGGCTACGAGTCCTCAGCACAGCAGGTCGGACCACTGCTACATCAGCTAGTGGCCCGAAATGCTGAGTTGAGAGAGAGGTTGGAGCAGAGGGATTTACAGATCGCCCACCTGAGGGCAAAACAGGAGGCTATGAGGTTCGAGGCTGGACTGGAGGTGGCTGCGAGGATGCGCGTCAGGGCGGCCTGGGCCAGGGAGGCCAGGAGGGTTGATCAGCTAGAGGACCAGTTAGAGGCCAGATTTGTGAGGATAGAGACCCTAGGCCATGCCCTAGATGCAGCTTACAGGAGACCCCGGACTGAGGTAGGGGAGTCCAGTCGCTCTGTTCGTCGCAGGGTCGGGGATGGAGCATTCTCTGGTCAGCAGGCTCGGATCCGTCGTGATGAGCAGTGATTTGATGGAGCAGTTGATTTTCTTTAGTACAGTCAGTCCCACTTTTGTTATATTAGGGACGTAGTTATGATTGACTTGTGAAGCTTTATATTTGTGTTTATGCTTGGGGTGGTAGTTAAACCCCAACTTTTGTGGATTTTAGGGATGAAAAGTTAGGATTCCCCACTTTTGTCTAGGGGGAAAGGTGATTGATGGGTAGGGCACACAGTGGCGCATTTATAGCAGTATGCCACAGGTTTAGTTTTGTAACAAACAGTGGTATATGAATATAAATGCAATGGTTTCATTTGAATCAAATGTGTTGATAGATATTTTACCTTTGATTGCTTATTTTAATAACATGACGTGTAAAATGTAAATCTATAGGTAAAAGTCATCAAATTCCTTATTCAGATCATGCCGAGAGGGAGGCCACGTAACCAACGAGTTGAGGAATCAGAAAGCGAAGTTGGAAATCAATCCAACCCAATGAGGATGTTCGCCGAAATGCTGGCAGAAGCCATGCAATCAAGGCCGCCACAGGGAGGGACCCAAGCAGCGGCCGAGCCAGTGCATCATCTGGCGAATTTCAAGGATTTCAAATTGGTCGGACCACCTGAGTTCAAGGGAACTCTTAATCCAATCGAAGCGCAGACCTGGATAGAAGAGATAGAGAAGGTCTTTGAGGTAGCACGGGTGGCAGAGGAACAGAAAACAAGCTTTGCTACCTTCATGTTAAAAGGCGAGGCAAACTACTGGTGGAAGGCCAACAGAGGCTGAGTGGAAGAAGGCACTGTCGCTTGGGATCGTTTTAAAGAAATGTTCTTGGAAAATTACTTTCCATAGAGCATGAAGCAAGAGATGGAGATCAAGTTCCTGGAACTAAAACAAGGGAACATGTCTGTGGCGGAGTACGCAGCTAAGTTTAATGAATTGGCACGGTTTGCAACTCACCAGGTCAGCACCGAGGAAAGGAAAGCTCGTAGGTTTGAGCAAGGGTTGAAACCATGGTTATACCGATCTGTGGCGATATTGAAAATCAGAACATTTGCAGAATTGATGGAGAGGGCAATCATTGCAGAGGGTGGAAGTGAGGCCCTGGCCAAATATAACCAAGAGAAGAAGAAGGGACATGAGGGCCCGAAGGCAGGGAGCAGCGGGGGCAGCAACCCCAATAAGCGCAAATGGAGTGAGAGCCAATCTTTCGGGAGCAATAAACCCGGAGGAAACCAGTCTGGAGGGGAGGCAAAGAAACCAGGCAGGTGCAATAATTGCGGCAAGAACCACACCGGGGAATGTATGAAGGGAAGGAGTGTGTGTTACCGTTGCGGGCAGCCGGGGCACATGGCTCCCCAATGTCAGAATAAGCCAAAGGGGGGATGTTTTTCATGTGGAGCACCCGACCACCAAATGAGGGATTGTCCGAAGAAGAAGGGTGACGCCGGGAGTGGCAACAGGAACAACAACAACAGTGGAAACAACAACCGGTTGAACTACGGGCCACCATCCAGTCAAGCCAACAGGCCAACCGCCCGCACGTTCAACATGACTGTCCAGGATGCAATGGAATCCAAGGACGTGGTGTCAGGTATCATCCCAATCAATAATATAAATGCATATGTGTTATTTGATTCGGGTGCTACTTGCTCTTTTGTTTCCGAAGAATTTGCTAGTCAGTTAAATGTACCTTGTGAAAAGTTAAAACACCCTATGAACGTAGAAGTAGCCAACAAGGAAATTATCCCCGTAGAATGCATTCATAGGAATTGTTGTGCTGAATTGCGAGGATTTAAGCTCAATGTGGATTTGATACCAATTCGACTGGGAGAGTTCGATGTAATCTTGGGAATGGATTGGCTATCAACCCACGGAGCAGTTATTGACTGTAAGAAGAAATGTATACACCTAAAGACTTCTAATAAGTCGAAGGTGGTATTTTATGGCAGCAAATCACCAAAACCATCTTGTTGTCTTACTATGATGCAAACAAGGAGATTACTGAAGAAAGGATGCGAGTGTTATTTGGCCCATGTGGTCGATACTCGTCAGGTCGGGAATGAAATGAGTCGAATACCAGTCATGAGAGATTTCACTGATGTCTTCCCCGATGAACTTCCGGGACTGCCGCCGGATAGGGAAACCGAGTTCGTTATCGATTTGGCACCGGGAACCGCACCAATATCGAAGCCGCCGTATCGAATGGCACCTGTAAAGATGAAGGAGTTGATGGTGCAACTGCAGGAACTGTTAGATAAAGGTTATATCAGACCGAGCGTGTCCCCGTGGGGAGCGCCAGTTCTGTTTGTAAAGAAGAAAGACGGTTCAATGAGGCTTTGTATCGACTATCGGGAGTTGAACAAAGTTACGATTAAGAATAGGTATCCGCTTCCTAGAATCGACGACCTGTTCGATCAACTTAAAGGAGCGAAGTACTTTTCAAAGATCGACTTAAGAACAGGCTACCATCAGCTGAAGGTGAGGCAAGAAGATATCCCGAAGACTGCATTCAAAACTCGTTACGGGCACTTCGAGTTTCTGGTAATGTCTTTTGGATTGACGAATGCACCAGCAGCATTTATGGATATGATGAATAGAGTGTTCAAGCAATACTTGGATAAGTTCGTAGTCGTATTCATCGATGACATCTTGGTGTATTCAGGGACAGAGGAGGAGCATGCTGAACATTTAAAGATTGTATTAGAAGCTCTCAGGAGGGAGAAATTGTATGCAAAGTTTTCTAAGTGTGAGTTTTGGTTGCAGAGAGTGCAGTTTCTGGGTCATGTCATAGACAAGAATGGTGTTTCGGTGGACCCAGCAAAAGTGGAAGCAGTCATCAACTGGGAACAGCCGAAGACGCCGACAGAGATCCGAAGTTTCTTGGGATTAGCGGGATACTATCGAAGATTCATTCAGGATTTTTCTAAGATAGCATCGCCGTTGACCAACCTCACCAGGAAAACAGTTAGGTTCGTTTGGTCGGAGAAATGTGAGGAAAGTTTTATGGATCTGAAGAAGAGACTTAGTTGTGTGTAGCAATGCGTCACACAAGGGTCTTGGTTGTGTGTTAATGCAGCACGGCAAGGTTGTTGCGTACGCATCACGTCAGCTAAAGGATTATGAGAAGGGTTATCCGACTCATGACTTGGAGTTAGCAGCTGTAGTTTTTGCCTTGAAAATTTGGAGGCACTACCTATACGGGGAGAAGTGCGAGATATATACAGATCACAAAAGTCTGAAATATATCTTCACTCAAAAGGAGCTGAACATGAGACAACGCCGATGGTTAGAATTGATCAAGGACTACGACTGTGAAATTCTGTACCATCCGGGCAAAGCAAATGTAGTGGCTGATGCCTTAAGCAGGAAAGGCAAGGTGAAGTTGATGCAGCTGACGGTTCAAGAGGAATTGGTAAAGGACTTTGAACGTCTAGAACTGGAGGTTAAGTATCCAATGGAGGCGGACGAAAAATTGTTTACTGTAACAGCAGGTCCGACTCTACTGGATAAGATACAGGAGGCTCAAGAATTTGATGAAGAATGCATTGACATTAAGAGACAATTATCGGAGGGAAAAGCCTCGAAGTACAAGTTTGACAGCGCAGGATTGCTGAGATTCGAGGGAAGGATCTGGATACCCTACGTACCAGACTTAAGGGAAGAAATTTTGCAGGAGGCCCATAATACGAGATTCTCGGTACATCCGGGTAGCACCAAGATGTATCAAGATCTTCGTCAACATTATTGGTGGCCGCATTTGAAAGGGGAAGTTGCAGAATTCGTCAGCCGATGTCTAACTTGTCAAAAGATCAAGGCAGAGCACCAACGGCCGAGCGGATTGTTGCAACCCTTAGAGATTCCCGAGTGGAAGTGGGAGCACATTACTATGGATTTTGTGGTAGGACTCCCGACAACACAAAAGGGTCTAGACGCCATCTGGGTGATCGTAGATCGTTTGACCAAGTCTGCCCACTTTCTACCGATCAAGATCAGGTACAAATTGGAGCAGTTGGCAAAACTTTACGTAAAGGAAATATTATCACGACATGGAGTGCCGGTATCTATTGTGTCTGACAGGGATCCGCGCTTCACGTCAAATTTCTGGAGAAGTCTACAAGAGAGACTGGGGACACAGTTAAGAATGAGTACGGCGTATCACCCTCAGACTGATGGTCAGCGTGAGCGAACAATTCAGACCCTAGAGGATATGCTCCGGGCAGTTGTGATGGACATAAGTGGTAGCTGGGACGATCACTTACCACTAGTAGAGTTCGCTTACAACAACAGTTATCACGCTAGTATTGGTATGCCACCGTACGAAGCGCTATATGGAAGGAAGTGTCGAACGCCGTTGTGTTGGGATGAAGTTGGTGAACGGAGATTGTTGGGACCAGAATTGGTACAACAAACCATGGAAATTATTAGGGTAATAAGACAGCGGTTAGTAGCAGCCCAGGATCGTCAGAAGAAGTATGTCGACTTACATCGTCAGAAACGAGACTTTGAAGTGGGTAGTTTTGTATTTCTGAAGGTATCTCCCTGGAAAGGGAAGATCCGTTTTGGAAAGAAGGGCAAGCTGAGCCCTAGGTTCATAGGACCATTCGAGATTCTGAGGAGAATCGGCGAAGTGGCGTACGAGGTAGCCTTACCTCCTGAACTTGAGCACATTCACAACGTGTTCCATGTGTTAGTGTTGCGTCCGTATAAGCCAGATTACAAACATGTTATTTCCTATGAACCAATTCAAGTCGAAAAGGACTTATCGTATGAGGAAATTCCTGTGCAAATACTGGATAGAAAAGAACAGACACTAAGGAATAAAACCATACATTCTGTTAAAGTTCTCTGTAGAAATCACGCAGTGGAAGAAGCCACATGGGAACTCGAAGAGAAAATGAGAGCGAATTACCCCCAGTTATTCAAGTAACCTTGGATTGAAATTCCGAGGATGGAATTTTTATAAGGGGGAGAGGATGTAATGTCCGGAAATTTTAAACATTGTATCAAATTTATTTTTATAAATAAATTCATTTTATACAATTTTATAAATTTAATTGGATCCATGTAAGTGGTATTATTCAAATTTATAAATTTATCCTAGTATTTAATTTCAAGAAAATTGGGAAATTTAATTTGCGTTACTATCATCGGATCTAAATAATTCGCATGAAGGATTATTGTTGAAAATAAATATTATGAATAATTAATTAATTTAAGTAATTAATTCATTTTAAATATTTGGGAAATAATGTCAATACTTTTAATAAACAAGATGGGCTATTTTCTTTTATTTCAATTGACCCCAAAATTTTAAAAAAAACCTAAATTCCTTTTATTCCTATTGGGCTAGGTTCATTTTTTTTTTTCTCTTAATTCCCTGTTGGGCCGAACCCAAATTGGATGAGCCCAATTTAATTGCCAGCCGGGTCAACCCATTTCCTTGAACCGGTTGGATCCATCTCAATTGGGGCAACGGATAAGCTAATTTGGGAGAAACAATTTGGGAACTCAGCCTAAAACTCAGATAACCGAAACAAAGAAAGGAAAAAGGAAACCAAATCCCAAAACCCTCGATCAGTCGCAACCAGTGAAGGAGAAGGGGGAAAAATCAACCCTCAATCGAAGCTGTCAATCGAGCCAAACCCAAGCCCTCAATCAACCAGTCGGAGAGGGGGCAGGTGACTGAACGGAGTGACGCCAAGCGCGCCGGCGATCGCACGAAGCAGCCAGTGGACAGAACGGGGGAGGCATCGACGACCGGGCGCTCAACGATCGGACCAAAGGATTCGAAAAATCGGCGATTTGATCGATGGGAAGGCGCCGCTCGAAGATGTGACGGTCTAGCTGAGCTCGGATGGGTGGTGCAGACACGGACCATTACCTCCCTCCTACCGTTGGTCTTTGACCAGTCACTAAGGTTATTGCCCAAATAATTAGGGCAAAATTTTCCCTATAAATTGGACCTCAAATCCCTAAACCAAGCTGCCGAATCTCTGTTATGCGTCCCAAATTAGGGTTTAAAATTAGACAATTGGGGATTTCGATTTCAGCTCTCTGTGAATGTCCAACTTGATTTCGTATTTTGGTAGAAGGAGAAGAGTCGCAACGCGATCGAGTTCAAGGTATACCCAGTTGCTGATTTTCTTATGGATTGATTTCTTTGAAATTTTTGTGGTTCCCTGTAATAGGATTAAAATGGTTGACTGTATTGGATTTTGTATAAGTTCCTTTTCCTGTACAAATTTTTTTCTCTGTACCTGGATTGGTATTGTCAAATGTGTTGTGTGGTTACACTGTGTTGGGCCAATTGATTCAGAATCTGGTATTTAATTATGTGAACGCATTGGATATCTTATTCTGGGTTTTGTATGGAAATATTCCTCTGAATTGGGAAATCTGTATTGTATTGGTATACTTGTTTCCACAGCACTGAATTGTGTTGGTTAATTTGGTTAAGAGTTCTGGTTTTAAATTGCAATTGTTTGTTGATTTGTGTTAATCTGGGAAATCATTACTGTGTTGGGCTGCATTGAGTTGTTCTTTGAGTTGGCATTTTGGTGAACCCCAGGTTTCGGACAGTAGGATCATATGCAGGTTTTAGGCTAGCATCGACCTTAGTTGCCCAACAAGTGATTGTTAAAATGTTTGATACGAACACTAGCCTTGTTACCTTGTAACTCCATGAAACCAATTTTAGTTATACTGATACACTAATAAAAATAATTACTGTTTCGTTATTTACTTAATTAATATTAAAATAATAATTAAGTAAAATTAGTAAATTAATTATTTATTTATTTTTTATATATTTAATAATAAATAACAATTATAAATATTTAATATTAAGGTTAATAGAAGGAATACTTAATATTTAACATTAAACACTAAATAAGGATAGTAAATATTTAATTATTGCTTAAGTAATATTCAACAGTACTTAAGTAGGAATAAAATAAATTAATGATTATTTATTATCAATGAATAATAAATAAAGGAAATAAATATTTAATTATTGTGGGATGATAATTAAATATGAATAGGGTTAATAAAACAATTATTATTTATCAATGAGTAATGGTAATAAGTATTTAATTATTATTGAATAATAAATAAATACAAATACAGTTAATAATTTAATTATTTATTATTTATCCTTAAATAATAAATAAAGCTAATAAATATTTGACTATTGCTTAATTACTATTAAATAATAATCAAGTATGAATTAAGTTAATAATTTGATTATTTGTCAATAAGTGACAAATAAAGATAACAAATATTCAATGAAATAAATTATTTATTATTTACCAATAAATAATAGATAAAGATAATAAATATTTAATTGTTAATTAAGTATGAATGAAGTTACGAGATAATAAGGATGATAGTTACTTAATCATTAATGAAATAATGATTAAGTATAAGGGAAATTATTAAGTTGATTATTTATTCTTGGTCCTTAATAAATAATAATAAACACTTAAGGATTTCTTAATAATGATTAAGTGTGTGTAGAATTTGTACACTGAGTATCTAACTAAGGTTGAATAAGGAACTAGAGTAATAATTACTCAATTACCCTTAAGGTAAATAGTAATTAGGTAAATAAAAGATTAAGTAAGAGATCAACTACTATTTTGTTGTTATCAAATCATGTTAAATTTATTAATTATTTTGTAACTAATAAATAAGAAATTTTAACCCACAGTTAGAAGGGTACTCAAACGATAGGCAACCATGATTTACTATTGTTTATTTTAAATGATAGCTAGAGGCCATTAAAACTAAATTCTGTTTAGCTGATGGCTAGGTAGTAATTTAATGTATTCGGTGAATTGTTTATCTGCTAAATAAATAGCATAAGTGGGTATAATTACGCAATGCTAATGGATAAACCAACTCTACCAGCTGATAGGTTATCCAAGGTCAAGTAATTAAAGCTAAGATTTAAATTGTAGCTGAGCGAACAGGCAAGTTCCTAACCCTAAACTTCTTACATTGTTGCAAGTTATTCTATAAGCTTGAGTTTTTATCTCCAAGCATGCCTTAAGTGGTCTAATTACTCTCTAAATTATTCCACATCTGTATATTTATTGACATTCGCACTCGCGCATTCGAAATTCGTATATTTAAATTCAAGAATTTATAAACCATTCATGGTTAAGTCTGAACCCTTGTTCGGTCAGACAAATATGTGAGAATTTATAAAAGCTATCTGAACCAATCAATGGTGAGGATTCTTAGACTGTATGAACACCCCTTTATTTATAGGGGAGTACCCCACGTACCGTATATAAGGTACAAACAGCAGAATTAAATGTTATGCATATACATAGGGTACGCGAGGCTGATCCCCTCAAGTACGTTATTCTGTAGCCAGTAACCAGAGGGTCAACCAGCTATTGACTCCTCTGGAAGTTATCGTTCAAAGTCTATTTGACTATCAATTGTTCTAAAAGCATTTAATGTTCTTGCTTCTGATTATTCTATTGTTGAAATCCCTTTATTATCCCTTCATCATGATATATCTTTATTGTTGCACTTTAAACTTGCTGGGCAAACTCGTTGCTCATTCCTGCTATATCATGATTTCATTGCAGCTAAACCCGAGACGTCAGGGAAGAACAAAGGGAAAGAAAAGATGAAATGATAGACTTCTCGTAGCAGACTTTAGATTCATGTGTTAGTTAATTACTGTTAATGTAATTTAAACCCTGATAGCTATTTAGGGTATGGATTGTGTATTTGTTTAAGGTTAATCGTATTCTGGGACTAGTAACACCTTGTAATGAACAACGTATGTTTATTTTATTCCGCATTTTAGATACCATATGTTGTTATAGGTGGAGGTTTATGTTGGATCGTGATGACCGGATCCGGGTATTTGGAAACCCGAATTTGGGGGCGTCACAGGTACGATTTTTCCTTTCAGATACACCAATCAATTATTGCGTATCAAGAGACGTCCATTGTGAGAAAATACCATAATCTTTGAGACGATTTAGAAACTCATTGCTTAAGTATTCCCTTCCTCGATCCGATCGAAGAATCCTGATACTTTGCGAATTTGTTTCACTTCTGAATTCTTTGTACCATTCAAATGAATCAGACTTGTATTTCACCAAATACAAATATTCAACTTTTGAATAATCATCTCTTTTCTTTTACTAGTTTGTTCAATTTGTAAAATAATTTCATATAAGTCAAGTATATAAAGTCCATCAAGTAATATTCCAATTCTAAACAAAACATTATCATTATAAATAGAACAGCCATTGTTCTTAAATATAATACCAAAACCTTCCTTGTCCAACAACGGAATGGAAATAATGTTTCTAACGAGAACTGAAACATAATAACAACTTATTAACTTAATAAACTTGCCCGTAGGCAACGCTAAACTATAAGTTCTTACGGCTAATGTAGCAATATTTGCTTCATTCCCTACACACAAGATTACTTCTTCTTTGTTTAGCTTTCTACTTCTACTTAGTCCCTACATCGATTTGCATATATATGAACCATAGTCGGTATCCAATACCCAAGTAGAATCTTGACTTACAGAAAGATTTATTTCAATCATGAACAAATATGTATCTATAACCGAAGCTTCACCAAGCTTTTCTGGTTAGCCTCTGCAAGATATTCCTTGTAGTTTCTTTTCCAGTGTCTAGGCTTATTGCAGTGGAAGCAAACTCCTTTGCTAACCGCATCAGTTTTGTTCTTATTGTTCTTTGTTTTTGCCCTTCCATTTGCCTTCTTTGAATTGTTCTTCTTTTTAAAAGATCCTTTGGCCTGCTTCCTTTTCTTGAAAGTTTCATCTACCAATAAGACTTGGTCTTTCTTGGTTGGAAAGTGACTCTCAATAGTTTTTAACATGTTAAGCAACTCAGGCAGGCTGATAACTAGCTTGTTCATGTGAAAATTCACAACAAATTGTGAGAACGAGTCCGGGAGTTACTGCAAGATCAAATCTTGGCTCAACTCTCCATCCATGACAAACTCAGTTATCCTAGTTGTTCAATCAGATTGATCATCTTAAGGACATGTGTCTGCACTGTAGTGCCATCGGTTATTCTAGATCGAAAAAGTTCTTTAGATATCTGATATCTAGCAAACCTACTTTGCTCACCATACAAACTTGAAGGTGCAGCAATATAGTAGGCGCATCCATTTTCTCGTGTTGACGCTGTAACTCGTTACTTATTGATGCCAACATAATACACTGAGCCACCTGTGCATCATCTTGCCACTTTCTAAAAGTAGCAAGTTCTTCCTCAGAGGCATTGTCTGCAACCGTTGCAGTAACAAGCGTGTTAAGAACATAAGACAGCTTTTCAGTCTTGAGAACTATTCTCAAGTTCCTTAATTAATCTGTGTAGTTCGGTCCGGTTAATTTGTTAGCATCTAATATGCTCCATAGTGATAGTGAATTAGACATTTATAAAATTCTGTAAATGAATTTAAAATTTTAACAGCATTAGCATGCATTCATTTTATTAATCACCGGATTAATTTACGTCTTTATTAAAATGGTGTCTCACACTATTTTCTTCAAACTATATAACCCTCTATATATATATATATAGTTCGATAGATCTTGTATTTGTGACTTTGTAAAATCTGCTTAGTGAGAAAAGGATCCAATTGCAATAAATATATAGCCTTATGTGTGCACAACAAACTACATATTTATTCAAAAGGTAGACAACTCTTGTTGATTACATCTCCATATAACTCCTTTATATTTTGCCTCTTAGATTATAATGGTCAAGTGTGTGCACATCCGAACTAAAATAATCTAAGTTAAGTCAAACCCAACATTTTTCATATAAGCGAAGAGAAAAATACAGTCCTTATGTGTGCACAACAAAACGGTATTGTTCAATTCCTTATAAACATCCAATGTAATAACGCAACATCTCAAATATTTAATACTAGCCTTGTGTGTGCACAACAAACTCATATTAAATATTCAATACTCTATCGCTTTACCATAATAGAAGGCTACGTTTGACATTCTCCAATGTCTTTGAATGCAACCAACTTAATATATTATCTTTTGAGGGTTTTGTTATTAATTGTCTTGTTTAGCATGCATGCAAATATATATATATATATAGAAATATGTGTCATATTAAACATACATCAATATGTATAATAATATATTTACTATATAATTAGCATGCATTTATAGAATACTATATTCTATCCGGGATGATTATGAACTTAATTCTAATTTGGTTCATTGCAGCCACCATGAACCAAAAGGTCAAACATAGGGTGTAAGAATAAAATTTGAATATAACTATTACATTCAACCCGAGCTTCATTACAAATGGGTCTTCAATGCCCCTGTTCTTCAGCTCCAATTTCTTGAGTAATTCTATAATAATCCTATTACAAACTATTTTTAACGAAACAGAAACCTTGATCAGCAGTCAAGGGGAAGTACATAGGAGGGAGATAGAATTTACATCAGAAAATTAGATAAGCGAGGTATGCAGACCCCATTTATAAAAACTCATTCATTCAAGCATCTATCAAAATTAAATTCAATCGCATTGGTCAATGGTCCATAATCATCCCTTTTATTATCATACATGTCATCACATGTATCAATAAAAGATTAATCATACATGTCATCACATGTATCATAATATATTCATCAAATGAAAATAAAACATTTAATATATATATTGATATCATTTAATGGGCAATTTTAGTTAACATGAAATCCAATTTTGAATCAAAATAAACTATTTTATTTTAATCCAATTTTAAATCAAAATAAATTCCTTTTTTTTAATTTATCCATTTTTGAATAAAAATAAACTCCTTTATTTTTAATCAAATTCCAAATCAAAATAAACTATTGTATTTTAATTAACATGAAATCTAATTCCAATTAAAATAAACTTCTTTATTTTAATCCAATTCCAAATCAAAAATAAACTCCTTTATTTCTAATTTAGAATTTCTGAAAAAATATGGAATCCAATTCCAATTAAAATAAACACCTTTATTTTAGTCCAATTTCAAATAAAAAATAAACTCCTTTATTTCTAATTTAGAATTTCTGAAAATACACAAAATTGGAGTTACAGCCCTTCAAGCACCGCGGCTTAACAAATGGAGCGCGGCTCTCAAGGAGAGCGTCAAGCGTCGCGGCTCAAGTAGTGGAGTACCGCGGCTCTAGCCCAGCGCCGCGTCTAACAAGTAGAGTGTCGCGGCTTTGAGGCTTCTGTCCGTTCCCGTTTTTGATTTTTCTGATTGCGATTTTGATTCTTCGTTTCATAAAACATGATTTTATACTAACAATTATACCCAATTATATTGTTCTAAACACATATCAACATATATGTCAAATTAAAACAATTAATAATTCGCATAAGGATGACTCTGATGCCACTGTTGGTTTGCAGAAACAATATCAAAGTATACAATCATATTGTAAAGCAGCGGAAATATGGTATAAACGGAATTTAATTAACTTTTCTACAATCCCAGGAATCACCTTATGCAATATCATTAATTAAGGAAGGATAAAAGATATATCTTTAAAGAAGATCAACGCTTTGATGTAGTCTTCAAACTCCAATCTTTGCTCCTCCGCGATCTCTCCAATCCTCAAATCAAATGTTCGCTACTCAAAGTGTGCAACGCCCAAGAGGTGATCTACCAAGAGAAATTGATTGAAGATGTAATTTTAGATTCTACTAGATCTTGGGTGGCTAGCCCTAATTCTCTTTATCCTAACACCTTAGGGTTTTGAGAATACTTGTGAGAGAGATGCAAGTTGCAATAGATGCATTAGTCTATCCCACAATAAAACTCCTCTTATTTATAGACTAACCCTTTTTCCTAAACCTTTTAAAAATTAGGGTTTTATTTAATTTCCAATCTAATTAGGAATAATAATAATAATAATAATAATAATAATAATAATAATAAGACTCCTCTTATTTATTTATAATCTAGTATTTCTCCAAATATTTAATTATAAATATTAGTATTTTTTCAAATATTATATTATTATTATTTAGTCAACTTAATAATAATAATAATAATAAGATAACTACTCTTATTAATTTATAATTTAGTATTTCTTCAAATACGTAATTATAAATATTAAGCTATTTAATTTATTCCACTAATAAATTAAATACACTTAATTTATTATCATTAAGCCATTCACTTCTAAAATCATATTCTCCCTTTTGTGGTGTGACCCTCTAGGTTCAATATTAAGTCAGTAAGTAGAATAAATAAATTAGAACCATTCTAATGTTATTTATAATGAATTAAACTCCTATAATTCAAATATAAATAAATAATATTTATTCTATATCATGAGTGACACCTTATAAATAATGTATCATGAATATCCGGATAATATGAATTCAACATTCAATCACAATGATTATCACAAAGAACATAAAGAACCTATTCCGTGAATAGTTACCGTACAATTCAATCCTTCTACCATACAATGTCCTGATTAAACATAAGACATGGAATTACTCACAAGTCTTATTTATTTAACCATATGCATTTCGATTCTAAAATGCACAATTCTGATTAATGTAAATTAGAACCTCCTTTCTAATTTTCATTCCACCTTGGCCAAGGATTTTTGAGTTGTCACTTATCAAATTGCATAGGACATTCTCTCCTTTTACTGGAAGTGGTAGATTCTTTGTTGATTATTCACCTACCTCCATGTATACTTTATTATACCCGAACATACCCTATGACATACTCTAAAGTATTAAGAAATATGACAGAGTATAATTCAGAATACACAAGGTACTTTGATGATCTCAAGTCCAAGGATTACTTGTACAACTATCACTATAAGAACTCTCATTGTCAGGCAAGTAAAACTCCATTAGAGTTCCTCTAAGCGAATCACGTTTAGTGAACTTATTCTCCAATAAGCATCTACATACTTGCTTTAGTGTCTCCACACAAATGATTATGAGATCAATCATCCTCTTTAACAGCGCAAGCATAGTATGTACCAATCTATCCGGAATCAGGAACCCTACATTAGTGATCCAACAATTGGGAACATTTTAGTTTTGAGCTATCTTGAGTTTAGATCTCATTAGCATGATCATCATCATGATTCTAAAAGCATTGCTCGAAAACTATGAATTTATCACATTTATTTAATTCAACTAATTAAACATGGATAAAGTATGCCTCTTAATTAAATGAATTCTTTTATTAATAAATGAACAAGATTACAAAGTAAATTCTTATCACATCCAATGTGATTGGCTTGAGGTCATACTACTTTCAAGTACAATAGCAATTACTACACATATCGCTACGTCAACGAATTCTTTGTACATTTCCTAGATCTTCATATACTTGATATCAATGTAGAGCAGGTCAAAGATGGTAACTACCCATTCTGCGACAGAGAATATCATCAAGATAAAATGATGATTATCTGGATTACACACCGACATGAAGATATAGTCGCATTCGTGTAAAGGCGGGCCCATATCCGGGTACACATAGGGATGGCAAAAACTTGCCGCACGATTTACCTCGGTAAGGGGCCCACAGTTCTTGTCAAGATGTCCAAGAAACCAAATTGGGCCCACTTTTTAATTTCTCGCTCCCTGTAGTAATCCTCTCTATCCCGCAATAACAACATGTACACGTCCAAGATATGCTCAAAAATCCAGGTGCCAGGGCGTAAGTTGCAAAATTCATTGTGGTATAAAGTATATCACTTCCTAGAAGTACAATATGAATAAAGTGAGTGAATAATAATGTGGATAATGTTCAACTCGTCGATTCTCTGAAGTACAATGTGAATAAAGTGAGTGAGCTGTGTGTCATTGATACTAAGGTATATGCAGTGTATAAGGCAGATGCAGCTGAAAGTGGTCGGACATGTAAAGAAGTCATCAACAATCGTCAGCTGGGGTCGGTAACATGTAATTAATTGCCAAATATTTTCTCATTCTGGGAAAATATACAGGCACATCTTCAGATATTTCATGTTTAAAAGTATTTCACAAATACTGGATGATATGATTCTTGCTCGGTGGACAAGAGACGCGAACAAAAGCAATAGTGAAGAATTACTCGTTAACCCAACGACAATTGACTTTGAACAAGATCAAACAATGTGCTATAATCATTTGATGAATGATTACTAGGAGTTAGCGAGCAAAGCTGCTTGCTCAGTTTGAGGTTACAAAACTGTCCTTAAACTGAATGCACGAGGAAAAGCCATGGTTAAGTAGTATGATCTGGATGAAAATATTAGCGAACTGGCAGACGATGACATTGAATGCGCGGTCGGAGATACACCTTAGGATATGGGTTTCGATAATGATGATGAAGATGAAGCGGAAGAAGATGAGTTTTTGCCGCCAGTTGTTTCTCAAACAAAGGGCCAGAAAAATCAATCCAGATTTAAAAGTGCACTTGAGAAAATTGTGGGTACTAAGCCTCGTCGAAAATGTGCAATTTGCGGCTTTGAAACTGACCACGATAAGCGCAATCACTATCGAGTGTTAGAGATTCCTGAGCCTAAAAAATAAGTACAGTTTAGTAGATTCAATATTGTATTATTTTATGCTATGATTTTTGTACAATTTTTATGGATATGTCATTGAGAGATTAAATTTTATGTTGAGTATTATTTTGAGATTAAAAATCATTTGCCAATTATTATGGACATGTCATTGAGAGATTAAATTCAATTTTTTATACGACAATTTTTTTAAATTTTTTTGGTTGAAAGAAACAAGTATTAAAAAAGAAGAAAACGTATTTTGCCAAAAAAAAATAAAAAAGAAAAAAAGACGCTTCTCCTTTTAAGGATGAGTACTTACATCAGAAGAAGATGGTTGCGACATTTTTCTAATTGACCAAAGTAAAAAAAGGAAGAGATCTGAGAAAGAATGGAGTGAGGGCGGAAGTAGTGGTTCTTCCGGTGATAATAGCGGTGTAATGTTGGGTGATGAATAGGAGTTGAAGAGTTAAGGGAGAGAGAGAACAAGCTTGAGTAGATAGAAAAAGAAAAGTTAAGCTGATATTTATCAGTCGATATCAGTAGATAGAAAAAGGAGAGTTAAGGGAGTGGGTAAAGGAGTTTTACTAAATTAGTATTAATATATATTACTCCCTTCGTCCCAAGATAAAAGTCATTCATTGACTTTTATGGTCAAATTAAAAATTGACCATTTTCAAAATTAACAATTAAACATATATATTTAGATTTTTAAAAAAGTAAACATTGAGATTAGTACTAAATTGTATGTAGTTTATAATGTTTATAGGTTTTTTACATATATATAAAAGAATAATAATAAGATATATTGATTTGAAAAATGGTCAATTTGACCATAAAAGTCAATGGAGGACTTTTACCCTGGGAGGGAGGGAGTAATATTTATATTAGTAGTAATAATATTAATATTAATATTATTAGTATATTATTAATATTAGTAATATTAATATTTATAATATTAATATTACTAATATTAGTAATATTAATATTTATATACATGTATAATCATCTACACATATACATGTATATGAAGTGCAATACATTAATGGTGATAGCATTTAATTAAGAAGCATGCATCAGGATATTTGGAGAAATGAAAATATAAATGATATCGACTGATAAATATCAGCTCAACTTTCCTTTTTCTATCTACTCAAGCGAGTTCTCTCTCTCCCTTAACTCTTCAACTCATATTCATCACCCAACATTACACCGCTATTATCACCGGAAGAACCACTACTTTCGCCCTCACTCCATTCTTTCTAATATTAGTATTAATATTACTAATAATAGTAATATTAATAATATTATTACTAATATATTAATATTAATATTAGTACTATTAATATGAAATATTAATATTAGAAGTAATTTTAATATTCATATTAATATTACTAATATTAATATTAATAATATGAATATTAATAGTAATAGTAATAATATGAATATTAATATTAATAATACTCATGCTTGTCGCTAAGTTTCGTGCCTGCCTTAAAGCCTGCCTAAAAGCTTCATGTCAGCCTAAAAGGCTGCCGCTTGCTTATATGCCCTTGCCGCTACAAGGTGTAGCGGCAGATGCCTATCGCTTGTCAATTCCGCCCCCTCCCGGTCGCTAGACTTTGTTGCGGCAAATGCAGAATGTATGGCCCTTGGTACTTTTTTTTTCACTCCCCTACCGCTAGACCTTGTTGCGGCAATTGCAAAATGTATGCCCCTTAGTACTTAGTTTTTTTTTTTTTGGCTACACTTTGCCGCTACAAGGTCTAGCGGCAAATGCAGAATGTTTTGGGTCACAATACCTTAGTTTCTTTTTGGCTCCCCCCTACAAATCAATCTCACATCATTCACATTACCTGTTATAATTATAAACCAATCTAAACCAATCTCATTCACATAACCATTTTAATTATATCAACCATTTCTTCAACTTTAAACCAATCTCATTCACATAACCATTACAATTATATCAATGTAAAAATTTAAAAATATTCACATAATCTTATTTACATCTACACAACCATTAAACATAAATAGTGTGATACATTAAAATTACCATTAAACATCTTCCATTAAAATTAAATTAATGTACAAATTTATATTGTTCCAAAACCAATCTAAAGAACATGTAATGAAAGCTACAAGATTTCCTATATCTCATCCACTGGAAGTAGTCTGGTTTGACGTCTGAAAAGTTCCCACGCGATTCGATATCTAAAGACTGTTACGTCTTCAATGGACCAATTCTCTTTGCGCACATCAACACTACCCCTGACGAAATAGTTGACGTACTTGCAAACTAAAATCCCACAATCTAATGTGTTATGCTGCATAGGTCGGTTCTTTGGTATGTGCACGCGGGGATCAGAAGTGGGCCACTAGAGCATCGGATCACCAATTCGCAAACAAAATGGTATCAGTTGTACCTACATGTACAAAAATATTGGTTACTAACACGAAAAATGTTTGGCATTTATGAAAGTATAATAGCAATTACTACACATACCGCTACGTCAACGATTTCTTTGTGCATTTCCTAGATCTTCATATACTTGGTATCACTGTAGAGTGGGTTAAGGATGGTAACTACCCATTCTGCGACTGAGAATATCATCAAGATAAAATGATGATTATCTGGATTACACACCGACACGAAGATATAGTCGCATTCGTGTAAAAGCGAGCCCATATCCGGGTACACATAGGGGTGGCAGAAACTTGCCACACGATTTGCCTCGGTAGGGGGCACACATTTCTTGCCAAGATGCATGAAGAATGATCCCAAGAAACCAAATTGGGTCCACCTTTTAATTTCTCGCTCCCTGTAGTAATCCTCTCTATCTCGCAGTAACAACATGTACGCATCCAAGACATGCTCAAAAATCCAGACGCCAGGTCATAAGGCGCATAATTCGTTGCGGTATAAAGTATACCACTTCCTAGGATGTAATACAAGAAATATCTCTTGATCTACCACCGCGTCCCTAAACAATTGTTCATTTATGAACGCGACCTTGTGCTCCCTAAGTTTGTTGGTTAAGCACCCTTTGTGTCCATAAGAGATGTGTCCTCCCACTTCTTGCAGTTGAAGGTCCTCCTCCCCTATAAAGTCAAAAGCAACCTTAAAGGAGTAGGAAGGAACATAGGGCTGGGTGGTGGGGATGTAGCTCTCTTGTAGTGCAAAATCAGTTGGTTTTTCATGCTCTTCATTGAATTGGGAGTGGGATCCTTCACCATCAATACCCCTACTGAGATAACTTATTCCCCCTTACGTTAAAGTTGTATACATCGTAATGGTGGTCTCATCCCTATTTTTACAGAACGTACTCGGGATGCATCTGGATATATGTAAAACACTTGTTAAGTAAGGACTTTGCACTCTCAATCTATCATGTAAGATGAACACAACTATTAGTAACAATAAATAAGATCAATAAGTGTGTGTATATATATATAGATACTAGAATGCCAAAAATTTAAATCGAATGATGTTTGTATACCATGTTAATTAGATGATGCTGGTTGTATACGGCCCGTAGCTCGGTCGAGGTCGATACAGTTTTCTACGTGTGATTCTCCCGTACCAATCCATGTAATCATCAATGTTCACGTAGTTAGAAAATCTCGTAATGCTGTCCCTCGAGATAATCCATGTAGGTCTCCCAATGTGCGATGTACAACAAGGTCAGTTTGGTGTACAACAGCTGCGTGTTTAAACCCCAAAACCACATTTATCTAGAAGAATTTTGTGGGCTTTTGTTAAGTTCCATTTATAATATTTTTGTTCAGTTAATTGAAAAGAGATTAGCTTTCCCGTATCTCTACCATTATATACATCATCAAACACATGATTTTTTTTTTGTCATACAGAACACTCTGGTCAATTGGTCTATAATTCCAGCTGTCCATCTTTTACCTAAAAAAAATAACATAAAATCATTTTGTACTATTTTAATAACTATGTAAAACAATTATATCCCAATCAACGGAAAACAACCATTTAACAATAATTTAAAAAAATACAATTTACAAAAATTTTATAGTCATTATTAGTCCCAATAAATCATCACATGCATATATTGTCCCCAAAATATTAAATTAACAACAATAAAACACTATTCCTTTCCAATTGTTATCCACAACCATTTAACAATAAATTAACAAGAAACAATTTTCAACTTGATAAAATGCATATATTTACCCAAAAACATAACTCACTAATTTTCACTAAAATTTATATGCATATATGTATACATAGACATGGTTGTTACTAAAAGTTCACATGAATACATTTGCCTAAAATAAAATTTTCAAAATAAATCATAATATTTATTTATTTTTAAAAACAAAATCGGTAGAAAAAATCTTACAAATATTTTGGTTGGACTGAAAACTTAGTTGCTAAAATCGGTAGAACACTTAGTTGCGGCAAGACCTTTCCTCTTCTTTCTCTATTATTTCTCTCTTATTTTGGTTTTAGGCAAATTGTTTCTACAGGAAGCGGCTAGATCTGAGTTTGACTGGCTGCCGCTAGATGCTCTAACGGCAGGGATGATTTTAGTGGGGGCATTTTAGTAACTACCACTGATTAATGGAGGACAATCAGGTAAAATAATCACACTGGCGCCAGACTTGTAGCGACAGGCAGTGTGGCATGAAGGCATTTTAGTATTTTACCGTGCCGCTACACCATATAGCGGTAGGGGGGAAAATGCAACCAACATGGGTCATTCAATATTCAGATCAAGGAGATCATGGTTGCTGGAATAGTATCCGTGCAAACCGATTGTCACGGATGGAGACCCATATATATATATATATATATATATATAGGAGAAGGCTCTAAAGCGAACCGGTTCGCTGACGAACCGGGCTTTAGCGACGGTTTTTACCGTCGCTAAAGGCTAAGACGACGGTTTGTTTATATGCAAACTGTCGTCTTAGCCTTTAGCGACGGTAAAAACCGTCGCTAAAGCCGGTTCGTCAGCGAACCGGTTCGCTGGAGAGCCTCTCCCTATATATATATATATATATTATCCGGTGACAATTGCTATACAACTTGCCATGTCACCTATCCAAGCACTGCGGCTAACATGGCAATACTACATCCTCGTACACACATTACACCTTATCCAAGAAAATAAAAAAAAAAGGAAAAAAAAAAGAACCAAAACTGAATCCTAACGGACGGTCAGAATGGGTTGAAAAGAGAAATGACCGCTTCTGCTGTTGCTACCGCTGCTTCCTCTTCTTCTTTCACCTCTCCCGCCACCTTTCTCGGCCGTAGAAGGCGGAGCTCCGGCTGGTACCACCACCATTCAGCCACCGTCTTGCCCCATCGCCAACGCCCACTTTCAGTACGAGGTCATGATATTTATATATTAATGTGTCCTCGTTAATGCATTTGTATTGTACTATGTGCTGAAATAGTTGTACTTTGCTCTGGCAATGTTGAAAATTGCTTTGGGCAAACTGCATCTCTGTGTTTTTATTTTTCACAATTTCAATTTATTCATTTTATGGTTGAAGGAATGTCCACTGAATGATAACTGATAAGAATGTCATTATGCCTAACTGGTAATTTCAGTCCCATTTGTGTAGTTCTTTTTATTTTTTTTGGGTGTGGCACAGATTTATGATGTGTCTAAGAGCGAAGACCCACATTAAAATAAGGAAAATTATTTATATGTCAACACATTTATGACGAAAATGAATTGCGAATTACGAAAAACTCTAAGCGATAAGATAAGATAGAATAAATTAGGTTAGAGTCATTTCTAATTCTCTCATATTCCATGTATCCATGTACATTGGTATTTACAATCGACATAAATTTGTCGTCATATGTACCAAGACTCTTTAAATAAAATCAAGTAAATATGTTTTTAGCTAGTAGTACTAGTACTAATAAAGGTACTGTCCCATAACCTCAAAGAAGATGGACAAATAAAATGGGATTCTTTTTGACCTCCGAATTTATTTCATGCAATCCACATAATTTAACATGAAATCAATATTTCATGATCAAGGGATAAAGTAATTGTTTAGAATTTTTTGAAGTGTGATGTCAACGGTTGCCATTTCAATTGCAAACCGTTACATTATTTTGTAAATTAAAACCTTGTTTGGTTCTAAGTATCGGCCGTTATGCCGAAATATCGGTGGATCGGTTAGGTATCGGTTGGTGCCAAACCGCAACCTTGACACGAATCATAAAATTACGAAGTATTCATGTAAAGGGTACTTTTCGGCGAAATTTTGGCAACTCGGCATAACGTAACGGTTTCGGACCAAATAAAAGAGAAATCTCGTCATAACGTAACGGTTTTGAACCAAATAAAGGAGAAATCACGGCATAAAGGGGAGAAAACCCACAAAAAAAAAATTTAATTTGCTAAAAGCTATAAAGGGAGACGACAAAAGAGAACAAACTTTTCTCTATAAATTATACATATGTAGTACCTAGTTAAGTATACCCAAAAAAAATATAAAAAAACATACTTAACATATAATTAATTAAGCTAAATTATTATTAAATTGTACTTGTATAGTTCATAGTTAAGTACAACTTAAAAAAAGTGCACTTAAAATGTACTTAGTTAAGTTAAATTATACTTAAATTATGCAGAACATGTGTGCTCAACCATTTGAGCCAAGACAACATCAATATCAACTTTATTCAAACATAAAATTGATTAAACATATTTGTGAAACGTCTGTTTTATAATTTAGACAATGTTGTGTGCACTAGATAGTATTTGTTTTTTAACTTAATTGATTCCTCTTGTTGCTTTTATTATTTAGAATTTTTTCATAACTTTTTTACTGTTTTTGAAGCTCCTAACTAGCTAATGATGGGTATCGCCCGATACCTATGCCAAAACCGATACCGAGTCAAAAAATGACCTTCTGAAACATAGGTTGCTACCGCGACTTTGAACCATGCCTGTTACAGAACCATTAGATGACCTTTCACTTCATCAAAACTGCTAAAAGTTAGGTCAATCATTTTAGTCCCAGAAAGTAGGGATTCTTCATTATCTCCGCAAATCACCATATCCCCGCACTGGACACTCTGATTCTTGGGGATTCTCTCCTCCTTTGTAACTAATTTGTTTTGAATTATCTATGATTAATTTTGTTATTGTTTATGATTTCTTTTTTATAGAATATGAAACTTATATGTTTTGCTGGATGTTTGTTGTTTTTCTCGTACAATATCTATTTTGTTGAATGTTTTATCATATATATATATATATATATATATATATATATATATAAGTTTACACATAAATATATACAAATTCAGTAATAAAATAGGTGTTGAATTCCCCTGCACCCGAATCCTCATCTTAATCCTCATCTTTTAAAATTTGACAAATCGTAATATCCCCGTATGATACACCAGTATCCACACACCTGTATCCGTACTTCTAAGCATTTTACTAATGTCTTGTTTAGAAATTAACTCAGATATTTAGGATCAATAAATTACCTATTGTATGTACAAACTGTTAACTATGGTCAATGTGCTTGTTGCAGTGCATCACTGGCATTTCTTAGAGAGAATTTAATGACATAACAATTACAATGGTGATTCATTAGAAATGTAAACCATCTTACAAATATAGTGTAATTGGCATAAGCTATACATAGTGTTATGATAAGATGCTGAACTCTAACAGTGTGGTCCAAGTTATTGCATAAATAACTACTAATTTTTAGCGTCTTAACAATGGATTAGTATCATTTTTACCATCTTTAAAATCTATTGTAATATAATGTGCTGCTTCAAGTTATACAAACTGGAACAAATGTGTAAGACATGTAATAACAGTTTAGCTTACCGAATGTATCATTGTTACAGATTTGCAAAGCTACTTGTCCCTCTTGTTTGGACATTGTGCATCATAATACTAGTATTTTATAGTTTACATATGGTGTTTATTGACTTTGAGAAAGCGTATAATAGACTTCCAAGAAATGCTCTTTAGTAGGGTTTTTGAAAAGAAAAAAGTGTCTAGGAAGTATGTTGACGTGATTATGGACATGTATGATGGCGCAACTACCTGTGTAAAGACTTGTGATGGCACGTCAAGTGACTTACCAATCACAATATGAGTACATCAAGGGTCAGTGTTAGCCCATATCACTTTTGGCTTAGTTATGGACGAGATACTGAAAGATATTCAGGACGAGGTGCCTTGGTTTATGTTGTTTACAGATGATATTCTGTTAATTGATGAGACTAAGGAAGGTGTTAATGATAAGTTGGAGATTTGGAGAAGTACATTGGAAGCAAAAGGGTTCCGATTAAGTCGGAGTAAGACAGTATTTGAAGTGCAAGTTCAGTGTTGTTAGAAGAAGAGATGTGAGCAGTGTAAATATGTCAAGGCTGGAGGTGCCTAAAAAGAATGTATTTAGATACCTAGGATCAATATCGCATAAGGGGAGATATTGATGAGGATATGAGTCACGCGATTAGAGAAACCCTTGAAGGGAAAATTTTATAGGGCGACGATGAGGCTAGCAATGTTATACGAAGCTGAGTAGTGTTAGGCAACCAAGAAGAAACATGTGCATAAGATGGGAATATTGAGAAGATAATATTAAGGTAGATGTGTGGTATACAAGGTTGGATTAGAAATGAGGACATTCGAAAGAAGGTTGGAGTGGCACCAATTTAGTTGAAGATAAGTGAACATCGGTTGGATGGTTTGGTCATATCCAGCGTCGTCATGTAGATGTATCTGTGAGGAAAGGGATTAGGAGGATTAGGAGGAAGATGTAAGAGGAGGGAGGGGGAGACCAAGACTTAATTGGGAGAAAGTTGTACAAAGAGACATGTAGGAGAGAGATATTACGGAGACCTTGGCCTTGGATATGAAGGAGTGGAGGAGGTTAATTCGCATGCCAAAGGACGAGTAGCTTGTAACACTCTTTTATGGTTGGTTTGTTTGTTATTATTATAATTATTATGTATGTGTATATATATATTTATGTATATATATATTACGTTTTTTTATTTATTCTCATTTTTTTCCCTTGTTTACTTATTTATTATTGTTAGTTCTATTATTGTTGTTGTTGTTGTTGTTGTTGTTATTATTATTATTCATATTGCTTTATCTTTTTGTTTTATTGTCTAAAATTATGTTTTTAGCCTTTTTAGTGTCCCAGTCATTTCTACTTTTCCCTTGATTTGCTTTTCCTTGATATATGTGAAATTCACTTCCAGCCTACTCCAACTAGCTTAGAACAAAAAGGCTTTGTTGAGTTGAGTTGTATGATGCAGTCACTTATAATTCATAAAAAATGAGTTGTCTCCTAATCGTACCTTTTCAGCACTCCATTTAATCAAATTTTATATTTTAATGCAGTTACAAATGATTCTAGCAGAATTGAGTTGTCTCCTGATGCTACCTCTGAAAAATCAGAGGCTGACAAAATTGTTGATGGTATGAACTTTGGTGAGCTCTGCAATGAGTTTGAATGCATCAGTAGCCCCTCTGTTGAAGCTACAGCTCGACAACTCGCTCGTGATATCCTAGAGCTGCGGCAAGGAAATCGTGCCCTTGGTACCTTTGCAGTTTCTGTCAAATACAGCGTAACCTTCTTGCTTAGGCTCTATTTTATTATGTTAGATAACAATCGGTAACACCTCTTTTAAGTATTTGTGTTGGTTGTTCTCTTGCCAACAAAATTGATTATAAGAAAGCTAAAAGGAAAGAAAAGCAATTAAGATTTTTATTTTTTATTTTTAACGAGTACCTGATATTTTCATGATATGAGTTTTAAAATATTAGGTATTAAAGGTGAGCACTTATTTTTTCACGAAGTACTTTAAACTAACTTTGGAATTTTAATTTTAGTTTTAGTTTTTTTTTAATTTTAATTTTTATTATTGTTATTCCCCCCCCCCCCCCTGATTCTCTTGAAATCCAAGTTGTGGTGTAGAAATAACTTCCAATGAGATTTTATTTTTGGCAAACTTGATCATATATTTTGGTTTTCTTTTCTTACTTTTGACAGATATCGTGATATGTTGGAGTAAATTTGAATCTAAATCTTGCTTTCAATAATCACTAGTAAAAGACACATGCGATGAGCGTGGCCTACAAAGTAAATAATTATCTTCTTAACTATGGGAGGTAGTTATATCTTTCAAGGGGGTGGTTATTATTTTTTTATGTGATTTTAAGATTATTTTCTGTGTTGCCAACTGTCAAATTAATAGGGATGTTATATCAAACCTACCAGCCATACCAAACTTGGCAATTGACTCAATAAGTAGTATAGATGTTTAATAAAAATCACTTTCTTTCCTTCACTATCCTTATCAAGAATTGGAGTGATATAAAAGATTTGATTTGTAAATTTTCATTATTAGTTTTATTTTTATGGTTCATGTTGGTTTGGTTAAAAGAATTAAACTTTATTCAAAACATTCAGTAGCCGTTCTTGTTATGAAACTATATGCAGGATCCAGTTAGAAGTTTTACTGGTCGGGAGAAATACAAGAGACCACTATGGGCAACTGATGCTCTCGATAAACCCACAGTGGTGAGATTTATGTTGTACTTTAATAACATTTTCTGTTGTCGTAGAGCATTTTGTTTTGTCAAAACCAAATATAAGTCAAAAATATATGGTGCTTTCATATCTTATATCCTTCTTTCTCTCTACCAGTGTTCTAAAAATCCCTGCCTAGGTCCGATTAATCCACGCCTACGCGCTAGGTGGTCCTCTACCGCCTTGATTTGGCTAGGCACCTAGGCTCCCGCCTAGGCAGAATTAGACCTCTACTTTGAAGCTCTACAATACTTAAATGAATTTGTTAAGCCTTAAAAGATTTTTTTTTGGTAATGTTTCATGTAAAATTTTAAAAAATTACATATACCATATGTTTTGTATAATATAACAAGTATATACAATAGAAAAATAAATAAATAAGATCGCTTAAGAAAACTCCTAGTCCGCCTAGGAAAACGCCTAAGCACCGCCTAGGCGCTAGGCGCCCCCTCCGCCGCCTAGTTCCGCCTAACGATTTTTAGAACACTGCTCTCTACTCCTGAAAAATGTGTGATATCTCTTTGACTACCTATAAGGATCCCCTCCTCTCTCTTCTCTTTCTTGCTGCTCTTTCTTTGTGTGTGCATGCACGTCAGTCTCGTCTTCCACGAATTAGGTTGGTGTTCGTCTAATGCAGTATGTATGCACAAGGGTCAAGGAATGGGGAATATACATAGGTATGGTTTCAATATATTGTTAATTTTGTTAATTAGGTTTCTTTTATGTAGGTTTCTAACATTGGTAATTAGAAAATAAGTCATTTACTTACCTATTGTATCTAGTTGTCTAGTTTGAGTTGGTTTTAGGTTAAGGTTATTCCCTAATTTGGAATACTAGTAACAAGGGTACAAGGCTTTCCTATTAGCTTACAAAAAATGATGTAATTCACTATGACTTTAACAGATTTTTGTATCATAGAAAGCTAGTAATGAAGAAGCATAATTGCCTTCCAAACTATTGATTTCCACAAAACTCTCTTTCATTCTCTATCCACCTTTTATTTTGTTCTGTATCAATTTCCTCTTGAGCTAAAACCAATCTCGATTCTATCTCAATTAACTTTGACATAATTAAATTCTTCATAAATATGCCACACATCCCTTATTCTTCATTGCCATTCCTTAAATTTGTCACTAAATTTCATTGCCCAACAACATAGAGTTCTAAAACCATTAAATTCTCAACGTGGCTAATGCTTTTCACAAACACAGTCCATCACTTCTTCAGATCCCTTGATGCATCACATCGCCATTGTAGCCGAGAAGCCTTCAATCATTGGGGATCTAACCTAAAGTTCCATCAACTTGCTTACACTACTTAGAGGATGAGAACTGTATCAAGAAGTTGTGAGAAAGCAGAAATAAAAGCCGGCCTCTAGACCCAAATAATTGAAAAATGAAATTGAAGAAGGGAAGCTGAACAGGAGGATGATGTAACAAGATATCCGGGGTTCTGAGTAGCTTCACTCAAGATCCAAGTAATTGAACTTCCTTTCTTGACACCATGTACAGTACACTAGAAACTACCGATATTAGTTGTCATCCTTTTCTGTTTTGGAAGGTCATTCCACATGAAGTTCCAAAAGGACATCAACTTCCCATGGGTAAAAAAATGAATTTTTTTATTTTTTATTTTATTTTATTTTATTATTATTATTTTTTTTTTTGGGATATATCATCTCCAATATTGAATGTTGGGGAAAATGATGCAGGATATATGCTTAAGGAATTAGAAAATTACACAAATTATACTTATGATATTAGTTGGGATAATATTAGGTTTGTTAGGTGTAATTTTTGGACATTGGGGAGTATTAGGTAATGATTCTATTTATTTGTCTAGTTTAAGTTCGTTTATGTTCTAGTTATTCCGTAATTTGAAATACGAGTTCTAGGAGTACAAGGTTTGTTAATAGCCTGCAATACGATGTAATCCCCTACTACTGTGATTGAGTTGAATATTAACTGAGCAAGCTTTACGCGTTCAATATTTTTCACAAGGAAAAAGAAATTTGATCTGCAGGGTAATTACCTTGCAAAGGTTATTATTCTGATCTCTCCTGCCTTTTTTTTCTGGTTACTCCTCTCTTTTCTTTCTTTTTTTTTTCCCATTTTTCGTTAGTTCAAGTCACTGCTTACTCTTTAACTTGTCTGACATCAACTTTGTTCTACTTGACTTGAGCATTTGTACATTTTATGTTTTACAAATTTCAGATGGTTTGGATCAAATGCTCCATATATTGTTTATTTTTTGTTTATCTATGTTATGTTTCCTTGCCAACTTTAGAGACAATTTCTTTACTTCAAGCCTTCCTTCTTACGCGTTAAAAAAGAGAAACATGGTTTTTCCGGGGTTCTGAGTAGCTTCACTCAAGATCCAAGTAATTGAACTTCCTTTCTTGACACCATGTACAGTACACTAGAAACTACCGATATTAGTTGTCATCCTTTTCTGTTTTGGAAGGTCATTCCACATGAAGTTCCAAAAGGACATCAACTTCCCATGGGTAAAAAAATGAATTATTTTTTATTTTATTTTATTTTATTTTATTTTGGGATATATCATCTTCAATATTGAATGTTGGGGAAAATGATGCAGGATATATGCTTAAGGAATTAGAAAATTACACAAATTATACTTATGATATTAGTTGGGATAATATTAGGTTTGTTAGGTGTAATTTTTGGACATTGGGGAGTATTAGGTAATGATTCTATTTATTTGTCTAGTTTAAGTTCGTTTATGTTCTAGTTATTCCGTAATTTGAAATACGAGTTCTAGGAGTACAAGGTTTGTTAATAGCCTGCAATACGATGTAATCCCCTACTACTGTGATTGAGTTGAATATTAACTGAGCAAGCTTTACGCGTTCAATATTTTTCACAAGGAAAAAGAAATTTGATCTGCAGGGTAATTACCTTGCAAAGGTTCTTATTCTGATCTCTCCTGCCTTTTTTTTTCTGGTTACTCCTCTCTTTTCTTTCGTTTTTTTTTTCCCATTTTTCGTTAGTTCAAGTCACTGCTTACTCTTTAACTTGTCTGACATCAACTTTGTTCTACTTGACTTGAGCATTTGTACATTTTACGTTTTACAAATTTCAGATGGTTTGGATCAAATGCTCCATATATTGTTTATTTTTTGTTTATCTATGTTATGTTTCCTTGCCAACTTTAGAGACAATTTCTTTACTTCAAGCCTTCCTTCTTACGCGTTAAAAAAGAGAAACATGGTTTTTCTTAAACCACCCCCCCCCCCCCCGGTCTCTGGTATTTGCAGAGTGTGCAGGAAATGTCAATGTTATCAACTAGTGTGCTGAATATCAAGTGGACACTAAAAGGGAAGCCTAAGTCTTTGCTTGCTGGTATTGGAGGTGATGTAATTGTAAAAATAAATTCTAAATTCACTCTGAACCAGATTAGTGGCCAAGTGATTGAGCATGAAGAGTTTTGGGATTTATCAGCTTCATCAGCTATTGCTCAGGCATACTTTTGGTCATCTCGGCATCTTTTCTCAACAGTTGAGTTTGTAAAAGATTTCACCGACTCTGTTAAGGACTTGTCAAGCCGGTTTCCAACTGAAAAAGAAAATATGGAGGTGTATCCCGATCCTACTGGTGATCCCACAAAGGTCATTCTTCTTTAAAATGCATCTTTTCTTTCCATTTCGCAGTCATTCCAGCTTTTATCTTCATGGATATATATATATATGTATATATGTATGTATATATACATATATATATATATATATGTATGTATCTATATATGTATGTATGTATGTACACACACGTATTTGAAAATTCCTTCTCGTTATATTAAAAATAGAACAACCTGATTCAACAAGAAAGCTATTTAGATACAGGAAACAAGTAAATCTGAAGTAGGAAGTCTTGTCTTGTCTTGTTGGTAGACAAACCTATCCTGTTCACTTAAAATTATTCTAAAAAGGTAGCTTCTTGATAAACTGTGGAGCAAGTTTTCTCCTCGTATCGAATTATTTTCTGTTATTTGCAACATATTCTCTAGGTCTGTTAATTTTTATTTTATTTTTGGGACCCAACTTCTCTATTGTGAAACACCACCCCCACCCCACCAAAAAAAAAAAAAAAAAAAAAACCTTTTAGTGGAATTGTATGATTCAGCCAACATCACTTATTTGTTGGATCATCTCTTTATCCAAAAGCTTGATATTTGGTCACTCCATCGTACTTCTAAATTTATCAACATTCTTAAATTATTTCGTTGTGAGATTTATGTGAAAATATCAACAATCTCCACCTTTCATTTGAATATCCATCACAAGACAATGTCGATGGTCCACCCAACTCAATTTTCTTTGCTTCAATGCACGGACGCAGAATCAACTTAATACTTGGGTGCATCAAACCGTGAGCTCTGATATCACTTGTAGGGGAATTATATGATTTAGACAACATCACTTGGAGCGTACACCTGTGTTGTCTGAACCAACAAGCATGTTGGATCACCTACTTACCCAAAAACTTAAGTTATATGAGGTTGATGCTCTATCATACAATACCCATCAACATTCTTAAATTCTACCGATGTGGAGTCCATGTGAAAATCCAAACAGCCCCCCACTCTTTTTATCCCATGTCTACAGCCTACCATCCATATTTCATTCTTTAAAGATATACCCACAGATCATTTGCAATTAACTGCTAAGTTTCAAATTCCTTGCTGAGTTTTCTTTCCGAGTGTTTCAATTAATTTATCCCATAAAAGAATCTTTACTGGGCTTGGATTATTAGTTGCTACTTCTTCCGCCACTCTCATTTTAGATGCATTTTATGTAATTCTTTTGTTGAAGAACAAACAATCTAAAAAATTAATTTCTTACCAAAATATTTTGAAGCAAATTTTGGAATGTATGTTTTTCTTCTATTACAATGGGACTTTTCTTGAGTTCTCTTTTGAGGATTTTGTAGTTAACTTTCTATTATCTGTTTTCATCATTATATTACAACATAATACGGTAAAATATGTTTAGATATTCCGTATGTAGAATTTAGAGGCTTATACTACAATATAATAACATAATTTTCTCTACACTGAGAATCTATATATGATTTCTATAGAAGAGGAAATATTAACATGTCGGTGGCAAATAAGAATGTTATTTTAGGGAAGTGATATTTTCACATAAAAATATGATATGTTCACATTATTTCTCTCACATGAATAGTGAGTAGGTCCCATTGTATTAGATATTGGCTAGCTAGTACTTTCATCTTTTATCTACTGGATTAGGAAACTATAAATTTTTGCACAAGAAAGTACTTTCTAATTATTTTGTTTTGTTTTGCTTCAGTTCTTCCAAAGAGATGACAGCTTCCAAAGAGACGCATACCAAATTGCTCTAGTTCTGGCACTTCTGTATTTTGTGGTACAGTTCCTCAAGACTACCTTGTAAAACTTGCATTTTTTACATTCATATTGGTATAATTGTAATTATTATTACATACAACATTGATCAAGTATATATTGCATATGGAATTTTTTGAGTACCTATGAGTTTACAAGAAGAAAATGAAAGTTGAAAGGAAAAAGGAAGTTATGCTTTTCATGTTATTGTATATGAACATGCCATGATATGACCAAAAAAGAAAAATGAAAAACACTTGTCCAAAGTGACTTGTTTGTTTTCGTTCTTACATATTTTCATATTTTTGGGTCATATGACTTGTTTGTCTTGATACAAAAAATAATAGCCAGAGAAAGAAAATAGATAAAAAGGTGATATACATTCTTAGGATGCCCTTGGCTTTTGTCATTATTCAAAACCCATCATTTTGAATTAATAAAATGACGAAATGACAAGTCATACTGATGAAATGACAAAGTTGACATTAATGAAAGGCATCTATCGCATCTTATTTATACATACACACGAATTAAGATCTATTACCCTAACTCATCTCAGCCTCTTTTTTGATCCTATGTATTGTTGTTAGGTAATCCTTATTTATTCATAAAGTTTACCATAAAGGTTACGGTAAAAAAAAATATATTACACCTGACAATAATACATAAGATGGTAAGATAGAATATGTAACAAGGAAGGAGATGACACAATAGATTAGGACTCTCTCTCTCACCCACACACATGTATAACACAGCTCTCATTATTCATTTTTGTGATCTAAAAGTTAAAATTATTTCATCCGCATAATTGTTATGTGGATTGTAGACCATATTCGTACAACAGTTGTGCAGATGGGATATCCCATTCGCACAATAGTTGTCCGGATGAGGTAAATTTTAGGTCATTCGATATTTTTTTAAACGGTCATAGATGAGTAACTTTTATCCAACTTCGGATATGGATCATTATCATATATATATATATATATATATATATATATATATATATATATATATATATATATATAAGTTGTAGAAGGATACAACAAAAGGACTAGGAAAAAGTAGACATAATCAACCAAAAAATAACAATAACAAGTCTTCAACATCTCGAGGCTATGTATAGTTTCCATCATACAATTGCCCTACAATGAAGTCGAACCAAGATGGCACAAACACTGACATTATTGAATCCTTTTGGGGTTTTCTAAAGTAAACATTTTTGTAACCATAGCATAAATGTATCAATATGATTATATATATAAGTTTTGGAAGGATATAAAATGACTAGGAATAAGTAAACATATATATGTAATCAACCAAAAAATAACAATAACAAGTCTTCAACATATGTATAGTTTCCATCATACAATTGCCCTACAATGAAGTCAAACCAAGATGGCACTAACACTGACATTCTTGAATCCTTTTGGGGTTTTCTAAAGTAAATATTTTGTGACCATAGCATAAATGTATCAAAAAGAATCATATCAACACGATGTACACTGAATTTCAGTGAATGCGCTGAAATTCTGTTTGATGTGATGAATCCATTATATCAAGGTGCACAAGATGGTCGTTAACAACAGCAATGTAAATATCTTTCCCGTATTGAGGCTGCTAGGTGAAGAAGCAGAAAGATTATGAGAACTCACAGAATACACATGACCTGACTGGCTGTCTTTCACTTTGATGCTCGAAGAACCTGAAATCAACCACAAAAAACTATTCATTCAGGAAGCTTCATGCAATTTAAATTATTGAAAGATCTGAATAAAATGACTAGAAATTTGCTCAACGAACTAGATTAAAGACGAGAACAGAAGATTTACGTGAAAAACCTAAATCAGAAAAAATACACGGGCGAGAGGCAGAATATATTACTATTAAAGTGTGAAGAATACAAGTAGTAAATCTCTCTTTGAAAGCGGTTAAAACTGAGAAAGAAAATAATACTGAGACCTATATATATATATATATATACGGGCTAAAAACCCTAATGGGCCCAAATAACAGAACATGCCGATCAAAATCCTTTACCCACCACTAAACCTCATCTTGATGTTCCTTTGGGTCGCCATCACAAAATATTCGGGTAAGGAAAATCCATTTTTTCATCAAAAGGAGAGTCAGATCCCAAACAAAAATTCTAGACACACATAACAACTACTCCCTCCGTTCTCCTCAAAAGGATGAGCAAAGTAAAATTTTCACACAAATTAAGAAAAGTAAAAGTAGAGAAAAGAAAATAAAAAAGTTCTAGATTTATCCTTAATGGCCTCACAAGATTATATAAAGTGATGAATACTTTTATTTTTATACTAATGGACCCCACTAAATGACATACTTACCCTTCACTTTATGTAACTTTGTTTATCCTTTTGAGGACAAAAAAAATTATACCTTTAGTCTTCCTTTTGAGGACGGAGGGAGTATTTGTTGGGGAGCTAGAGAACCCAAACGAAGGTCCTTAATAACACTATTAGACCCAACTTGACCCAAAAGCTTAAGCTATTAAGCCTAGGGCCTAACCTTGTATATTAGGCCTTCAACTTCACACTTTGCAACCGATGTGGGACAGGCACAACTCACAAGTTACCTTAACTAACACACACACTATATATATATATATATGGGTACCAATCCACAGCAAGCGTTTGCCGCAGCAACCAAATTGTTCCCTGCCGCTACAGGTTGTAGCGGCAGTAGTGTTTGGCTTTTTTTGGTTATCTGCTACAGGGGAAGAAATTTTTATTTTTATTTTTTTTTTACAGCAAAGGTTGGTTGGCTTACAATAGGTATCAGTTTTTTGATCTCCTTATCCTTATGTACTTTCATACTCAACCCAACTGTCATTTATTATCATAAAGTATATTATAAAAATATGCAAAATTTTAATTTCTTCCAATATATTAAAAACTTATAGATATATTTTATTTTTAAGTTAATTTATGAAATACTAAAATATAAAATATTAAAATTTTAAAAGTAACAAATATAATAATAAATAGTATCATAATAAAAGTAACAAATATTTATTATTATATTTGTTACTTTTAAGATTTTAATATTTTATATTTTAGTATTTCATAAATTAACTTAAAAATAAAATATATCTATAAGTTTTTAATATATTGGAAGAAATTAAAATTTTGTATATTTTTATAATATACTTTATGATAATAAATGACATTTGGGTTGGGTATGGAAGTACATAAGGATAAGGATCAAAAAACTGATACCTATTGTAAACCAACTAACCTTTGCTGCAAAAAAAAAAAAAAAATTCTACCTCTGCGCAGATAACAAAAAAAGCCAAACACTACTGCCGCTACAGCCTGTAGCGGCAGGGAACAATTTGGTTGCTGCAGCAAACGGTTGCTGTGGATTGGTACCCTATATATATATTTGAAACTACTGGAAAGATCAGTTTTCAAGACCCTACTAAAGAGCATAAAGATGCTTATTTGAAAATTCCTGAGTTTGTTCGCACCATCCCTCACTAAAACACCAATTCAACCTTATCACTATAGACAGTGTCTGTACAATTGCTAAATTTAAAAACTCTCAAAACCAATTCAGTTCAACAATTAAATGCAAGTTTCATAGAGTGTAAAAGTTATCCATCCTGCCAGCAATAGATTTTCAGGGTATTAAAGATTCAAAACGGAGGAACTTAACCCTATAGTAAAACTACCGATGAACAATGATAAAGCCTTGACATATTTCTGTAAGACACTGACCAGAAAAGGGATTTTAAATCTGAAACAGCTTATCAAAAAACCATTATGTTAAACTACTGAAGATCCTGAAGAAGCTTTCCTCTTAGACATTGTTGAAAGGAAGTTTAGAATTAGAGATATTGTGGGGAAACTAAGAATTGAAGTTCCTATGAAGAGAATTGGGACCAACAACTCAAAGAAACTAAGGTATGATAAATTGATTGTTGCAATTACATAAGCATCTAGAGCGAGTTAGACAACGTATTTCAATCTCTGAACAATCATAAAAGTACAAATCTTAATGTTTCGATCAAGAGACAGTAACAACAATAGTAAAGGAAAGATTCAATACTAAAGATATATGGAAGTCTACGCAAAACACTTGAGAGTTGAGAGTTGAAAAAGAGGATACAAAAGGAAAAGCCGAAAAGCAGTAAACCAAAAATGTTATGTCCAGAAGCTAGTAGACTTTCGATCTCAAAGCAACATGGTAGTCGACTACAATAACAATACATGTTCAAATTCTACACTGTCTAACAAAAAAAAACATACAAACAACGGAAATGGTGCAGTATACTTACAATTGTAGTCGGTCCATCCAATAGTTTGGTTATCGAGATCATACACAACAAGCTTATTAGATAGTGCAATATCTGCAATTGAAAGTGAAGTAAACTAAATCAAACTCCTTTACAGCTGTACAGGCTTGATTTATAGGAGAGAGGAGAAAGGAAAAGAACAGATGAACTTGTAATTTCATATAAAAAGAGAAGCTAGAGCTAATGTTCTGTCCATAAAAGCAGTGACAGCATTATGAGTTTTAAATGTTCTTTTTTATAATTACCCCTCAAATTTGGTAATTTTCATCACATGTTTGGCCCCACTAAATTTATCTATCAAGAGTCCTATTAATTTTTTTTAAGAATATTACATAAACGTCAATATGCTAAACTACAGGATATTAATGTGAGACAAAAAACAAAAACATTGTTTTTTATTTTATTTTTGTACAAAAATTAATTTAATACTGTGAGCGGACCATATTAACTGATAAGAGCAAATACTGAACTTGATCTTGGCCAAAAGAATGAGAAAGGAATAAAAGAGAGGCATTGTAGAAGAGTTTATTTAAAAATTAAAAGATAAAAAATATACTCCTAATACATCTCTTATACTAGCCACCAGTATAGCCTAGACATTGTAGTTGTAGCCTGTAGGTTATTGGAATTGATAAACCTTAATTTTGGTATTGTAAGCTTGTATGAAAACATAGAGATGTATTATCTGTACATTAGGTTTCTTCTAAAAGAATTCTTATAACTATTTTCCTCTCAATTGTAAAACCCCAAGCCCACATCAAAATGGGGGATAATTCGATAGATATATAAGGTCGCAAACTATTATCAATAGTAGCTTCAGTCATGACTTTTGGGTGAGTTTGGTAGCTTAAGATGATCCAAGAAGATACTATTGAGATATTATCATTTGATTTGGACTCGAAATTTGAACTGGGTTGCTACTTATGATATCATAGTCGACTCTCGAAAACTCCGATTGGGCTACCCGATCGGATTGCCAAAGGCGAGGACACGAAGGCAGCTGTTATTTACACCAAGAAAAAAGACCAGAGGTGGGGACACAAATACCATTAGTATATCCTATAATGGCTATAGAGGCAAAGATTTTTGGGCTATGTGCAACTGTGTTTAGGCCTAACGAGGATGTTAGGTAATTAATTGGAGAAAATATTAATACCCTAACCCCCCATTGGAACATTTGGAATAATACGATATGTATCAAAGGTCCCAAACTACTATCAATAGTACCTTAAGTCATTAACTTTTGGGTGATTGGATTGTGCCTTGGTACATTATGATTTGATCTTAATTGTTACATATGGTATTAGAACAAACTCTCAAAAGCTCGGGACGGGTTAAACCGATCGGGTTTCTTGAGGTAGGCATATGAATGCGACTGGTATTATTATCCCACAATGGAAAGAGGACATACCAGAAGTGGGGACACAAAGACCGTTGATATTATCCCATAATGACTAGAGAAGCAAAGATTTTAGGCTATATGTGTCTACGTGTTTGGGCTTGACGAGAATGTTAGGTATTTAAGAGGAGATTATAACAACCCAGTCTCCACATCAGATCATCGGGATAATTCGATATGTATATAAGGTCCCATGCTAGTACCAATAGTACCTCAAATCATGATCATTTAGGTGAACCTGTGATGGCTTAAGATGACCTAATAAGATAATATTGAGACAGGGAATTGGATCTTGGTATGTTCTA
Source organism: Aralia elata (assembly GCA_034770075.1). Lineage (NCBI taxonomy): Eukaryota > Viridiplantae > Streptophyta > Magnoliopsida > Apiales > Araliaceae > Aralia > Aralia elata. Next base: position 41,941,804 of record CM068387.1, on the reverse strand, counting down.
ATTTGATTCTAACTCGAGATTTGACCTAGATTGTTACATGAGGTTGTTACATATCGTATCAAAGTAAAGTTATCGAAAACTCGGGTCGCGTCATCCGATCAGGTTGCTGGAGGTGGGGACACGAAGGCGATTAATATTATCCCACAATGGACATAGGATTATAGAGGAAGTCGAGACACAAAGGCTGCTGGTAGTATCACAAATGGCTAGAGAGGCAAAGACTTTGGCCGATGTGCGACTGTGTTCAGGCTGACAACTGGGGGAGATTGTAACACCCCAGTCTCACATCGAAACATTTAGGATAGTTGGATATGTATATAAGGTCCCAACCTATTATTAATAGTACATTCAAGCATAACTTTTTTGGGTGAGTTTGTAGTGGGCTGACCTAACCCAATAAGATAATATTGAGATAGTAAATTGGGTCTTGGTACATTATGATTTGATTTGGGCTCGAGATTTGATCCGAGTTATTAAATATGGTATCAGATTTGACTCTCAAAAGCTTAGATCGAGTTAAACTGATCGAGTTTCAGAGACGGGGCCACGCAGGCGGCTAATATAATCCCAAAAGAGGATATGCTATAATGGCTAGAGAAGCAAAGATTATAGGTTGTGTGTGACTAAGTGTTTGGACGTGACGAGAACATCAGGTATTTAAGCAGAGGAGATTGTAACAACTCAGTCCCACATCAGAACATGTGGGATAATTTGGTATTTGTATAAAGTTCCAAGATATTACAATAGTATCTTCATTTATGACATTTTGAGTGAGCCTTTGGTGGGCTAAAATGACTCAAGAAGATACTATTGAGATTGGATTGAGCCTTATTATTTGATTCGAACTAGGAATTTGACTCGATTTGTTACATAAGAGTTGTTACATATGATAACAAGGTCAGTGGGCCTGAGAGGGGCCAACATGAGCATTAAATGTTAGTAAGAACCCACAGTCGGTGCTCAGTTGGTGTATTAACACCCTTGCCATGCAAGAAGTGGTGGGTTCAATCCCCCCGTCCCCATATGTAGTAACATTGCAATAGCAATGACTAAAAGATACCCAAAAAAAATGTTAGCAGGAGATGGATGATAAATCTATTCATATTAGTATAAAAATTATAAGAGAAAATTGCAATGGAAACTAAAGGATTGGATCTCTAAGATCTAAAATATACAAGCACCGCAAAGACAAAGTGTTAATCCCAGTCATTTACAACCCTACATGGCACAATCTAATTAACAGTAAGCATATGCAAGATTGAGGGTTTTTAAAGAGGTCGGCACCCAAAAAAAAACAACTTTGAGGTGTACCTCCCAAGAGAGTTAATTCCTTTCCATCTTTTGTTTGAAGCCCACTGTTCAGCCAACCAACACACTGTTCATCCTGCAAAATCCAAGTTATAAGCAAAAATTGCAAGACTGTTTACACAGTGAAGAAGGATACATATTAGATACCAACAGGAACTATGAGAATCAAAATTAATAGAAGAGTCATTCTATATGTTGCGACAAAAACATGTTGACTCTTGTTTCGAGTAGATACAATGCCATACTCTGTAAATTAATACAGATACCTGGGTAATTAATTGATGTGTCTACTCACAACAAAAATACACATGTTTTTGTTGCAATATAAGGAATAATTGATTGGAGGTTGAATTTATTCTGAAATTAGCAGGAAAAATAAGGAAAAACTAAAACTAGGGTGATCCTCCACACACCACTACCCCTAGGATCTTCAACCGCACAATAGTGAATTGATCACAAGCAAATTAGGGCTCAAAATAATTCTATTAATCTGTAAATTGGAATCCACGATTACATCATTATTTATAAATAGAAATAAAAAACCTACTTGGACTTGGACTCAATAAAAGACCTAATGACTTAAAAATAGCCCAAAAACTAAAAACCCAATAAACCATAATAACCAATATTCTGTAACAAAGAACTACTACTAAATAACATAAATAACAAATAAATCATCCTCACCTACGGCGACGAGCGGATTGATCCCTATCAATAATACATTACATAAACATGTTTTTATGAAACAAAGATGTAAAAACACATTAAACCCTCTACCTAAAGCATATTAAGTGTCAGAGAAAACTATGAATGGAACACCTTGAAGATGCTATAAATAAATGTCGATCTCCAATACTCATATTTCACTATTTCTTACCCTAACCCGAGATTCAAGCTTTAAAGTGCAGCCTACGAGATAATGTGTTTTTTCACAATCTTCATTTCTTCGCTTCCTTCCAAATGATATCTCTATATATTGATGTTCTTTTGTGTTAATAAGTGGGTTACTGACTTTCAACATATATTGGCAACATATAGATGTTGATGCCCACCTACCACAATTTCAGAATCAGAACATAGCATTGTTGAAAGCAAAACCCATCGAACAATTTACGCTTCACAGCCGCTGCCGATTGCTTTTAATCTGGGCATGTGCAAAAATATTCAATTACTTTTGGTCACATTTTTAAACCAGATCACCAAGTTACTTAAACCTCATCGTCTCTAATAAATCATCTATATGTGCAGTTATTTAGGGAACTGCAGCCAAGTGTAATAATGTCATGTCCCATTACCATAGTGGACAAGTAAATAAATTCAAGTTAGCATATCAGATCTGCGGGTACATCCCTCCGCTGCCAATTAACGTTGATCTTAAGTACAATGATACAAAATTATACAAGACCATGTTGTTCCATTCACAAATTTAGCTCAGTGCAAGCATACATGAGACACTTGTTGATAATCTAATTTCCACACATTGAACAAGTCCATCTTTGCTTATCTGTACTCCATAATTGCAAAATTTTGGATTGGGTTCTTTGTCAGGCTATCCTTTTTCTACTTTAAACACTTGAATCTTGACCTCAATTGGGACAAAATAGGAGTACCAGACTGATGGACAAGGAGTCCACCAAATGGTCACTGAAAAATGAAAAAATCATGTTCTTAAAAGAGAACTGTCCCCACTCCCTACAAACAACAGAAATTGTAACGAACAACTCCCAAACAAAGGCGATGGACTCACCACAAAATGGCTAGACAAATATTGACAAATATTTACTCTTGAGATTTATGCAAGCACTTAATACTCAGGGTACACATACTCCTTCAAAATCACCGAACTCTCACACCACCAAGTGAGATATGGATCAAAATCTCCACACTTATGTCATTGACGTCCTCATTAAAGGTACACATACTACTCAGGGCCCTCCCAGGTGATGTGGGACCAGTGTTACTCGGACTCTTCACTTTGCCCTAAAGTACCCGTGTCTGACACCCGTGTCCGAAACCCGACACTTGGACAAGATACTTCACTTTAGTGTAAAAAATTGGCAAAATTGAGAAGTACCCGTGTCGGATACCGTGTCCAACCAGACACTCCATCCGAGTCCGAGTAACATAGTGTGGGACTCTGGAGGCTAAGCTCACAACACTGTTGCCACCGATCTGATTCTGAATATCCTACTACCTTTGCCAGTGCCAGATCAAGGGCATTGAACTTCAAGGTTGCATCAGTTGGACCCAGACCCCACCAAGGTAAATTTCTCTGATAGCATATGTAAGAACACGTCACCAGTACAAGGGTCTTCAGTCATAGCCAAAACCTGTGCTTGAGATCCTAGGCAAGCAATCACAAGGAAAACACCAAACTCTCATCCAGCAATGTGGGAAGGGATGTCAGAGCCCCTCTAAACACTCCTATGGAAGATGCCTAAAAATAAATGAGAAAAGTCACTCGTCTATTAGTAGATGAGAAGGAACATAAAGATTGTTGAAGATCCTAAACTTCCGGACTGTCTAAAAAAGTTAAAGGCCTGAAAAACACACACCACCAAAATATTTTACCAACCTGACTACTACTGAAACCATTAACGACGATTGATTATTCGGCCTCATCCAACACCCACAATAAGAAATTTCAAAAACTGGAGACATGGAAACTTGTTGAACAATTGAGGATAGATCCTGTGACCTTGTTGGCACATAACACTAATAGCTGGATGACCAAACAAACTATTTGATATTAGAAGGTTTTGTCTTCCAAATAAAGTAGGACTAAGAAACCTATTAAGGGATGCTTACAAACAAAATAATAAAAAAATGACGAACCCCCTAAACGCTACAATGAAGGCGGCAAAAATCAAAGCAACAAAAGTCACTTTCCTCAATAGATGAAATGGATGATCCCAAAATATTCAAGAAATCCTATCATTCTGAACACCCCCAAAAGATTGCAGAATACCCGTATAGATATTTTTAACATCCTTTTTCAATAAGTGAAAAAATTTACCATCCTAATCTTTCTACTCCTAAATATCTTTAGCGCCAATTCTTTGTCCCACCGATTAACGCTACAACAATATTGATAAAATTAAGATAGCAATCACAAATTGACAGCATTAAGATAGAATCACACGCAAACCTCCAAATATTCATGCTCCAAATCTTAAAGAAGGAAATCTTCACACACTCGGCAAAGAAAGCTTTTAAGCATTGTACAAATTGATACTAAAATGTCCAACAATATGGAGATATGTGCCTACAACAGGGGAAGTAAAGACAAAGTTGGTTATAAACCTTACCTTAATGGGCCGTCAAACTTAAGGCAGAGCTAACACATATTAGAACATTAGAATTTACCATTCCACAGCCATACGCTATTGGGAAAAATTGAGGACACTTGACATTTGTGTTATTAATTTCAATTTACGTGTAGCACAACTTTAGAATTCACATGCTTAATTAAACGATGATCACACATATTTGAGATTAAGCACTTTATAGAAACCAACGATTCTATCTCTGACCCATATTTATGAGATGAGAAAATATGGCAAAAGCTAACCGCAACTTGAGGTTTGTGTTATTAATTTCAATTTACGTATAGCACAACTTTAGAATTCACATGCTTAATTAAATGATGATCACACATATTTGAGATTAAGCACTTTATAGAAACCATGTTACTAGATCAAGAATTAGTCGAAGCTTTCATAAAGTTCATAAACCAAGAATACTTACATCAACTGGAAATAGATAATCATGGGGATAAACTGACAATGAAAGTGAACCCTCAAAATGAAAGGTGACGACTGGAAACCCATCATCAACACTGCAAAAGCCGATGGAAAAGAGAGGGAAAGGAAAAAAAGTTATGTAAGGGTTATGTAATGTTCAGTAGTAATATACATTGAGCATTGATGATCTGGCCAAAATAAAAGCACTATAAAACTACATACCCAATTTACATATCATAAGTCAAAACTAACTACAATGTAATCATAATCTGATGTTTTACTATACAAATACTTTTCCAACAGATAATAATTAGTAATGACCTTGGGTTTTTTTCCTCTAAGTCCCAATTTGAGAATGCAGTACAAGTACAATGAATTCTCATAATCAAGTACACAACAAACTCACACTAAAGGTGAGAAATTATAATAAACAATCAAGGCTCACATGAAGGAGCCTCAGCAGACAAGCTGCACATAAACTTCACATTAATGAAGACATAAAGTCACACAAAGGTAAGAATCGAACCTGAGACCTAAAGGTTACAAGGGCCTCAGTCTTAACCATCAGCTGATAACCATAAAATAATGAAATATTACTGAAGGATCAGCAGCTCCCATGGGATTTATATAGGGGTGTGCAAGGTATAAAAACTGTATCGAACCGGTCCAAACCATATCAAACCGATTACTGAATTTATCCAAAAATGGATATCGATACCAGTATCGAATTATCAGTATACCGGACCGATTGGTGTTGATTCGGTACCACGATGGTACCGTGTTTTACCGATTTTGTTTTGGATTCTCAATCAACTCACAAAAATAAAAACCAATGAGAACATGTAGAAGAGAAACCAAATACAGTAGGAACTAGGAAAAAACCGACATTTCTTGTTCTAGCTATTTCCAAAAACACAAAACAGATTAATGGCAAGTAATTATAATTCGTTGAAGGAACCAAATTAATTCAATTAATTTGAGACAACAGAGGCCAACTAATATATTGAAACATAGTTATAAATTTCAGAAACAATTTTGGCCTTTTAGGGTTCAACAATTGAGATTTGAGAAAGTAAATTTCAAGTAATCATAGACCATATTTGCGTTGATAACTTGGGATTAAAAAAACTTACCCAAACCTTGAATTAGAGATTAGAGCAAAGAGTAGCACAAATTTTACCAAATATTAGTCAGTGAGTCGGTGATTGTGTGAGCAATGATATTTACTCTGTTGGGTGATGCTCAGTCGACGACAAGTGAAGGAGATGATTGGGTGAGACTGAGAAGCATAGAGTGAGAGATCGAGTGGATAAAAATTGGATAGAGATGAACTAGGAAATTTATTGCCTGACTTTGTCTTTCAAATGTAATGGGATTATGTAAAATAAAAAAGTAAAAAAAATAGAAAGATAATAATTATTGGCCAACCGGTATAACTGGTTCGGTCCAATTTCTACCGTACGCCTAATATAAAATACTGTTACCGGTCCCGATCAACCGATTTTTACCGAATTTCTTTTACCAATACCAAACCGATCACGCCAAACCAGTCCCGGGAAATGCACACACCTAAATTTATACATATACTTTTTATTTAGATAAAAGTACCTAAAACGATTATTAACAGTATCTGCTTTAGAGAATGTTAATAAGTATCGAAAACTCGTCAAACAGTAGCAACAAACACAGTGATGTATTTTCAAAGAGCCATCATTATGCACCGTACACAACCCTCCTGCTCTTATATGGAGTACAAGATCTAGAACAAGAAAGAGGGTACTTTGGGAAAATCCAAATTATGGCTAACACAGTCAAACTACATCTACTTGGCTACCACTAGGCAAAGTGACAAATGAACAAGTACTCTAAAGTTTAAATGATACAAAGTGGTAGAACTTGCAACTACTTCAGATTAGGTTTTACGTTAATTAAAAAAATTAATAAATTAATGACAAGGAGTCACCCTAAAAGAAATACAATGAAACATAATATAGTGATAAAAGAAAAGTGAAAGTGATGTTAGAAAAACGTGATATTGCTTTAAAAAAAATAACATCTTAAAGATTGACTACTTTGAACAGTTAATAAAGAAGTCTCTCCAGCTCTTTCTAAATCCATAGACTTGATTGCCAACATCGATTTACATGATTCGGAACTCAATTAGACAGCAACAAATATAAAAGCACATATAAAACAAATGGAAAAGACATATTAATCCTAAGCTAAAGGTTCAGCATCTGAAAAAAACCAATGGTGATGGCAATTAGTACCACATAAAAATAAATACTAAAAGTTTTGGAAGGTTAGAAGTACCTATACGGAAAGCAAAGAAGCCAGCCACGAAAAGTTTGAAAGGGCATTTACTGATTTTATGTTCTAATAAATATAAAAGATGGACAAGATAGAAACAGCTAATGAAAAGGACACAAGAGGGTAAAGACTTGAATTGCGTCGAGTGTATTAAGGATAAGGATCCGCGAGTGTCAGTACACGTAGAAATTTTTTATTTTATTTTATTTTTGCTAAATCACATAGAAATATTATTAAACCACGAAAAAATTATTTAGATAACTAAATCCCATAGGAAACCTAAGTTAAGACTTAAGAAGTACTAAGAAAGGCCAGTCCTGACCAATGTTGAACAAAAAGATGAGCCTTTCTCGCCCAAAGCATCATCCAAACATTACGCTGCACAACATTCCCCCTTGAACTTAGAGCCTTGAGACATTTTAAACACCTTCACTATGAGGACACCATCTATGATTCCTCAATCTAAATACCTGAGGGGGGAGGGAGGGAGGGAGAGAGAGAGAGAGAAGAGAGAGAATTTTTATCAAATTACTCTCGAATACAGTTAATCTTTTGATATCAAGAATAACACCACTTGCTCAAATAACTTTAGGGGAGGAACCCAATAACAGAAAATCAGTTTCCTTGACAAAAGGAAAACTAGACCAGTGTGATACACCCTGCATTTTAAAAATAATGATGTATACCAATACCACATCATTCAGTTATTAGCCACATCTGAACTTAAACAACCGAGTCCAATCTCTGGGTAAAGATATACTTGTACTTCAAAAGCATTAAAAGCTGAAGGGATGGTTAAGCTGTCTTCTTTCTTTTGTAGACAAAGTAAGAAGATTTTATCATTAGAATAGAGATAATAGAAGAGGGGGGATGGTTTATCTATCCAACAATCTTTTTAGATTAAAAAAAAAATCTATCAATTGTCATAATAATCTTAGATGACTCATCTTTGGGGAAGATGCCTACCCAACTTTTTTTCTTTCAAATAGATACGAAGCTTTTGCTCACATATTCTTGATAATAGGATGAACTTGTATTAAAAAAAATGTCAAGCATAAAGAAAGTAGATTTTTGGACCCAAAGGGTAGGGACACCCCTCCACTTTTTTCCGCTATTCTTCTTCTCGCTACCAAAGGGAAAACACCCTCACGTGTGGAACAGTATGATGAAAATATGCACAGAATTGTCAGAGTTGACCACACCTACTAAATCTCGAATTATTCCTTCCTATTTGGCTGTTTCCCATCTCTTTTACAAAGGAAAAAAAAAAAATTAGGCCCAAAGCGAAAGGGCAACCCTCCAATTTACTTCCACTATTCTTCTCCTCATTAACAAACAGGGAAAACACCCGTATTCCTTCCACTTTTAACTCCATCTGTATAACCACTCCACTGTACCACTCTACCAGTCTCAAGGTTGGCCAAAAAGAAGACTATAGTTGAAGTCCTAAGAGGCTTCTTGCTGCAATATAAATTAGGGGTAAAGATAAACACTTTAAATAACTGCTAAAAATGTAATTAAATATGAAATTCTTAATATTTGTCACGTCCTATTATAAGAGAACAGGACCTTCAGATAATGAATAGTGATACTCCTTCTGAAGTTTAAAAAAAAAAAAAAGGTAAAAAAAAAGATATAGTTGTGAGTCTTACTTTCCTTTGTATGGAAAGCATGTGAACTGCTGTTCAACTGTATGAGTTTTCAAACCAGGTTGCTGAGCCATAATCTATTTTAAGAAGGAAAAATAATAGAATAAGGAAGAGAATAAAAATATACAGCATGCCAATATCTTAAAAACAACTTGCAGGATTAAGGTTGAAATATATCACAAACCTTTTGTATGACTTGTTTCAAAACCTCTTCTGGAAGATAAGCCAAGGTTGTACCACTATCAATTATTGTCCCTCTATTGTCTCCAGCATCAAATATATCTGTTGGAAGTTCTAGAACATCACCACCCACCTCAATTGCCTTCATAATAACATTATAATGTGGCCTAAGATAGTGATAAAAATATAATCAAGACAAAATTTTTGAGCCCAGATTGACGAAAGGAATAATTGTAGAAAAAAAAACATGTAGCCCACGGAAAGATTTTAGCAAAAGAAAATACATTGATGACAGAAATGTCAGATTAACTATCACAAGAGTCCACCAAGAAAAATAAAATGTTATCTCAAATATTTAGGAAAAAAAAAACTATTTCAATAAAGGAAATCTGAAATATTTGTCATTCATATTCGAGTTAGATAAATCAAAAGAAGGTAGTGGGTTAGGCATGCGGGTGAGGAGTGGGGTGAGGGGGGTTTCCGCAGGGGGTTTCCGCAGGTAGTTTATATCACTAACTTGCATACAACCATAAGAATTTTATAATACATATTGACAAAATAGAATCATGCACTCGTGAAACATGTGGTCCTCATTACATCAGATCTTGTCCTCTATTAGGTATTCTTGGCTCTCTCTCTGTTATCTTGAAAATAGTTTGATTTAATACTAATTACATTGATCTTCCCTAAGTCCACGTAAAAGTCTTGACATGTTATTGGTGCTCTAAATACAAGGGTACTCCACCTAAAAGTCTTGAATTTTATAATACATATTGACAAAGTAGAATCATGTACTTGTGAAGCACAGTATTATAAGAACTTTTTAACACATATTGACAAAGTAGAATCATGCACTTGTGAAGCATGTGGTCCTCGTTATGTCAGACCTTGTCCTCTATTAGGTATTCTGGGCTCTCTCTCTGTAATCTTGAAAATAGTTTGATTTACTACTAATTACATTGATCTTCCCTAAGTCCACCTAAAAGTCTTGACATGTTGTTGGTGCTCTAAATACAAGGGTACTCCATTCATTCCATCCAATATGTTTCAATGTGATCAGACTGGGGTATTAAACGGGGTTTATAGTTCTTTTATGGATTTTTTGAGAGGTTAGTAGTTTATTTTGGAGTGGTCCCATGTTTCCTTTTGTCCGGCCACTTTGGGTGTTTAATTGATTCTGTGCTAGGGAGGTCTTCTGTTTTTACCTAGACTATTGTAAACTCCCTGAGAACACAGACGTCGTCTCTCTCTGGACGTTGTTCATAATAATATTTTACTTTCATATAATCCAATTGATTCTTGTATGATTATAATTGCTTCTGTAAATCATAGTCAAACGCATATAATTCTAAGGATAGGTGAACTTGGAGATAATATTGCTATGTTTTTTTAATCCGTGATGTGAAGGGTGCGGAAGACAGTAATCATTATCAATATAAAGGAAGGAATTCAAGAAACTCAATATCAACATCTGGTCTTCTGACAAAATGAACTTGCATGAATGGATCCTCTCCTCCTCATGCACAATACTATCCCTCGAATTCTGATAAATATTTAGGAAAATAAAACTGTATATAGGTCCATCTATCTTATACCTATCAATTTGTAACTATATATATGGCGGAGATGAGTGGAGGCTATGGTGGACAGTACCTTATGTGGGAGATGTGTTGACCGTAACATACTCGTAGAGATGTGTGCCACGGCTCCTACTAGCTCTGCATCCTGGTTTTTATAGTACAGTCTCTACGCCAGGATGAGGCAACCATTGAACGTGTTTCATTACAGAAGTACAGGATTTATGACTAAAAACTAAGATTTTAATGTTTATAAGGTACAACTTCCTCGTCAGTTTTTCTCTATCGTGTAGGCAGATATTTGAGTATCACTATATCTTTCCATCCCTCAAGAAAGATGATCTACTAGTTATTAACTCGATAAATAAAGATAAATTTAAAAGACCTTTCCCCATTCTATAAACCTTTCCAATTTTGAGCTAAATCTGTGCGTCTTGCTATTCTCACGAAAGAACTGTATTTAGTAGAGACAGAGGCTTGTCCGTGTAGCTACAAGCACTCGAGCATTGAAATGTAGAGATAAGATGAGTGTGCCTACATTTAAATATGCAGGCACATAATTTACATCAACTCTCTTGTCTAGTTAATCTCATCCTGCATATAAAGGATTTTATCCAATCTTGTACCTAAAAGAGAGAGTATTTGATTACTATATATAATGAGAATAGAAGCAAAAGAAATTTGATACTATTGGGTTATTATTATATATTATAATTTATAAATGATTTTAATGTAATTAGTTTATTTAGTAGATAAGATTAGGATATATATTTAATTATATTAGTAAAATATTCTATAGTAGTACTTATTTAAGGAAGTAGATAATTACTTAGGATTTTATTTCCATATTTAATTAGGTTACTTAATATTTTACTTAGCCTTCAAGCATTAGGGTATTTCTTATTCTTATATAAATAGTTGTAATCCATTATTATTATTATTGAATGATTGACATTAGTGTATTTTAAGCCTCGTGCTTTATGACTTTTAGCCTTTAATATCCTTTATTCTTTCCTCCATCCTTGTTCTACATCATAATGAAAACAGAGTCAAGTTCCTAATATATTTTGATTTCACCCAATTTCTTTCTACTATAATTTTTTTGGCCTCCACCAATTGTCAAAGTTGGTAGAGGCAGTCTCAAATCTATCCCAAAATTTTTGTATTTTAAAAAAAATAAAAAATAAAAAAAATCTGCTACAGTTCGCAGTTCATCTGTGGCAGCATTACAGATTAGTATCCCAAGGTTTCTAGAATTTTCAATTTAGCTCCCGAATTTCCTGAAATTTTCAATTCAGCCGCGCAGTTTCTGAAGTTGCAATTAAGGCCCTAAATTTTCTGAAAAGATTAAATCAGTCTGTGAAGTTTCAGGAAATTTCAAACCAGTCCCTGAGGTTTCAAAAAAGTTCAGATTGACCCTCAAAATTTCAGTTTTGTCCATTTAGCCTTGAATTGTTAAATTTATTCATGGAATTGGATATCCCGAAAATACGCACAGAGGATTCTTGAAAGCGTGACACTACTTTTCAAACTTTTCTTCATTTTGGAGGAAAATTGTGTAAAATTATCATTGAAGAGGAATGTGCAATAGATATTGTGTCTTCACGTGTGATAGGAAATTTAAAGCTTGTTGTTGAACCGTATCCGAGGCCTTATATTATTCTTTGGCTAGGTGATACTTCTCTTCATATTTCAGAAAGAGTTTAGTTCCCATCCAGATGCACATATATTTTTATAAAGTATGGTGTGATACCCATGAATGTTGCACATATTTTATTGGGTCAAGATTGAATTGAATGCCTAATGTGAATCACGAAGAAGGTGATATATATTCTTTTAAACATGAGTATTATAGTTAGGGGTTGTGTCGCCCTGCCTTTCAATCGATACACAGTGGAGGAGGCCGATCACAAATGCTATAGGTGTGGGAACAATCCTGGACTATCAAATTAATTCCATCCAAGCCTAAGGAGAAAGTTCAAAAAGATGCAATGAAAGAACCAACTAAAGAAATTCTGCAATTTAATGACAAGTCACATGAAAATAAAGTTAAAGTTGAGGATACAATGAGTGAGAGCAAGAGCGAGATTGAGCAAAAAGTTGATGATGTTTTTCCAAAGCAACTAGAATGAAGAAATCAATGATCAAGTCATCGATTTCGTTTTCAACGACAACTCTAACAAGATGCAATACAAGGAAGTTCTCTCCTTATTGTTTTCTACTCATCAATAATTCTGCAATAATGATCAAAATTTCTTGCCTGTTTGGAGTCCAATTCATGGACTGTGGATTCTTTTATACTTCAAAATTCAAGGACGAGTTATTTTTTAGAGGAGAATGATGAGGATGGAAGCAAATTTTTTTTGATACTATTGGGTTATTATTATATATTATTATTTATGTATGATTTTAATGTAATTAGTTTATTTAGTAGATAAGATTAGGATATATATTTAATTATATTAGTAGAATATTCTAAAGTAGTAATTATTTAAGGTAGTAGATAATTACTAGAATTTTATTTTCTTATTTGTATATGTATGTTTTGCTGCTATCATTCGAAATTCATTTTGGATCAGATATAATACTTTGGTCAACCAAAATATAAGGTGAAAAAGAGAAGCTATAGACTAGATCGAACCTTGAGTCAGATGCATTCAAAGCGAAACCTACTTCATATGAATCAAATATCTAACTAGACATAAAAATTGCAAAAATAGAAAATCAGAGGAAATCAATCTTGCTTCACAATAAATTAAAAATCAGAATATAAAATCACATACATATCTGGGACCAGTGGCGTTGAAGAAAATTTTGGCTGGACTACTTCTCCAATAGCAAATATTCCTCCTCCATTCCTTCCATCCAAGCAATGAGAAAACACTTTTTTAACTTCTCCAGTTGAAGCAAGCTGTGATATTATGGATGAATTTGCTTGCCCAAATCCAATTATTCCATCAACTGATTCATCAGATGAACCTAGCTCCCCAGATTGTTTAGCTCCGCATCTACATTGGTTCCAAAAATTATAAACTAGCATTAGCGTCATGAGAACAAATTGGGCAAACTAAATAATTAAGTAATATCTTAAACAAAGGTAGCACCTGACATAACTCTCAGATTGATGATTGTACGTAAAGCACACAGCATATATATAAAGAATATGCCACGTTGAATCTTTATTTTTCAAATTTAAAAGCAAAAACAAAAACAAAAAAAAAGAAAAAAGAAAAAAAAAAGAAAAAGAAAAAGAAAAAGTAGAGGAAAAGTGCAAAGCAAGTGCAATAACAGGTATCATCCCCCACTCTTTCAGTCCATTAAAGGCTCAAGGGAAAGAAAGATTAAAGAAAAAAGAAGCATATTGGGATCCACATGGGACTGTAATTGGAATAGTTGTATCCTTGGGCACTCACAGTTTACTTTATACTCCCTCCGTTCCTATATATAAGATCATTATTGTCTTTTTGAAAGTCAATTTGAGACTTGAAACTCAAAATTGATATAATTTTTCATTTAATTTTAATCAACACAAAGATAAATAACTGTAAACTATTTAAAAAGTACTAATAATTATAAGATTTTATATTTTCATATTTTTAAATAAATTATATGAATTTTGAGTTTGAGGATGTCTCAAATTGACTTTCAAAAGTCAATAATGATCATATATTTTGGAATAGATGGAGTATATAGGTTAAATCATAAATGCAGTAGGATCATTTAAAATAAGTTTCTCATATATTTTTTACATAAGAAAAAATGTATTTAAATATATATGTGTGTGTGTGTGTATAGGCATCAAAAGGGAAAATATGTTTTTTTAATGTGCTTAGAGTCAATAGTCTAGTGATAGTTAAGGATTTTCTGGAAATGGGTCATAGTCATGACCAACTGGCTTATTTTTCTAGTATGTGGGTTATTAGGTCTTTGACATATTGGTTCAATTAGTCTATAAGAGATCAATTTCAATCTGTTAAAAGGAGTCAAAGTGCTAATACGTGATTACTTCAAAGTATAAAGATTCATAGCTCTTTTTATTCAATAGGATCAGGTTCTTTCCAGAAAATTTGATATATTTTAGTTTGAGTGATGCAACTCAAACCCTAGGTGTGATGCATATAGGATATATGTGTGATGCCTAGAGTTCCTCCACAAATCTTTCTTTTCAACCCTAGCAACCTAAACCTATCATGAACCCAGAAACATTGTTCAAGGATAATGTTCATAGAGCCAAAACACACTCCCTCCCCTACTCAACTCAGCTATGCCTTTTATCTTAAACTAGTTGAGGTCGCTGCAAATGAATTCCATGTGACAGCGAAATAGCATAAAGACAACAAGGAAAAAATAAATAAAGAAAAGTAAAGAAAAAAATAACAATAATACACAAACAAAGAAAAAAATGAAATTTAATACGATGTATAGAGAGAATACAAGCATAAGGGGACAAGGAGTCCATCCACTCAATAACAACTGTAAATATAAAGAGCACTCAATAAAGAAAAGTCTCAAATTTGGAAATACCCCTATGCGCTAGGCGCTGTTAAGCCTCCAGGGAAGCTCAAGTCAGTTAACCAAAGAATGGGGACTGAGAAGATAGATAGATTAGAGTATGGGACTGAGAAAAGCAAGAATGGGGACTGAGAAAATAGAAGAACTTGGGGAAGAAGATAATGAGACTCAAATGAGTTCTCTCAATTCATTCCTTATCAAAAGCATGATTACAATATTACACTAGCTCAGCATATATATATAGAGAAAGATCACAAGGATTCTCTGCAACATAAAAGAAAGAAATGACTCAAGTACCCCTAACCGACTCACATGGAATGTGTTGCCTTGATTCTAAAAACTAATAATAACTAAACCTTTCCTAAATTACCCTTCAAGCTATTCTTTATCTTAACAGAAAACTACAAACACCACAAGTAGTACCATTAATTACAGCAATGCCCTAACCATATTACTGAACTTGAAGTCTTCTACAAAATTCGAGCTATTTTATTTACTATTAGACCACTGGTCTTGACAGTTGCAAAGACCATAAAGAAGGAAGAAAAAGATCCTATCTCGAACCAAAGCAAAAGATAAATATATGTCTTTAGAAAGTCGAGTATTACACTCATTCAAAATTCCCTAAAGAACAGTAAAGATTGCACACTTGAAAAGCATCGTACTGTCCTTCATCCTGCCAAAACATCTTAATCGTATAAGAAATAAATCATCCATTGAAGTAGGACATGCCCACTCCTTCCACAACACTCCAAAAGTAGAGTTACACAATTCCCAAGCAACAGGACAAAGCACTAACAAATGAGTGTATCTCATCATTCTGCTTACACACACAGAAGCTTTCTTGTGGTCTGTGATTCTACAAGAAATCAATGAGGAATGACTTCATATCCCCCTATTTTTTTCTTCTTTTAATAAAAAATGACTGTCTACAGGAAGCTACTTATCTTTTAATTTATTGAGGGATATGGTTATGTTTCTCATATCCGTTTAGGGTTCTACTATAGACCTTTAGAGGTACCCCACCCCCTCCTTTGGGGTCTGCCTTAAATATAGACTGAAGGGCTGCACTCAAACTTTGCAAGTGCTCCTTATGTCTTGTTTCCACCGGTCGTGAGGGTGGACTTCTTGTCCCCACTGATATTATTGTATCATCTCTTTTAATAAAACAGACTTTTTTCTTTTATTATTAAAAAATAAAAAATAAAAATAAACCCAATATTATCTCAGATTTTAGGCAAAAATTTCACTAAATGATTAAAAACCACCCTCGCTACCAAAATCAGAAAATGCATAAAAAATTGTGAATAAGTTCTACCTTTGGTCTATCCTACCATCACCCACTCAAGCAGCGGTTGAATAAGTTCTCCCTTTGGTTTATCTTAGTCACCTTGAGATCCTACTTAAGGTTCTTAGCAACTAACAACAACAGAACTAGAGACGGATTTCAGGGGGAGAGATTAGGAGCAGAAAAGAGATTGCAAGTTGATTAAGAAGTCTCAAACTAAAACTCCCAATCTGAAATTTCAATTATGCAAAAGTAACTGAAAATGAAGTGACAATATTGACACTGGTTAATCAACCTACTGCTGAGTGCTAACTTGCACCAAGCTTATCCTACCCCAACTGTTACAACTACTTTTAACATTAACAGAAACTGTAACTAACACTTGGAACCTCTGTAAGTACTAGGCTTGACATAAAATAATATGTTATAAAAGTTTTTCTTCAATGATGCATGAACTCTGAACTTGTAGGCATGTATTGATGACTCGTTATCAAGTAGGCCTTTTTTTATAAGAATTACAAATTAAATCTTTAGTCTGCTCATGCTTGCTACATTATATTGATGTAACACAGTAGCTCATTTATTTCGTAAACGACTATGATGTTATTCAGTAGTTTAATTAATTTGAGGTCAAGCCATGCGTCCGTTTGTTATATGATACTAAACCACACTCTAAACGAGAAATTAAAGCTGACCCGAATGCTATGCTGCCATTCATGGTTGTTGTTTGAAGGTTTCCAGATGCACGATTGAAATGTATATTGTCTCTGACGAAGTAGCCTGCGGTTGAACTCCCATCTCCATAAGTAATAGAATATTCACAGAGTTGTCCAACCTTGCAATCAGCAAAGGGGGCACTGAATGTACTGGTGCAAAAATCTTGATCACAAGTGACAAGTTTTCCGGTTGAGGAGCCCTTTGGATCATATTTAGCCAATTTTATCTGTTGAACGATAACCATGAAAAATAAATTATTAAATAGAAAATGTCTAATCATCAGGAACTACAGACAGCAATGTGACTAAACATTTTAATAAATACACACAAATGATTTATGTTTTCATCCTTACGACAATAAATTCAAATGAAACCGTAAAGTTTAGGAAGGAACATACATCAAGCTTGGTTTCCTTGGGACAATTGTTGCAGCCAGCACAATTTACCCATAGAATGTCACTTCCCGTATCAACCTGCAGGTGATAGTCCTTTGATGGAGTCCCAATCCCAATTTTAGTGTAAAAGAGCCTACGTAAATAAAACCATGTATACATTAAAATAAACAACCGTAATGCTTCATGCATGCATCAAGCTCACCCAAACACAGATAGGAGAGGAAAAAAGTTTTATATGTGGGAAAAGTGTGGCTGCAGTTGCATAGCTAGTTCAGGCTCATCAGGGACCAAGAGACTTGAGAGACTGAAAATTAGGCCAAGAGTCCAACTAGATACCACCTAGATTACACTGCTAGTTGAGGATAAATTCATGCATAAGAAAAATTGCATGGGAAAAAAGATGCCTGGGATTCTTGCTATTTAGAGAAGAGAGAAGGAGACGGAGAGAGAAAATCAACTGAGAATTAACTATTAGTTCACTTGACTATTTTGGATTTTCCTTCTCTCTCTCTCTCTCTCTCTATATATATATATATATATATATATATATTGCCTTATTAACTTTTAAGCCCAGAAAAGAAAAACCAATGAAGGAAAAATAAATCATCATAATTTAATTATCATATTACCACTAATTAATTAACTATTTTTATTATATTTAGGAATACACACATAACAAAAATAAATCCTTAATATTTGCATTTTTTTTACAAATAAGACTCTTTTGGTGGAACGGATGGAATACTTAATTAAATCAATTACTGAGTAGCACCCTTAAATTGTAGTTGAAAAAAGAAATTAATAAGGAGCGAGACAGGAACAACTCAGACACAAAATAGTACTCCCTGTCCTCCACAAAAAGAGTCTCATTTGTCAACTTTTTAAAAAGTCCTCTTTGTTTTTATAGTATTATAAAATGATGCAATTTCTTCAAGTTTGCCATTAAATTTCACAGCGTACCGCCACTACTAAAATAACAACTTGTTATTTTTAGGGTAAACGTAATACAAAATTTCATGCCTAATGTCAGCAAATGGGACTCTTTGTATGGGACGAGAGAGCTATAAACTTATAAGTACTACAATCAAGACAAATGGGAGTCTCTTCATGGGAGTGGGAGTTATAAATACAACCATCAATGCAAACAGGACTCTTTTTGTGGGCCGGAGAGTAAAAAGTACTACAAATCAATCCCAATAATCACAAACTACCAATGACTATTCAAATAATTATATACCTCAAAATTGAAGTATAGCAATTAAACAATGAAACACGTAATTACAAAGACTGAGAGTTAGGAACAAACGATGAATCACCAGCACGGCCCTTGCCACCCAAGGGGAGATCTATGGCTGCCAGCATTCTACCGTGTCGATGAGAATCATGAGCTCTTAGTGCACTCAATGACCTCTCACTGCGCCCACCAAACTTGTGCTTCACATCGAACACAACATTGGCAGAGGAAAAACACAACAATTCAGCCACAAATACAAAACCTAACAACAACAAAATCATACTTCTTCTTCTCCTCAGATCCATTTCTGATATGTATACTGCTATACATACATATATATACATATATGTCTGTGAAAATTATAAGAAAGAAGTAGAAGATTTATGTTTGTGTGTGTAAATTTGATGTTAAATAAGAAATTGAAAGCGAGGAAATGGAAAAGACCGCCGGTTGGTGTTGGAAGGAGGCGAAAGGCCAATGGGGACAAGTTTGGGAGATGAAAACACGGGAGAGAGAGGAGAGAGGAGAGAGGAGAGAGAATACAACGGCAAACAGACAATTGGTTATGTAAGCCTTGGGAAAAATGTTGTTTCCTTTTCCTTAGTTTCTTTTTTTTTCCTAAAGAGGAAAAGGTTGAAGTTTTTTCGGATCACGATTCTATGCAATAGTTTGTATTGAAAAATGATTCATACGTTGATAATTTTAATGACGTGGCGTTAACATCGAGTGATAGGATGGAATAGATAGATTCACGTATACATATAGGCCTAATATTTATTATTGATAAAAATTTATCATCAAAGTATTATATAATTATAACTCTTTCTTGTATAAAATATTATTTATATTCTTAAATTTAAAAGCACGACAAATTTTAATAGTATTTAATCAAGTGAGTTAATTTGATTAGTCGAATTAACTCAGTTGATATTTTATTTTCTATTTCATTCATTTCATCTTTTTAATACCAACTTTTTTTTTCTTTTTTTTCCTTTCTTATGGGATAAGAAAACACAAAAGTCTTAAAGACCTTTCAACTTTATTAACACGTACGTTTACAATTTTAATAGTATTCATTGAATAAAAAAATAAATAATCATTCACATTTTTAAATTCATGTAATTAAATATTTCTTTACTATTTATACATATTCATCACCACAAAATTTACATATATTTAACCTTTCTCAATAATATATGTATACAGGTGAGTTGGCTCCGTTGGTACATGAATTTACTCGGGTGGTCCTTCAATTATTACTGGTGGACACTTAATTATGATTGAAAATTACAAATCTTGGATAAAAGTTATGCAATTAAAGATTATTTATGAATTTTAACAACAACAAAAAAACATTCACAATGTTTCCCAATTTTACTTAAGTCTAATACTGTCTAGATACATTAATATATAATAAAACCCTTCATATTATTTCTAAAATTTGTGGTTAATATATAAATAATTAATTAACAATATATATTACACATGTTTTAAAAAATTTAATTATAATATTTAGATAAATTTTATATAAGAAAAATTCAAACAAGCCGATGCCTCGCACGAGTTCACATAGTAGTGTTTTATAAATTGTCCAAAGAAATTGCCCACTTAAAATTGTATAAAATCAGGATTCGGGTTCTTTATTCAACCACTATTAGTTTGTCCATCTGTAATTTTTCGATATTTTCAATCTAAAAAACCTCGCACATCTGAAGACTTTCCAAAATCCTCTGCCACTTAATTAAACACAGCTTTGAGCAATTCTATTTCAAAATATAAAATTATTATAAATTTTTAAAGTTTACTTAAGATATTTTTAAATTTAAAATTAATATAAATTTATTTAATTTTAATTAATATAATAATAAATAATATAAACTATACAAAAAATATTTACTAATTAAAATATTTATTGTTTTGAAAAATTTAATAAAATTTATTAATTTTGAGTTTAAAAATGTCTCAAATTAATTTTAAAAGGTCAACAATAAGATTATATTTGGAACAAAAGAGATATAATAATAACTTATGAGGCACATTTTTATATGTGTGCATAATTTTTCAAAAATAAATAAGTAAAATAATTGGGAATAAAATTGTATAATGTGAAAAGTTGCATTAAGTTATAATTATCTTGATATTTAAAAAATTACATCATATAATATGAGATGTGTTTGTACTTTGTAATACAGGGGAAGGATAAACAGACAAAACAAAGTTATGTCCTCTACATTAAGTTCAATTGTGTGCTTTGAAGTCGAACGAAAATAATTTATATTTTGGCTCTTTTGTGCCTAAATGAATGTCGATTGTGTAAGAATATTTTTTTGAATAATATCTATATTATAAATCTTGTCATACTATTTTTTTTTACCCTTATAAATTTAGTTATATTACTATTTCATCTTTTTTATAATAATATTTTTTTGTTAATCCTTCAAATTTTATAAAATTCTTATTTTATCTCACATAATTTATACACGCAGCGTGTGTGCCATCGGGTGCTAGTATTAATTATATATGTTAAAATTAAACTAATTTAGTCTAATTAAATGTGAGTTATAATAGACTTTAATATGAGCCGATTAGTGTGAGTTATATAGTAAACCTATACACTCTGTTTCTGAGTTTTAAAATGGACAGAAAAGAAAAGAAATGGACGGAAAATTTAAGTTTTCTTTCCAATTCCTATGTTTCCGAGTTTTTTAATAAAAGGAAAAGAAAAAAAATGGATAGAAAACTTGCCACTTTTCCTGTCAAAGTTTTCCATCCAAAATTGGCTTGATTTGGACGGAAAAGAAAATGGAATAAGTAATATTTTTATAATTCACATATTATCCTTAACTTTCAATATAATAAATTTTAAATTGCAACTCATGTTCCCAATTTGTTTTTATCTACTAAATTTAAGCTGATAAAGAGAAAGAGATCATGACATTGTAGAGAGAAACATCGAATAATATACAAAATATAAGGCGAGAGTCGGTTGGACCTGTGAAAAAGATTTTCAAGGCCGATGTGGACATTAGAGTCATCATTACCGGTCTCTGTCTATTGTTAAAGAAGAGTAATTTATGAGTTGCTAACTGTGTCTTGTAAAAGGGTTTTCTGTTTTCTTTTTCTTTCCTTTTTTATATTTATTTTTTTAATGTTCTGGGGAGGAAGACTTTTGGGTAGACACAGAGAGTTAATCTAGAGACTCCTCAAATGGCCTATGTAAGCTTCTGCCATTGGATGATGTCAATTTAGACTTTCTTCATAAGGAATGTAGTTGTTGTTGTCTCTCTATCTTGTGTAAAACTCACCACCAATTTAACTCTCAAAATTAACCGGACTTGGAGGCGTCTTCCATTCTTTGCCTCACTCTTTGTTCTCTGCACCATAGTTACAAGTTAACGAGTTGGTAGGTTGAACCCATGTCTATTTAAAATTATTCATTTATGATAAATGATTTTACAAACTTTTGGATATGATATGACAATGACTTTGTAGAAATAGTTTTTGTTTAACATTTATTTGGATATTTGTATTTGATTATGGAATTTTTTTTTTGATTAAATTTATCTTACATATTTTTTATTCATGGTTCAATGGTTATAATTAATAGAAGGGTAAATTTGTAAAAGTGATATTTTTCTTTTCTTTTCATTGGAACTCAAAAACGCAAGAAAAGAAAATTTTTAAATTTTCTATTCTTGTCTATTAAAAACTCAGAAACAACACAAAGGAAAACTTCAAGTTTTCTATTCTTTTCTTTTCTGTTCTAATTTAAGTTTTCTATTCTTTTCTTTTCCGTTCAAAACTCAGAAACAGAGTGTTAGATTTGTGATTAGTAGACCCGCTGTGAGCTGATTAGTGTGAGTGATTAGTAGACCCGCTAAGTTATTAATCATGAATAATATAAATAAGAAATTAGGTCATTTTCTTTAATCCTACAAGATTACAGAATATATTAATAGTTTCTCATCAAGTCAGCATATAGTGAATCAAGTGAGCTAATATTGTTCATCCAACAAAAATTAATTTAACTGCGTTCATTAAAGTTGTGGGTTCTAAACAAGGTACAAAAAACATATTGCTTTATATATGTTCTAAGTATTCATTTTCTACCCCACATGACTGCTCATGGATATGGAAGCAAGTTCTAAAACTTTGACCTCATGTTCTTCCTCATCTGCATTACAGACTTGGCAGGGGCGACAAATTTAGCTTATGGTTTGACCCATGGCTTAATAGTACTGCTCTGCACCCTTCACCTAGTTTGATTTACAACACAGGTATCCATGTTACTGCTACAGTCAGCCACATCCTTCATGATTCAGCTTGGTGCTTGCCTCAGTCAAATCATCATGAGGTCCTACTTTTTCATAGGCTTATTGAAACCTGCCCTGCTCCTTCCTTTTTGGAGGACAACATCCTATGGGACACATGCGACATCCACACGCTAAAGGCAAAGCAGATCTGGGAATCAACTAGAAATAAAAGGCAGCTGGTTTCTTGGCATACTATTCTCTGGAACAACTTGCATGTTCCTCGCTACTCCTTCATACTGTGGCTAGGGCTTTTAAAGAGGCTACCAACCAATGACAGAACAAGGCTTTATTCTGGCCGAACTGCTCTCTGCCCTCTATGTCTCCAACATTTGGAAACTTTTGAACATTTATTCTTCAACTGTGCTTACTCCTATTCCATCCTTAGAGCTACTCTAAACTTGGGAAACTGGATCAACATTTCTCCTTTCTGGGATGACATTATTACTTTTGCTACTTCTTTTCAAGGCACTAAGCTCACAAAGAATATCCTTTGCCTTTCAATTGCAGCCACTTTCTACAAAGTTTGGGAAGCCAGAAATTCAAAGATCCATAGGAATATCATCATTCCTCCGACCAGACTTGCAATGGATGTTATAAATATTATCAAATCTAGACTTTCCAATTGTAAAGCTTTTGTTAAAGCCACAACCTTTTGTCCATAGTATTGTAATTGGCTATTGTAGAATGTGTTTCTTTCTCTTATAGCCTATTCATCTTTTGGCCTGTCTCTAGATGAATTTGCTATATTCTGGGGTATGCCCCTTGGCCATTGTTTTTTGGTTCCTTCTTTATATTCATACACATTTAGCAAAAAAAAAAAAAGTATTCATTTTCGATCTATGTTTAAGGAATTAATTAACTAGTATTGATTACTTCTTATAGATCAGATTTGTCAATCCATTCATTACCTTTCGAGCGCAACCAACATGTGTTTGAACTCCCTTTAGTTGCAGACGGCAAACTGTTTTAGATGCCACTGATTGTGTATGCTCATGAGAATGGTCTGCTTGTAGATGGCAACCTGTTTTAGATGGCACTGATTGTGTATGCTCATGAATATGATCTTGCACTATGTTACACAGATTCGAATGAAGTGTCCAGTTAGACATGATATTTTAAGGAATCCGACACAGTTACTCCCTCAATTTTGCCAAAATTTCACACTAAAATAAGTGTCCAATACTAGTATTCTTGTCCCCCTCAATTTTGCCAAAATTTCACACTAAAATAAGTGTCCAATACTAGTATTCTTGTCCAAGTGTTTAGTATCGGATATGGATACTTTTAAGGCAAAGTGTAGCATCCATATAACATAGGTCGTTAGTATTCAACTGAAACTGTGTTTTGAAGAACCTCAGAGTGCTCTACATTTTCTAGCTCTACAACCTCTTCGTTTTCAGACGTAGAGTACTCTACTAACTTCGTTGAGTGCTCTAAAATTTGCAACTCTACATCTTCGACAACTTCATTAGTTATTTCTGTACGAGTATCCTCTTTTGTACACAAACCTAATATCCTTTGAATTTTTCCAAAGTATGCCGTATGTTTTGTCTGTACAAACTGTTTGCATCTACTTCTATTACAAGGAGGCTCAAGCTCATGCCCCATGCAAGAAGAGTGAGGGTTTTATTACATGAATCCGCAACCACAAGTAGTTTACGTAAATTACAATACAACGCCATATGACGAAAATGTGCAAATTAACCAGGAATCATGTGGAGATCATTTTAACATGAACAAACTAATTACTTCACAAGGATCTTATATTATAAACAAAGTTACATACTCAGAAACAAGAAAAGAGTCTAAGCGGATCTAACTATCTCAATTGCAGCTACTAAGTTTTCAAATTTTGCCCCCGTGACTTCCTTAATAATCTTACTATCTTTGAGAATCTTGAATGTAGGAACTACTTTGATTCCTAGCTCCTTCGCCAATGGCTGCCAAATGTGATAATACACAATGAGATAGCTAGATATGAGCAAATACAAACAGTTGAACACGCGGAGACGGAGAGAGACAGAATCAAAAAGTACCAACCTTATTTTCTTTGTTGCAGTCCAGCTTTAGAAAGACAACATCAGAATACTTCTGAGATAGTTCTTCGAATTTAGGAGCCATGATCTTGCAAGGACCACACCTGCAAGTGAAAAGACAAATTCGAAATTATTAGAAATTAATAAATGGTGAAATTATTGTTGAAGAAGCAGCACAAATCATTCAATTGGTTCAAAGAAATTCAAGGACGTTCATGAGGGGGGCTTAACAACCCCCGGGTGTGTTAGTGAATCTGCCCTTGTTTAGCCAATCATAGTACCAACTAGAATAATATCTTGCGACTGTAATACCAAGACCAAACTTTTAGATACTCATACAAATTATTTGCTCGCTATTGGCAACTCTGGGGCTTTCTAAGAAAAGTTGGATTTCAACCTAAATCTGAACAACCACACCTTTTAGTTTAGATTAACTAGCAATTGCTTCGCGAACACTGTTTTAAATATTTCTTCAATAACAATTACCTAAATTACCTTGTTAGAGTCGATCAAACTTCAGTACTCCTGTTAAACCCTCTCCTCCAGGATAGCTTCCATACAATATGCACACCAATAGGTGCACTACGGGGAGAATCAAACCACCACCCTGTCACTTAAAACCATGTCCAAAGAACACTATTGTTTCTTTTTCAAGTGTTGGTGGGGGGAGCTTCTACGTAGGTTATGCTCATTTTATCAGTCCCAACAAAATAATTCTTATTGTGCTAGTTCCATCAAATTTCACCTCACTCCCCTCACTGCAGGTATAAAATGATACTATTTTGATTTTTGTACTAAAGAATAATGCCTCCCCGTTCCACAAAAATAGTCACAATCACAAAATTTGCAAATATTAGGGATATACTTTTTTGTTACACGTATACCCCTAAAATAATAAATTGTTAGTTTAATAATGAAGTATAATAATGAAATTATGATGATAAACTTGAGGACAGTGTCATTTAATATTGCTATCACTAAAAGTGGACTCTTTTGTGGAACAAAAAAATTTGACAAATATGGGACTACATATTTATATATGCTAAATAACTTGTAACAGATAGACTACAGAAATAGTCTTAACACTGAAGCAATTACGATCTGGAGAGGAGATACCCGTTCAAATGGCATACTGGCATTAGTGTCCAGGGGGATATTTCTTATGGTTTCCAAAGGCGGAAATTTGTAGAAATTTTACTTTAAAAGACAAATAATGTCACCACTTTAAAATGTTACTCCCTCAGTTCCATATTATTTTATCATTGTTGACTTTTTAAAGTCAAACTAAGAGATTTTAAAGATTCTTTTAATTTTAATTAATACAATGATGAATATTATAAACTATCTAAAAAGTATTACTCATTGTAAGTTTTATTATTTCATAATTTTTAATGAGTCATCTCAATTTTGAGTTTGAAACTGTCTCAAATTGACTTTCAAAAGTCAATAATTATCATATATTTTGGAACGGAGAGAGTATTACGTTTTCGTAAAAGTTCGGATGTCATTGTGTATATTAAAACAAGATAATAAACAAATGATGTCAGTCTATCAAATAGTCCGTTGATTACAGAAACTAAATCAACTCAAATTCAGTAAACTAAGAAACAATGACAAGCAGAATTCAAGCTACTCGGGTGTTAAATTCACCTCTTCTGTCAGGAAAAAATCTAAGTAACTTTATGCTTTTTCTCTTCCTCTCTCTCACTCTATGTTGAAATGGACAAATCATATTTAACTGCATTGGCCAATTTCAGAACCAAACTATTATAAGCAAAGCTATTTATATGGCCTACAATAGGTGATTAAATGATAATCCTTCAATTCGCCCTTATCCCCTGTTTGGTATCAACTTTTCACTCTGAACTACAATATTGGGATAAAATAATACCCCAAATTGAGGTATTACCAATTACCAGAAATGCTTATAAAATCCCCTCAAGCAAACTTAGCCAAGGAACATTGGCGATTTTATTATGATTATTGACATCCAAAAAACATAATATATCTAATTTCTCTTGGCTGAAAATGGGTCAATGGCAACTCAAAATTAAGTGGAAATCTAACTCAGTAGCAACTAATAGTAAAATCCCTTATTTGGAACGGCCAAATAAAAAATAAATATGTATTACCCGTAAATCAAAACACCACTAATTGCAATAAATTCACAAGAGTTGCAACTCAAAAGAAAGAAATAGAAGATACCATTGAGTATACATGTCCAGAACAACAATCTTATCGCCGGCGGCATTAACGAGAGGCCAGAAACTGTCCTTATCTACCTCCGTCACTCCACCCACCACCGGCCCAGCCGTCTCCAAGGTCGAACACAACAACCCCTTTTGATTATTATTACCCTTTTTCTTCATAATCAGACCCATCACACTTTTCTCTCTTCTCTGCTCTCCGATTCCGCAGCAAATTGCAGAGCTCTTCACAGGCCATGACGAACCCACTGACCCAATTGATTTGCTAAAAGGAGATCCTGATATTTGCACCTGCAGGGCCATTAGAGCTATGAATGTGTGTATGTATTTATATAGAGAGAGAAATAGTGTGAATGTGTGTTAAGAGAGAGAAAGGGTGTAGAGGGGGAATGAAAATGGCGGAGTATTTCAACGGCGAGGAGAGGAGTTTAGGAAAGTGACAAAGAAAGGTTTATCGCATTATTTTGAATGTGAATGAACGGATTTGTCCTCGAGTATTCTGATCTTTATGCGAATATCAAGGGGTGGTTTTGGTAGTTTTGAGTTGATAGTTCTTGTGGTAGACCTGCAACGTTCATAACTCCACATAAATGAGAGAGGTCCGAAGATAAAATAGTCACCCATTGGTCTCTTTTGGTATTTTAGTCTTCATTGCATCACGGAGAAGAAGTGGCAGTACATAAACCTGTTTGGCAATGACTTATTTTAAAATAAATTTATAAGTTAAAATAACTTATAAGTCATATTAAATTGTGATTTATAAATAAAAAAAATTTGACATTATTTTTATTTATAAGTTAGAAATTAAGTTAAAATAAACTGTGAAAGTATTTGGCTAAAATGATTTGTAAGTTAAAATAAATTGAAAAAATTTACGATTACTAAAATAAGTACAAAAGAGTCATTACATTTGGTCAAACCTACTTATTTTAAAATGATTTATAAGTTATTTTAAAGAAGTAAAAAATTGTTACTTCTCAAAAAGTACGTATAAGTCAATTTATAAGTGTAGACACCCGAAATTTTGCACATGTTCTCTAACCATGACAGGAGGGTAAAAGCGTTATCTCACTCTAATGTCAAGACATTCGAACGAAGATTACGAAGTTCAGAATAAGTGTACAAGGTTAGCACGACGGCCTTCGAGCAATAGACTATGCAAGGCAAGAAGAATGATCAGTGGACATCTACCAACAGAGGGTTTTTCCCCTTTTTCTCTATCTTCCCGGATTCGGAATTGGCCAAATTTTATGTCATTGCGTAGCTCCCGGAAAGAGCTTTCCGTAAGCACATCTCCTAACTCGTCCCAGTTTAAAAGTTATGGGCATTTCAACGCGCAACACGAAAAATCGACTTTACAACACAAAAAATCGAGGCAAGTGGGCCCCACCCTAGGCCAGCCGCAGGTAAAGCTGAGGCTGCCCTAGGTGCCTATATAAGGTTGATTTTGGCAGATTTTTTTAAAGAAGAAGGCATTTGTAGAGAGAGAATAAGTGTTATCTAGAGAGAGAAATGGAGAAAGGGAGAGAAAAACCTCTTTAATTTTCATCTAGATCTAGTTTTTTTCCATCAAATCTCTCATCAATTTAGATCCAAATCTTCAAGATCCAAGCTCAAGGAGGTGAGATCTAGCACTCCCAAGGTGAAAGATTTAATCTTTATATAATTTTTGTATAGATCTAGCATAGATCTTGTATATTTTGTAAATTGTTGTGCTTAGGCTATGTTTGTTTTCTGATTTAATTCTCACTCGGGACTCTCCTAGCATCTTAGATCATATTTAGAGGTGTTTGAGATCTAAGTTATGGGATTATGGATGGTTAAAGAGGATTTCTCATGAATGCAACTTCCTCCTAACTAGCCGATGATATCCATTTGGCGATTTATCGATTTTACTTGAATTTGATTCCTCTTTGCCGATTATTTTGCCTAGGAATCATTTTTAAGGTCAAAGTTTGAATTTTTTACTAGATCTAGGCTAAATCTTGCTTGGATCCAACATTATTGTTGATTTCAAGGCTAAAGTTTTAATCTTTACGCAAGATCCAACCTAGATCTAGCTTGGATCTTGTTATTTCATTGGTTTTCTATTGATTTGGTTCACCCCGAAAAAATCCTAGATTCATATCTGTAAGTTTGCAGAAACGTGAACATACATACAATCATATTGTAATAAACTGGAAGCGTGCCATAAATCGAATTTAAATTTTTTTGCAATCCCAAGAATCACCTTATGCGATATTATTAATTGAGGAAGGATAAAAGATATACCTTATGATCATGATCAACTCCTTGATGTGATCTTCAAGTTCTAATCCTTTGATCCTCCAAGATTCTTCTTATCCACGGATCAAACGCAAGCTACTCATTATGTGCAATGCTCTAAAGGTGATCCACCAAGAGATGATTATTGAAGAAGTAAATTTAGATTTCTCTAAAACCTTGGATGGCTAGCCCTAATTCTCTCCCTCACCTAACTCCTTAGATTGTAGAGAATTCTTACCTAGTATCCTAATACTGACAGTTAAGTGTGTAACCCTAATCTATCATAAGACATCTCCTTATATAGACTCATCCTCCTAAACTCTTTAGGACTTAGGGTTTTAATTTTAATTCCCAAACTATTTAGGAACTAACTTATTTATAATAATAATAATAATAATAATAATAATAATAATAATAATAATAATAATAATAATAATAATAATAATAAGACTCCTCTTATTAATTTATAATTTAGTATTTCTTTAAATACTTAATTATAAATATTAATATTTTTCCAAATACTAAATTATTATTATTATTAAGCCAATTTATTTATAATAATAATAATAAGACTCATCTTACTGATTTATAATTTAGTATTTCTTTAAATACTTAATTATAAATATTAGTATTTCTCCAAATACTAAATTATTATTATTAAGCCAATTACTTCTAAAATAATATTTCTCTTTTATAGTGTGACCATTTAGGTTCAATATTATGCCGGTAGTAGAATAAATAAATTAGAACTATTCTAATATTATTTATAATGAATTAAACTTCTTTAATTCAAATATAAATAAATAATATTTATTCTACATCATGAAGGACACCTTACATCAGTATATCATGCCGAATAATATGAAATCAACGTTTAATCACATAAAACCTATTCCGTAAATAGTTACCGTACAATTTAATCCTTCTATCATATAATGTCCCAATTAAACATAAGACATGAAATTACTGACAAGTCTTATTTATTTAATCATATGCATTTCGATTCACAAAATGCACAACTCTTATTAATATAAATTAGAAACTCCCTTTTAATTTTCATTCACCTTGGCCAAGGATTTATGAGTTGTCACTTATCGAATCGTATAGGACATTCTCTCCCTTTATTGGAAGTGGTAGATCCTTTGTCGATTATTCACCTACCTTCATGTACACTTTATTATACCCGAACATACTCTATTATACTCCGAAGAGTCTTAAGGAATATGACAAAGTATAATTCAGAATACACAAGATACTATGATGATCTCACGTCTAAGGATCACTTATACTACTATCACTATAGGAACTTCTATTGTCAGGCAAGTAAAACTCCATTAGGTGTTCTTTAAGCGAGTCACGTTCAGTGAACTTATTTTTCAATAAACACCTACATACTTACTTTAGTGTCTCCACACAAATGATTATGAGATCAATCATCATTTTCAACAGAGCAAGCATAGTATGTATTAATCTATCTGGAATCAGTAACCCCACATTAGTGATCCAACGATTAGGAACGTTTGAGTTTTGAGTTATCTTGAATTTAGATTTCATTAGCATGATCATCATCATGATTCTAAAAGCATTGCTCCAAAACTATAGGTTTATCACATTTATTTAATTCAACTAATTAAACATGGATAAAGAATGCCTTTAATTAAATAAATTCTTTTATTAATAAATGAACAAGATTACAAAGTAAATGCTTATCATATCTAATGTGATTGGCTTGAGGGCATACTACTTTCAATCTCTCACTTGCACTAAAGTCAATCGCCCTGGTATCTTATAGCCATCTTCTCTAAGTGACAATTGTCCTGATACTGGACAATGCTTTAGTAAATAGATCTGCAATGTTGTTCTGAGAGTTCACTCTCTCAAAGGTGATATCTCCTCTTTCAATGATTTCTCTAATCAAATGAAAGTGCCACAACACCTGTTTGGATTTCTGATGAGACTTAGGAACTATTTCAAGTTATGTAATGAACTTTTCATCCAAACAGCCAACTTTGTAGCTTCATCTACAACTATATACTTTGTCTTTGTCACTAAATTAGTAACTCTTTACTGCTTGGAACTCTTCTAACTCACTGCACCACCGTTTAAGGTAAATACATACCCTGAAACGGATTTGATGTCGTCTTGGTTAGTCTAAAAAACTTGAGTCTTTATAGCCCTTTAGTTTCGTATCAGACCCACGATACACTAGATACACATCCTTAGTTCTTCTTAAATACTTTAGGATGTTCTTTACTGTCTTACAGTGATTTCCTCCAGGATTTGACTGATATCTAACAACATCATGTCTCGTACATATTATCCCACACATGATAGATCCTATCGCCGAAACATAAGATATCTTACTCATGCGATCTCTCTTTTGCGATGTCTTTTGGGGATATTTTTTTGGAGAGATATACTCCATGACTCATTAACATGAGACCTCTCTTGGAGTTTACTATGCTAAACCCCTTTAGCATCGAATGAATGTACGTTCCTTGTGTCAAGCCAAGCATCCTTTTAAATCTATTTATATAAATCTTTATCCCTAAATTGTAGGATGCTTATCCCAAATCTTCCATGGTACTGATTGTAGCATTGGTATATATGTTATTCCCTATCAGTAGTATATCAATATATAGTACTAGGAATGTCACTGCACTCCCACTGACCTTTTTGTACACACATGGTTCATCTTCGTTCTTGATAAAATCAAACTCTTTGATTGTCTCATCAAAATGGATGTTCCATCTTCGAGAAGCTTGCTTTAATCCATAAATGGATCATTGTAGTTTACATACTTGATTTGCTTCAACCTTTGAAACAAATCTCTCTGGCTGTATCATACATACTGTTAGAGTCTGCATGATTATTATGATTTGATTTGATGATGAAAGTTATTAATGAATATTTGTACCAGTAAGTTTTGTAAAGTCCTTTATATTGATTTGTTGACCTAATGTACAAGGACTTAGAATAGAAAGATCAAACTTGTTAGGTTGATCTCATTGAATTGATCTGATGTATAGTTAATAGGCTCAAGTTGAGTGTAATGTTACTCTGCTAGTTCGTAATGTCAAGATGGATCGCAGAGTCAACTTATGATAATAATGCATCAATCAATTGATCGTAAATCTTCAGACAGATCGCAGAGCCTTTGCATCTATCGTAAAGTTCACCTCACTTCGTAAAGACAAATTCGTAAAGTGATCTGGATCATAAAGTCAAGCAAAGCTCACCAAGCTAAGACTGAACGCAAAGTGCTTCAGAGAATCGTAGAGTAAAAGACAAATCGTAAAGCAACTCAAAGAACGTTCAACAAAAGAAAGAATCGTAGAGTCAGCTCTAGGATCGTAAAACAGATCTTCGCAGAGCCGAGAGTAGAGTTCATTCGTAGAGTTCAAGACTCATCACAAAGTTAGCTTCATTCGTAGAGCAAACACTACAAACTTCCATGATCGTAGAGCCGAATCAGGTCTGACAAAAAGACTGACATGGGAGCGTTACTGATTAAAGGTCCTGATTCAACCACCAAATATCCTTAGCTAAAATCGAAGATCTGAAGATGTATCTAATAACTATTTTGCTGAAAGTGATGTGTCAGGGTGGTAGGTGAAGTTGCAGGGTGATGTGACAGGCTAAACAAAAGAAAGCTGACACCTAAACTCAAAATGTTAATATCAAAGATCCCAGAATATCTAAAGCATTAAATACAACAACGGGAACCTTGCAACGAGAAGAAAATCAGGTAGACTATAAAAGGCATCAAAGATTCAAAATTAAAAAAAAAACGAACAACGATCAAAAGCTTAAACGTTGCCAAAGCAAAAAGAACATACTCTATGATTTGAACATCTAGTTCAAGCTGCTAAGTACTTGAGAAGAGAAGCATAACGCCAACTTAGCAGCACCTCTCAACAACATTCTTACAACTATTCGTTTAGGTCTAAGTGACCATATATATTCCAAGTCTGCTGGGTTTGAAGAGGGAAAGAGTGTCCTTGTCTGAGTGACTAAATATCCAAGTCTGCAGGGCTTGAAGAGGGTAAGGGTGTCCTTATCAAAGTGACTAAATAGCCTAGTATGCTGGGCTTGAAGAGGGCAAAGTGTCCTGATCAAAGTGATCGAATTCTTTGAGAAATTCTTACTTGTTGAAGTAGAAAAGTGGAGTAGGAGTTGTCAGTCTCTGAACCACTTAAAAATCTCTCTGTGTCATTTACTTTCCTATTTTACATTTGTGCATATTATTTATTCTGCTTGTGTGGCTTAGAACCAAATCTAAATTCAGAATTGAGATCTAACTATAATCTACAAGGGGATTTTTCAATAACATATTCCGTTATGCTTAATCTAAACCTGATTAACAAATATTTGGTAATAGCTTTAGCAGGTCATTTTTAAAAAAGAGGATCTATTCAACCCCCTTCTAGATCTCTAAATGTCTTTGAGAAACAACAAGTGGTATCAGAGCAGGTTTTCACGAACATAAAGTTTATACTTTGAGTTGATCTATGGTATTTAACAATACCAATTCTGAGCTTGGTGGAGGAAACAAACCACCTCTACTAAACAGGGACAAGTTTGTTAACTAGAAAGTACATATGCAGGCATACATGGACGCGATCGATGATGATTTATTTGATGTTGTCCTAAATGGTCCATATGTTCCTGCCAAGTTAGTTCCAATAACTGATGATTCCAACAAAGTAGCTGTTAAGTAAAGGCTAAAATGGATAGAGAATGAAACGATGCTAGTGCAGCTGGACAAGAGGGCTAAGAATATTCTATTCATGGCTCTAGAAGATGAACTTTTTGAAAATATTGTAAACTGCACCACTGCTAAGGAAGTCTGGGAAGCTCTGTTGGTAATGTATGAGGGCACAGAAGAGGTCAAAGAAAATAAGCCATCTCTCTCAACACAGCAGTATGAGATGTTCTCTCATATCTGGAGAGAATATCACTGCAACTTATAAAAGGTTCAATGTGCTCCTCAACTCTCTAAGATCCTATGAAAAGGTCTACCCCAACAAGGACTTAAACATCAAGTTTATGAGGGCTCTGCTAAGCAAATGGAATGCCAAGACCACTGCTATTTGATAATCAAAGAATCTGTATGAGATGACAGTGTTGAAGCTCTACGGTAATCTCCTTACCTATGAGCTTGAGCTGAATCAAAGAGCTGAAACCCTCTTTGAGAATAAAAGGAAAGATAAGGGTGTTGCTCTCAAAACCTCTGAAGCAGTCTCAAAATCTTCAACTATTGCTGAAGAAGATGATGATAGAGATGAAGCTGATGAAGATAAGGATATCGTCTTGCTTGCTCGAAGATTAAGAAAGTTCATGAAAAAGAACAATAGTTGGAGGTCAAGAAAAAGCTTCAACAAAGGTAACAGCAGCAGAGAATAAGATAAAGATCTATGTTATAACTGCCAAAAACCTAGTCATTTCATCGCAAAGTGCACCAAGCCTCTGCGAGATGATCTCAAGAAGGATAAGAAGAAGTCCTATGGAAAGAAAGAGCACAAAGGCCACAAGAAGCATAACAAAAAAGATAGAGGTTATGCAGATGAAGGATCTTGGAGTGAATCTGAAGGTGATTCAAGCTTAGATTCCAGTGATGATGAAGAACCTCGAGTTACAAATCTATGCCTGATGGCAATAAAAGGTGATTTTAGCACAACCACTGATCGTCGAGTGATCGACATCAGTGAGGTATTTAACTTCAACTCTCCTGATGTTACTATAAATGATCTTAGATTAGCCTTACATGATATAACATCTGAATTGCATAAATATATGAAGTTATTCAGGGTTCTATCAAAGGATCATTCTCTTCTTCAAAAGGAGAAAGAGAAGGTGCATATAGAGTTGAAAACTACTCTACGAAACACTGCCTCTCTATCCAAGATTGAGGCTGAAAATAAAAATTTGAGAAAGATAACTGAAACCTGTGCACTGAGGGAGTCTGCTCTTAACTCTAAAATAGAGGAATTAGAAAAGACAATCTCAATGTGGAATCGTTCTTCCTCGTCTATGGATTCATTGATCACGAGTCAGAGAGTAGTCTCTGATAGATCAGAGTTAAGGTTTGAAGATTTCGCATCTACCCCAAGTGAAGTTGTGGAAAATAACAATGATAATGCCTCTTCCTCAAATAGAAGTATTATATTTGTCAAATTCAAAGAGGTTGTTGAGCCTACTATTCCAAGTTGTCCAATCTTTGTTGATCAGATTGTTATTCCAAAAGATATCTGTGACAACCCGAAAATTTATAAGATCTTGAATGATTAAATTAAAGGTTAAAGAATAAAACCTAGATGGGAATTTGTGGATTTATTTAAAATTTTTAAGAAAAACCTATATGGTTTACTCTTTGAAAGAGAATAGAGAAAATATGGGTTATAAAATTTCAAAACCCTAGAAATAAATTTATATGTACTTGAAGGAATATTATGGATAAGGTACTACAATACCTATAAAATTTGATGTGAACTAAATGGTGTAAGAAATTTTATAATGATACAAGTGAAAAATTTATTAAGAAAATAAATTTTCAAATGAAGAGATGCTATAAGGTTAAAAAAAATGTGTATTGGTACACACACACACACACATATATATATATACTTAGTGATGTGCTATATATATTGTAGCAAGAGGAATGATGATGATAAATAGGTATATTTATTGCGCATGAATAAATTGTTATGAAACAATTTATATTACGAAGCGAAATCATTAGTTTAGTATACGGAAATATTGTATACTTTAAATAAAGGATATTAAAATAAATTCTAGCATTGAATTATTTTAATAAAGAGGGAATATTATTTTAATTGTAATATCATATTTACTAAATAAATTTTCATTTGTATGGGATTATGAGTGAATATGTGTTATGTGAATTAAATAAGTTAGTTAATTTATTTAATTTAAGTGACTAAGAAATGAAAACGAATGGTATGTAACATATTTATAATTATTATAAATATGAGAAGTTAATAAACTTAAGTGTTATATTAATAGTCCAAGTAATAAATAAATACTAGTGGACTAGTTCAATTGGTTAAATAACCAAGCCCACTCATTTAATTGATTATGGACTTGGATAATTAATATGTAAAATTTACTAACTTAGCCCAATTGGAATGTTTACCAAAAGATTTAATAAACTAGTAGCCCAAGTAATGGTCTAGTAATGCTTGAATACTAGTGGCCCAAATAATTTTAAATGAAAGTCCAATTAATGGCCCTTTTGGTGTGGACTTTCTAGTAAGTTAATTATTCTAATAATGAAAGATATTAAAAAGAAAGTCTTGTAACCTAATTATATATTAGGTATGAAAATTAAATAACCTAAGAGTTATATTTATTGAAGATTTCTAGTATTTAAAATATATACTAGTAAACT
The DNA here is from genome assembly GCA_034770075.1 of Aralia elata. NCBI lineage: Eukaryota > Viridiplantae > Streptophyta > Magnoliopsida > Apiales > Araliaceae > Aralia > Aralia elata. The sequence continues at coordinate 41,904,659 of CM068387.1, read as the reverse complement.
AACTTAAGAGATTTAATTTTATTTATCTTAACTGATTAAATTATATTAACCTAATTAAAGCAAGTCTAATTGGGTTATATAATTAAATTTATATGAAGAATTATTTAAAGTCCAAAATAAGTAGAATAGTAACCCTAGTTAAATAATTAGGGTAAGATAAAATTAATATATTGGACCTATGTTATTTTCATGGCCCAAATGAATTAATTAGAGAGCCAAACAGTTAAATGAATGCCCCAAATTTAGCCCAACTTGTAGAGGGACTTTTATGTCATTTGATTAAGCAAAATATGACTATTAAAATAAATCACAAATTAGTCATTAAGGGGGAAGGGGGGGGGGGGAGGAAGTACACGGATGGAGAAAGGAGGGAGTATTTGGCATGTGCTATAATCATTACATTGTCAAAGTTACTTACACACACAAGCTAGGTATCACAAATTTATAGGGTCACCTTATTTTGTCCAAGATTTGCAAAAATGCTCAAGATAAGATAAGATAAAAAAAGATTGTGGGAGATTTATATACATACATATATTATATGTACATTTTTGACCAACAATAATTAAATACTTTAATTTTTTCATATCTTTTATTTCTCTCACTTCCTAAGCTAGCAAATTAAGAAAGAGAGAGAGAGCGAGAGAGAGAAAGAAAGAGGGTTGCCGACCAATGAGAGAGGAGAAGAGAGAGAGAGGTTGCCATGGAAGCCATGAAAGGAGAAAAAGAAGGAGAGAGAAATCAAGAAGGAAGAAGATATAAAAACCTTTAAACCCTAACTCTAAGTTATGTAATTTATTTTAATTATTTTGACTAATAATGAGTTTATGATCTTGGACCCTAGAACTCTTGATCTACATGTTAATAAGTGTAATATGCATAGATCTTACAAGTTTGGGTATTGATTTGTTGAAAAGAAAACAAAAGAAAACTAGTTCGTTTTAAAAAAAAAGAAGTTCGAAAACCCTAGTTTTCTTTCACTTTATATAGTTACCATTTGAAATCTATACACTCTTTTTGTGATCCGTCAAAGGTAGGTGTAAGATATGTAAGTTAAGTGTTAAACCCAAGTGGTAGCATTCGAAAATAATGAGTATAAAATTCGTAGAGACTGTTTTGGTAAAAGGAGTCTAGATTTTTCAAAAAGAAAAAAAAGGCTGCTACAGGTCAGCCCTTTCCGGGGGTAGTTTCATCAACTTTTTATGATCTAAAAATTCTAGAAAAATTTAAAGTGATAATATGGGAAGTTAGCTGAGTCCTGTAAAAAGTTGAGAATTTTTGGCTTAGTAGAATGAAAGTTATGGCTGTTATGGTGAAGGACTAATTTCAAAAGTATACCCGAGAAAATCGGGAGCTAACTCCTAAAACCCGTCCTAACTTTCTGTGGTTAACTCCAAAATTATAAAATAATTACTGGGAGTATATATATAACATGAGCATACCCTGTAAATTTTAGAATTTTTGGTTACAATTTCGATTTATAATAAATGTAGCAAGATTTAGCTGTTTTGGAACATTTAAATATAGTAAATGATCTTCAAACATTCCAGAAAAAATATATGTTTATAAGGGTGATATATTCTGTCAAATCCCAGAAAAGAAACTTTTTTGGAACGGATTTGGTAATTTTCATGGAAATGATTTAGTTATGAATAAATGAATTAAATTAATTATGTGATGTTAAAAATTTGGAAAAGAAGATTTTATGTCTTGAGAACCCTAGATATGTTATATACAGATTTTTGAAGGGTGAGTTGGTCATTACTGATGAGATATTCTGTTTATGGCCTTTTATGGTTATTAAATAAATGAATTAGTAATGATTAAACAATTAAAATAAATTGTTTAATGGTTCAATAAATGATTAAAATATTATTAAGATATTAATAATATTAGATTAAGATATTATTAAGTGATTGATAATATTTAGATTAAAGTGTTATTAAATCATTGGTTTAAGATATTATTACATGATCAAGAATATTAGTAAGTAATTGAATATTATTAAATTATTAATAATATTAAATGAGAGTTTAAAAGAGGAGTTAAGTTATTGAGTTAGACATTGAATCAGCGACATTGAATAGTATGATGAATTGGAAATTCGATATGTTAAAAAAAGGAAAACAGTTTGAATCCAGCTTATTGGATTGTTGTATTCAGGTTGCTGAATTAAGTATGTTAGCTTGTATCCGGCTTGTTGGATTGTGATATTCGGCTTGCTGAATTGTTGAATCCGGCTTGCTGAATTGGTGAATATAGTTTGCTGAATTAGTGAATCCAGGTTGCTGGATTGGTATGTTTGGATAATCTAGATTGCTGGAATAGGTATTCGGCTTTATGGATTATAAAGAAGAACTTATAAAATGAAACACTTAGTGTTACTTCATAAGGTATATGATAAAGTAGTGGTACAGTCATACTCTTTAATAGTTGATGTATAGTAGCTGGGCTAAATGATTCCTTCAGGGAGCGGAGGTATATACGAACTACTAACCGATCTAACTCACTGTGAAAACAATACAAACGAGACGGAAACTAGTTTGTTGGTTGTTTGTGGGAAACCACTCAGCATACTATATTGAACACTGTTAAAGACTCGATGTGTGCTAGTTTTAGAATTATGAATGCGTATGGTGCTAAGATGTTATCTAATATTTGATTATGTGGTTAAATGTTAGATAATTTACTTATAAAGAAGTGATATTATAAGGTGATATATGAGATGCTAATTAAAAGATCAATCTTATAACTGATAGGTCTTTCATAAGAGATTAAGTTAGATTGCATAGCAGTAATCGACGGTACAAGCAAATTCCTTAACTTTATTCAAGTTTATATTGAGCAAGTTTCCTAATCTTACTCAAATTTATATTGAGCAAGTTCCTAACCCTAAAATTCTTACGTTATTGCAAGTTCCTCTTAACTCAAACTTGAATTGTTATGTTTCAAGTATGCTAGTGGTTTAATTCTTTATAATTATTCCACCTCCTTCAATTATCGATTCGCATTTATTACATATTGCATATGTTCATCAGGTATGAAAGGCTGATCACCTTCATTACCTTAAGGTTCAATTAAACTTGTTCATGGTCATTTTTGACACCTAATATTATTGGTTCAGTCATTCAATTATTGAAATTATGATTCATGCTCTTTCACAATTATTATATTGTTGAAAAATTCAGAAGCTATACTCTTCTTTCAATCATGATATATCTTTCTTGTATTTAAACTTGTTGAGTAAAGTAGTTGCTCACCCTTGCTATATCATGATAGCAAATTTCAGATTTAAGGCAAATGTTCGAGGAAAGACAGATACAAAAGCAAAGGACAAGATTAAATGGTTATGCACGTTAACTATTTAGTTATCTGATGTAAATGATATTGTAAACCTTTTAAGTTACTGAAAGTATATATTAAGTTAAGGTTAGAAACCTTGGGTTATGTTATAAATTTAATTGTATAAACAATTTATGTTTATATCTTCCGCATTAGTTATAGATTATGTTTGAAGACTAACGCACCAGGTCCGAGGTTCAAGGGACCCGGATTTGGGGGCGCTATAGGTTGGTATCAGAGCTGTAGGTTATAAACCTTAGGTATGAGTACCTTAGGCTATAACCGCAGAGATAAGGATAAGAAATAAACTCAAATCAAGTTTAAGTGTTAAGAGATGAATTTAGGACATTCATTATTTAGATTAGAAGAAGATAAAGAAGATTCAAAGAAGAATCTTCAAGAGTTATAAAGATAAGAATCCGGAGTTATCCGACTCTGATAATAAAGATGACGAGTAATGATGAATAGACAAAGTTTATAAGACTAAAAGCATAAAGGAAATCATAATATAACATGATTAAAGGGAAAGATAAGAAGATCGAAAACAAAACGATTATGAGATAGAAAAGAATCGTAATATAACACGATTATAAGAAAGGTCACAACGTGGTCTGATTAAGACATGGAATGATAGATGATCAATTGAATGATTGAAAACTTTATAGCGGAATTGCTGTTCAATCTGAACGATGGAATACAGATTGAAAGTTCGTATTGAGTAAAGAGCAAGATAATATTAGGATTATGTGGGTTTTCAAATGAGGACTCATGTTAGTAGCTGAGTTGTACGATTCCTTGTATGGGCGGGGAATTTGTGCTTGGTTTGAGAACCACTTAGCTTCCTATGTTGATAATCATTGGAACCTGGTGTCACACTATTTGCTATATGTATGTTGAGAATGTGATTCTTTTCTCATGTGTATAACGGATAGGTAGAGGATATAAGGTTAGGAGCGAGTTCTTAGAGCTCATGCTTATGGTAAGTTTGTGACTCATAATCATATGGTATGTTTTTGAACCCTAAGCGTATGGACAATCCTTGATCTTTTCTTGGACTATGTATTGCTAGGACAAGTTCCTAAACTCATATTATTGTGGTAAGTTCCTGAACTCATAATGTGTGGTAAGTTCCTGAACTCATACTGGGGTATAGAAAAGTTGCGTATTGAGATCTGAGGAATTTTAGTGTAGTAAAATTTAAGGATGATAGAAATATATAGAATTATTAAGCAATGGATCATGGAGAAAATTGGAGTTGATGGAGAAAACATAGATATTCCAAATTTTCTAGCTATGCTAGATTTCGAATTTATTGACATCGTGCTGATAAAAGTATTTTTTTTAATATTAGGTCAGATTATTGAACCAATAAGTTTTAAAAAGTTCTATTGTTTATATGTCTATGCTAATTATTTTAGCTAAGACAAACATAATTTGAAATATATCAAAATGTATTTTTAAATAGTCATCAATGTATCATAGAACCTGGTGTAGAATGACAGATGATGGAGTCATCAATGCAGATTAACCTAGTGTTGCATGTGATCTAAGGATCGTCAGCTCACTATGGTATGATGTAGTATGACAAAGTCACAAAATGACGGAATCCTCAACGGACTGTAAATACAGTGCGGTATCATGACGTCATAAAATATTTTTCAGAATTTTGAACCAGTTAAAGAAAAGTCAATACCAATTTAAGTGGCTAGACAAATATTTCGATTGAGGTTCGAATTATTGGTATATGTCTAAGCTAATTGATTCAGCTAGACAAATATTTATGAAAATTTAAGTAATCTCTTTGAGAATTTATCCTGAACCAAATTATTTTGGTGAGGAATCTTGTGCTAAGACTGAGGTGAACAACCCCGAAAAATGGGGATATACTAATTGGATAAAATATTCCAATTTAAGAACACATATAGTCGTTCTGAAAACTAAGGTGCAATAGACTGAACACCTAACGTACCCGACTAGGTAGTTTACCTTTTTCGTGATTGTAAACACACCTAGTACAACATGTTTTTAGATTTGGTTGCGGTGAATACCGTTAAACTTGAGAGTTCATGGTCTTTATGACCCCTCAGCATGATATGAAAAGTTTTGACTCCTTAGAGAGAAGTCATGGTAGAATGTGATGATAGAAGAAATCCTCATAGAAGGAATCAATATGTACTCATTAAATTGAGAATGAAATCAGATAAAGGTTAAATTGAAAACCTAATTTTGATGAATAAAAGGAGAACAGATTAGTAGACTGTAATTTCGAGGACGAAATTCTTAGAAGATGGAGTGAATATGATAACCAAAAAATTTATAAGATCTTGAAAGGTTAAAGAATAAAACCTAGATGAGAATTTGTGGATTTATTTAAATTTTTTAATAAAAACCTATATGGTTTACTCTTTGAAAGAAAATAGAGAAAATATAGGTTATAAAATTTTAAAACCCTAGAAATGAATTTATATGTATTTGAAGGAATATTATGGATAAGGTACTACAATACCTATAAAATTTGATGTGAACTAAATGGTGTAAGAAATTTTATAATGATACAAGTGAAAAATTTATTAAGAAAATAAATTTTCAAATGAAGAGATGCTATGAGGTTAAAGAAAATGTGTATTGGTATATATATATATATATATATATATATATATATATATATATATACATATACATACTTAGTGATGTGCTATATATATTGTAGCAAGAGGAATGATGATGATAAATAGGTATATTTATTGCGCATGAAGAAATTGTTATGAAACAATTTATATTACGAAGCGAAATCATTAGTTTAGTATACGGAAATATTGTATACTTTAAATAAAGGATATTAAAATAAATTCTAGCATTGAATTATTTTAATAAAGAGGGAATATTATTTTAATTGTAATATCATATTTACTAAATAAATTTTCATTTGTATGGGAATATGAGTGAATATGTGTTATGTGAATTAAATAAGTTAGTTAAATTATTTAATTTAAGTGACTAAGAAATGAAAACGAATGGTATGTAATATATTTATAAATATTATAAATATGAGAAGTTAATAAACTTAAGTATTATATTAATAGTCCAAGTAAAAAATAAATACTAGTGGGCTAGTTCAATTGGTTAAATAACCAAGCCCACTCATTTAATTGATTATGGACTTGAATAATTAATATGTAAAATTTACTAACTTAGCCCAATTGGAATGTTTACCAAAAGATTTAATAAACTAGTAGCCCAAGTAATGGTCTAGTAATGCTTAAATACTAGTGGCCCAAATAATTTTAAATGAAAGTCCAATTAATGGCCCTTTTGGTGTGGACTTTCTAGTAAGTTAATTATTCTAATAATGAATGATATTAAAAAGAAAGTCTTGTAACCTAATTATATATTACGTATGAAAATTAAATAACCTAAGAGTTATATTTATTGAAAATTTCTAGTATTTAAAATATATACTAGTAAACTAACTTAAGAGATTTATTTTATTTATCTTAACTGATTAAATTATATTAACCTAATTAAAGCAAGTCTAATTGGGTTATATAATTAAATTTATATGAAGAATTATTTAAAGTCCAAAATAAGTGGAATAGTAACCCTAGTTAAATAATTAGGGTAAGATAAAATTAATATATTGGACCTATGTTATTTTCATGGCCCAAATAAATTAATTAGAGAGCCCAAATAGTTAAATGAATGCCCCAAATTTAGCCCAACTTGTGGAGGGACTTTTATGTCATTGGATTAAGCAAAATATGACTATTAAAATAAATCACAAATTGGTCATTAAGGGGGGAGGGGGGGGGGGGGAAGTACACGGATGGAGAAAGGAGGGAGTATTTGGCATGTGCTATAATCATTACATTGTCAAAGTTACTTACACACACAAGCTAGGTATCACAAATCTATAGGGCCACCTTATTTTGTCCAATATTTGCAAGAATACTCAAGATAAGATAAGATAAGATAAGATAAGAGAAGATTGTGGGAGATTTATATACATACATATATGATATGTATATTTTTGACCAACAATAATTAAATACTTTAATTCATTCTTATCTTTTATTTCTCTCACTTCCTAAGCTAACAAATTAAGAAAGAGAGAGAGAGAGAGCGAGAGAGAGAGAAAGAAAGAGGGCTGCCGACCAATGAGAGAGGAGAAGAGAGAGAGAGGTTGCCATGGAAGCCATGGAAAGAGAAAAAGAAGGAGAGAGAAATCAAGAAGGAAGAAGGTATATGAAACCTTTAAACCCTAACTCTAAGTTATGTAATTTATTTTAATTATTTTGTCTATCAATAAGTTTATGATATTGGACCCTAGAACTCTTGATCTATATGTTAATAAGTGTATTATGCATAGATCTTACAAGTTTGGGTGCTGATTTGTTGAAAAGAAAAGAAAACTAGTTCATTTTTAAAAAAAAATAAGTTAAAAAACCCTAGTTTTCTTTCACTTTATATAGTTACCATTTGAAATCTATACACTCTTTTTGCGATCCATTAAAGGGGGGGTGTTAGATATGTAAGTTAAGTGTTAAAGTCAAGTGGTAGCATTCAAAAATAATGATTACAAAATTCGTAGGGACTGTTTTGGTAAAAGTAGTCCGGATTTTTCAAAAAGGAAAAAAGGCTGCTACAGGTCAGCCCCTTCCGGGGATAGTTTCGTCAATATTTTATGATCTAAAAATTCTAAAAAAATTTGGAGTGATAATTTGGGAAGTTTGCTGAGTCCTGTAAAGAGTTGAGAATGTTTGGCCTAGTAGAATGAAAGTTATGGTGGTTTTGGTGAAGGACTAATTTAAAAAGTATACCCGAATAACTCTCTGTGGTTAACTCCAAAAATTATGAAATAATGTAGCAAGATTTGACTGTTTTGGAATATTTAAATATAGTAAATGATCTTCAAACATTCCAGAAAAAATATATGCTTATAAGGGTGACATGTTATGTCAAATTCCAGAAAAGAAAAGTTTTTGGAACGGATTTGGTATTTTTCATGGAAATGATTTAGTTTTGAATAAATAAATTAAATTAATTATGTGATGTTGAAAATTTGGAAAATAGGATTTTATGGCTTAAGAATCCAACTCTTTAAGGCAAACACAACTGTTGCTATTTCGGGGTTATGAGTAGGGTATCCCCTCTCATAATCCTTCGCTAGGTCTACTGAAATTTTCTACTTGTATATCACATGATCCAAAAATTATACTTTCTCCAACCAAAATTCACACTTCAAAACTTAGCGTAGAACTTCTCCTTTCTCAGTATTTCCAATACTATTCTCAGACGTTCCGCATACTCCTCTTTAGTCATGGAATAAACCAAAATATCGTCGATAAATACCACCACGAACTTATCTAAATACTGCTTGAACATCCTATTTATCATGTCCATAAATGCGACTGGTGCATTTATCAATCCAAATGACATCACCAGGAACTCATAATACCCATAACGAGTCCTGAATGCTATATTTGGCACATCCATCTTCCTCACCTTCAACTAATGGTAACTATTTCATAAATCTATCTTGGAGAAATATTTTGCTCCCTTCAGTTGATCAAAGAGATCGTCTATTCTCGGTAACGGTTACTTTTTCTTGATCGTCACCTTGTTTAACTCTCTGTAGTCTATACAAAGTCTCATCGATCTGTCATTTTTCTTTATGAACAACTGTTGGTATATTTGTATGTATAACAAATATGATTCATACACGCAAGTGCACGTGATCCACAAGTAATATAAAGTAAGTAAGATATCGATCCCACGGAGAATAGAATTGCACTTACAACTGACAAACACCGATTTTATAATTATTTCGGTTTCTTTAAACATATGAGTAATATGATGAAATTAATCTAATGATTACTAGAGAGATAAATAAATCAAAATACAATTGTATAAATATAGGTATATGGGTTTTGGGATTATCATTTCACTTATTACAAGACTTAGATTTCCATGCTTCCTATTGCTTCTAGTTGGTTATTATAGACTATTGGTCGAGAACACAAATGTAAAATATGACCACCTCTCGATGCACCATATTCGTATCACACTAAATCCACAATTGATAGAATGAATGTGAACACCCTAGATGACTAACGCACTATATCTCTATGTGAATTACAATCAAGAGGGTTGAAGTATAAGTTCTCAATTGTCCACATAAGGTGCTTCGGTATATCTCTATCTTAAGCACGAAACATTAATCCACGAGGAATGCAGAAATAATGAACATATGCTAGCATAATCAGATCTTAATTTATATTTCCTTTCTCAATTCTATATAAATTATCACAGTAATTGGTGATCAAGCAATTAAACTTTCAGCATTAATTATGCTAGACATTCAATTCATAATCAACTATTAACAATAAGGAAGCATGTCAATTTTCAGTTATGCATAAGATTCATTATAATCCCAAAAACTAAGTTTAGTTCATGATAACAATAATAGAATTCATCATACACGAATGGTTCATCATTGTTTTTACAAAATAAGAAAAATAAATCAAAGACAAAAAATAATAAAACTCCCTGCTTCAATTTTCCCGTTTCTGCTAATCCGTTGATTTTCCAAGTTGTGATGATCCTTGATTTCTTGCTCCCAATCTTCAATTCAATATCCATGTAGCTCCATTCTTCAGTTCCCAAGTGATTCTGATGATCCCCAGCTATCTTTCATTTTTGGAAATAAAATGCAGTCTGTGATGATTTTTTTTTCGTGGAGGAGTCGTCTCCTTCTAATTAATTCTCTGCATGATTATATTCCACCTCCACATTTGTCTTTTGTTGACTTATTTTGATTCCCCACTGATAAGCTGCCACTCCATCAATTTCCTGAAAACCTGGCATTGAATCCTCACGTTTTTAGCAAGTCTGCATAGTTGTCTGGAACATGATCTGCATGGCTGGCTGGCGACGGGTGCAGCTGCACCTGGATGTTGCTCAAATTGGGCGCAGCTGCGAGCTAAAAGTATCATCAGATAAGGTTGGGCGCAGCTGCGCCGGCCTTAAGGCCAAGTTGGGCACAGCTGCGTTGTGCAGCGTCTGGGTGCAGGGCATGGGCGCAGCTGCGCTGGCTCCCAAGCCAAGTTGGGTGCAGCTGCGCTCTCTGTCAGGTTGCTGTTGCACTGCTTCATTCATACTGTCTCCTCAATTCTCGCGCACTGTGCTAGCATCCTTTATTTATTTAAATTCCAAATAATGTATGCATCGTAACTCGTGTCAAATTGCCCTTTAACTGTGCAAAAGCCATAGAATGCGAATTGTGAAGCATTACCAAAAATAAGAGTAAAATGTATGAAAAGCACACTTTGAAGCTTATAGTTTAACAACAATTTAAGCTAGTTAGTATCCAATAAGTAGGTATGAAACCTACTCATCAACAATACTGGCGCTCCTCATGGAGACACGCTCGGTTGAATATACTTCTTTTCTAATAACTTTTAAAGTTGTATCATCAATTCCTTCTTCTCTACCTATGCCATCCCATATGGGCCTTTAAAACTGGTGTCGTCCCCGATACTACTTCTATCATAATTTGATTCTCCCTATCCGGTGGAAAATCTGGCAATTCCTTCGGAAATACATCTACGAATTCTTTTACTACAGAAATTTAACCCATCTCTATTCCTACTTTATGGGTATCTACAATATGTGCCAAATAACCCACACATTCTTTTTCTTAACCATTTCTTGCTTGCATTATCGTTAGATAAGGAGATTATCCTGGTGATGTGCTACCATAAAACACTACCTTAGACTTACTTGGAGTCTGAAGGTTTATGCTTTTCTTCTAACAGTCTATAACTGCACCATGGTTAAATAACCAATCTATTCCTAGGATCACATCAAATTCTCCTAACCGAATTGGAATTAGATCCACGAACAACTTATGTCCCCTTATCTTTGCACAACAGTTTTTATAAACATGCTTAACGGGTATTACTCCCTTATTAGCTACTTCGATGTCCAAAATATTTCTAATTCTTCGCGAGGTATGTTTAATCACTTAGCAATTCTTTAGAAACAAAAGAACATGTAACACTCGAATCAAATAATACATAAGCAAATATATTATTGATTGAGATTATACCTGACACTACTTCCTTTGAAGCAACCACATCCTGAACCATTATATTAAACGTACGTGCCATTGGTCTTCCTGGCTGAGTTGGTCTGGTAATCATCAGTTTCCCATCATTATTTCTTTTGTTACCGCTTCTTCCCTTTGCATTTTTCGTTGGACAGTCACGGATCTGATGGCCCGACGATCTACACGAAAAATAACCTTTTAACTTCTTTGGACTGGGACAGTTGGCAGATATGTGTCCCTCCTAACCACAGTTATAACACACATTTTTGCCCTTCAAGCAGACTCCCTGGTGATTCTTACCACAAATGGTACACACTTCACCCTTCTTCTTACTCTCTCCTGATTTATTTCTCGAGTTATTGTTCTATTTGTGCTTGCTTGAGTTACTACCTTCACTATTATCCCCTTCATTCTTCTTCTTTTTTTTCTGCTCCTGGTTGTACTTAGACAACGTTTCACTACCTCTCTCGATGATGATCGCCTTTTCTAACATTGTTGTGAATGAGTCGATCTGGAATACTGACACCTTACTATACAGCCATAGTTTTAACCCTTGCTCAAAGCGACGTGCTTTCCTTTCATTAGTATCTACTTGATGTGGAGCGAATCTAGCTAACTTATTGAACTTGGCGGCGTATTCAGACACCGTCATGTTTTCCTGCTTCAAGTTTAAAAATTGTACTTCCATTCTATTCTACATGCTCCTCGAGAGGAAATTCTCAAAGAACATTTCTTTAAATCGATCCCATGCTATCACCCATTTTCCAGACCTATTCTGGTTAGCTTCCCACTAGTAATTGGCCCCTCCTTTTAACATAAAAGTAGCAAAAGCTGTCTTTTGCTCTTCCATGACTTTAGCGACTATGAATACCTTCTCCATTTCTTAAACTCTGGTGGTCCTATGGCCTTGAAATCTTTGAAGTTTGCCAAATGATTTTCTGGCGGGTTTGGATTTTCTGCGATAGGATTCCTATTCTGTAGGGCTCCTATTAACATATCTACAAATTGCTGCATTGGGTTAGCTTGTTCTCTTCTTTTGTTCATTAACTCTTCTTGTATTGGTACTCTCCTCCTAGGCGGCATCTTTTTGTGTAATAAAGATTATTGTTATTTCTTATCCTCGATCATTTATCACTTATCCTAAAGCATTCAAGTCACTTCCAATTCTTAATAATTTAAAATATTTTTCATAATTATGTTTATATTCATATGCAATTTGACTAGTGCATAACACTTTACATTCCATAGCGTATATTGCTATAAACATTTACTATCCTTTTATAACAAAAGTTGGGATTTACAGCTATTCCACAACTTATACAAAAGTTGGGACTTACAAAAGTTATCCTGCTATTTGTACTGGGATTACAATCATACATATATATATATATATACGTACATATACCTATCCACCGTCTATTATACTACATTCATAAGGTATTATCTTACTTCAAAAGGTTCTATCTCTAGGACTTAATCTTTCTTTTGTCCACTTCCTTCACCTGTCTTCTTCTTAGGACAATTCCGGGCCTGATGACCTACTTCTTCGCATGAATAAAACGCATTCTTCTTTAAAGTAGGGCAATTAAGAGAAATATGTCCCTCCTGCCCGCATTTGTAGCATACAGTTTTTCCCCTTAGACATGCTCCCCCGTGGTTCTTTCCACAGTTCTTACATTCTTCTACCTTTTTTTTAGGGTCTTCCCGCATATTACTACTCTTATTGATCCATTTCCCTTTTCTTTTCTTATTCGGAGCTTCAGACGATACACTGCATTCAGCTCCCATTCTATTGACCTGTGCTTTTAACTCATTACGCTCTTTTGTCAATTTACTCAATGCCCTTTTCAACTGATTATTTAATAATCTTTCCACCTTCCACATTTTCTCCAGGACAAACACCTTATTCTTTAGATCTTGAACTTCTACTGATGCTTGATCATCTATGATTTCTACTCTGACTTTTTCTTCTTCTTATGTCTCTATTTCTGGCTCTATCTGAGCCTCTTTGGACTCTACTTCCTCTTCTTCATTCAGTTCCATCTCGGGGTACTCATCATGATCACTTCCTAGATTTACCAAGGTTGATCTTTTAAGATTTCCTTAGAAGGTATAGTTTCAACTACTGTACCGTCAACCCCCTCAACTGGCACTTCCTCTTTAAAATCCTTCTCTGAATCACTCACCGGAACACTCTGAGCTGACCCCTCGGCTAAAGGCACTGGTGCAGTTGTTAACATCTCAGTATTCCCATAGACATCTCAGTATTTTACTTGGGTATTGGATACCGGCTGTAGTTCTCACGTATGTAATCCAATACAGAGACTAAGCAGAAGTAGAAAGCTAAACTAAGAGTAAGTAATCTTATGTGTGAAATGGAGCAAAGGTTGCTGCATTAACCATAGAAACTTATAGTTTAGCATTGCCTACGGGCAAGTCTATTAAGTTAATAAGTTGTTATTATGTTCCAGTTCTCATTAGAAACATTAGAACTTTTGTTGTTGGACAAGGAAGGTTCTGGTATTATATTTAAGAACAATTGTTGTTCTATTTATAATGATAATGTTTTGTTTGAAACTGGAAGATTAGTTGATAGACTTTGTATACTTGACTTACATGAAAAATATTTTACAAATTGAATAAACTAATAAAAGAAAAGGAGATGGTCATTCAAAGAGTTGAATGTGTGTATTTCATAAAATACAAGTCTGAATCATTTGAAATGTTCAAAGAATTCAGAAGTGAAACATATTGGCAAAGTATTAAGATTCTTTGATCAGATCGAGGAAGGAATACTTGTGCAATGAGTTTCTAGATCATCTTAAAATGGTATTTTCTCATAATGGACACCTCCTTATACGCAATAATTGATTGGTGTATCTAAAAGGAGAAATTGTATCTTGTTGCACATGGTGCAGTACATAATGATTTTTACCGACATTCTAGTATCCATCTGGGGTTATGCCCTAGAAACGGCTGCATATCTACAAAATAAGGTAACCTCAAAATCTGAGCCCAAGACTCCATAAAGGTTATGGATAGGGAGGATTCTTACTCTTAAGTATGTTAAGATAAGGGGTTGTCCAACTTATGTGAAAAAGGTTTCAAAGATAAGTTTGGGACAAAATCTGACAAGTGCAGACTTGTGGGATATCCTAAAGAAAGTTTAGGATATTATTACTATAATCCTACACGCTTCCTTCTTAGATAAATGTGTTTATCATAGAAAGAGCTAGTGGGAGGGTAATAGATCTTGAAGGAGTTCAAGAACCACAAAGCACTTTAAGTCGAACCGAGGAACCTGTAGATAAACCTATTGTACCACAACCGAATCGTAAATATGGAAGAGTACCAAAGATACCTGGGAGGTATGGATTCATCATAGAGGATGATGATGAGGTACGCATCATAGAGGATGATGATCCAGTTATATACGATGAGGCTATGAGTAGAAGACACTCAGAGAAATGACAGATGGCCATGAAATCCGAAATGGACTCCATGTATGAGAACCAAGTATAGACTCTGGTTACTCCATAAAAGGGCATAGTGCCTAGAGTGTGAATATGGGTCTTTAAGAGAAAGACTGAGGCAAATGGCAAGGTGGAGACCTATAAGACCAGACCTGTTTTAAACGTTTTTCAAGTCAAGGAGTTGACTGTGATAAAACCTTATTACCGGGTAATGCTCAAGTCCATTTGGATTTTGCTTGTGATTGCAACTTATTACAAAATCTGACAAAATGGATGTGGAGACGCCCTTCCTCAATAAAGACTTGAGGAGAATGTATGTATGATACAGCCAAAGAAATTTGTTTCAAAGGTTGAAGCAAATCGTGTTTTAAGCTACAATGATCCATTGATGGATTGAAGCAAGCTTCTCAAAGATGGAACATTCGTTTTGATGAGACAATCAAAAGAGTTTGATTTTATCAAAAATGAGAATGAACCTAGTGTGTACAAAAGGGTCAGTGGGAGCACTGTGACATTCCTAGTATTATATGTTGATATACTACTGATAAAGAATAACACACCAATGCTACAATCAGTAAAGATAAAATTGTCTAAACATTCCTCCATGAATGACTTGGGAGGAGCGTCCTATAAATTGGGGATATAAATCTATATAGATAGATTTAAAAGGATGTTTGGCTTGACCCAAGGAACGTATATTCATTTGATGCTAAAGGCGTTTAACATGGCAAACTTCAAGAGAGGTCTCATGATGATGAGCCATGGAGTGTATCTCTTTAAATTATCCTCAATAAAAAGGAGATCGCATGAGTTACTATCATGACTGCAATGAATATACAAGGTCTGATGTTGATCAGTCAGATTCTGGAGAAGATCACTGTAAGACAGTGATAAACATCTTTAAGTACTTAACCGGTATTGAAGATGTGATCATGATTCGTGGTAGGTCTGAATGAAAACTAGAGGGCTAAATAGACTCAAGTTTTTCAGACTGACTAAGACGATAAAAAATCCACTTTAGGGTAAATTGTTACCTTGAATGGTGGTGCAGTGAATTGGAAAGGTTTCAAACAACAAAGAGTTGTTGGTTTAGTGACAAAGACAAAGTATATAGCTGTAAATGAAGCTGCAAGTTGATTGTTTGGATAAAAAGTTCATTACAGAACTAGGAATGGTTCTTAAGTCTCATCTTGGATTCAAACATGTGTTGCGACACTTTCAATTAATTAGAGGAATCATTAAAAGAAGAAAAGTCACTATAGAGATAGTGGACTCTCAAGAACAACATTGCATATCCATTTACTGAAGCTTATCCAAACGGCAGGATGATCGTCACTTAGAGAAGAAGGGTATTAGATACCCTGACGAATGGCTTTAGTGCAAGTGGGAGATTGAAAGTAGTATGCACACAAGCCAATCATATTTGATATGATGTAGCATATACTTTGTAATCTTATTCGGTTATTAAAGGCATTTTACATTATCTACATGGTGCTGTTATATTAAATGTGATAAACCCATAGTTTTGAGCAATGCTTTTAGAATCATGATGGGGATCATGCTAATGAGATCTAAATTCTAGATAGCTCACAAACTAAAATCGTTCCTAATCGTTGGATTACTAAAAAGGGGATTAGTGAATCCGGATAGATTAGTACATACGTTGCTTGCTCTTATGAAGAGGATGATTGATCTCATAATCATTTGTGTGGAGACACTAAAGCAAGTATGTAGGTGCTTATTAGAGAATAAGTTCACTGAACGTGGCTCACTAAGGAATACCTAATGGAGTTTTACTCGCCTGTCAATAGGAATTCTTCTAGTGATAGTAGTACAAGTGATCCTTGGACTTGAGATCATCATAGTATCTTGTGTGTGATGAGTTATACTTTGACATGTCCCTTAAGACCCTTAGGGTATATCAAAGGTATGATTGGGTATAATAAGTTGTGCATGGAGATAGGTTAATAATCAATAAAGAATCTAACACGTCTAGTAAAAGATGTGAATGTCCTATGTGATTCGATAAATAACAACTCAGTAGTCCTTGGCCAAGGCAGAATGAAATTAGAAAGGGTTTCGAATTTGCATTATTTAGAGTTGTGCATTTGGAAATCGAAATACATATAATTAAATAAAATAAGACTTGACAGTAAATCCATGTTTTATATTTAATTGGGACATTGTATGGTAGAAGGATTGAATTGTACGGTAACTATTCACTGAAAGGTTCTTTTGTGATTAATGTTGAAATCTATATTATCTGGAAAGTCGTTGATCGCTAAGGGGGCTTACCCTTATTGTAGAATAAATATTATTTATTTAAATGAATTAAATAGTTTAATTTATTTAATTAAATAAAATTAGAATTGTTCTAATTGATTTATTCACAACCGGTTTAATATGGAGAACCTAAAGGGTCACACCGCAAAAGGAAAATATTTGTTTAAGAAGTAAATGGCATAATTGTAATAATAAGTTAAGTGTATTTAATTTAATCTATGGAGATAGAATAAATTAAATAGCTTAATATTTATTATTTAATATTTTGGAAATATTAAATATAAATTAATAAGAGGGGTCTTATTATTATTATTACTATTACTATTATTTAATTCCTAATAGGGATTGGGAATTAATTAATAGAAGTACTCTCTCATAAATTTCTAATTGGATTAGGAGTTTAATTAATTAAAGGAGTTTAATTAAAATAAAAACCCTAATCCTAAATAGTTTAGGAGGGTTCCCTATATCTATAAATAAGAGGAGTCTTATCATGATTTAGGGTTAGACAATTACATACTCTTCTATAAGAATTGGAGAGAGAGAGTACTTGCAATTTCTATAGAGATAGAAACTAGGGTTTTGCCAACACCCATCTTCTTGAACAACTATTATTCCTTGGTAGATCACCTCTAGAGGCCAAACACTTGGGTGACTAACATTGATCAAAGGAAGTAATTTAATCGGTAGAATTCAAGGAGAACGCGAAGGATTTGGAGGTGAACTCGTACCTGTGGAAGCATGGTTCTACAAGGGTATGATTCTCATACTTTATCTCTTTCGTTTAATTGATAATTGAGCACATGGACGATCATGGTGATGGTTTGTATGAAAAATGTTTAAAATCCGTTTTATGCGCTTCCGCACTATTTATGTAATTTGATTGCATGTTTGTGCTATATACAAACCTAACATTACTTTCTAGAACTTCAACAATATTCAAAGGATTGTGAAGTAATTGAAACAATGAATCATTTCTAATAACAAGGATTTTCCTGAATCTCATGCTGGATAACACATCATGAATAAAAGAGTTAAATACTCTGAGATTTCAATAATATCTAATTGATTATGAAGAAATAACAATGCTGCAACAAAACTTAATAGAGAGGATTATTCCCAAATTTCATGCTGAGTACTCACATAGATCGTGAACTCCTAGAGGGATTATCAGTTATTTAACTGAATACCTCGAGAGTATAAGTTAATCTCAAGGACTAATTAGACTCTTTACAAGTACGTAAGGTGATCAACCTTATTGTTCTTCATATTATGCATAACATCCAAACATAACACGTAGGGTCGGAGGTCTGATAATAAAGTTCCCCTTTTATAAGGGTTGTTCATCTCAGTCTTACATCATGAGTCCATACCACAACAATATGGTTTGAATTAGCTTCAAAGAAAATCTATGATTTCAACATATTACATCAATATTAGTCTAGCCGAAACAAGTGGTATAAACTTTCATTAACAAAGCAATTCATGCATACTAGAACGTTTCATGCTTAACGATTCAATGTCTGAACGAATTTCTCAAATGCACCTTAGTGTGGATATAACATGCAATTATCATTTAGAAAACATCAAATAAGATTTTGAATAGAAAACTTGCTCAATTACAAGAATTTGAGTAATCTTACGAAACTTACATTTAATATGATAATCAAATGAAGTTAGAATACTTGCCCGTCTCGTTGTTTACACTTAACCTTAGTACGTCTTTACTTAGATAACCTACAACATCCATAAAAATTCGCTTAATCGTTACCCTTTTAATAACATTGCCGGAAATTATTGTAACCTAACTAGGTAAACATTCTTCTGACTTAATCCGAACGTACACGTTCCTTTACATTAAACTTATAATATTTTCATAAAAATATGCAATTAGCATTCAAATAGACTCATACTTCACAAATCAACACATTCCTGTCGGTAGGAATTATTTCAGTAATTCCCGACTTTACGATTTTTAATCGTTTTTAATCCGTTCGAAGCCTAATTTCCTTATTAAGCCTCCTTAACCATTTTATTATTTTTTTCTTTTCTGGTCACACATATATACATATATTCCATACACAAAAATAATTTTATTGCAAATTTTCAACTTCCTTTAGTATTTTTCAAAAACCCGTTTTAAGTTCGTAACTTGTCAAAATTAACTATATCGTGCCAAATTCTGAAAATTCCCAACTCTTCCCAAAATGTGAAGTTTTAGAAAATTTTGTGGCCATCGGAGTTGTAGAACTCAAATTATGATAGTTTTTGTTTTAAAAATCGTAAAATTGAAATGGCCATAACTCACTCGTCCGAAGTCGGAATACGTTCAAATTCTGACAGGAGGTACGCTATATCATATAGTTTCATGTCCCAAAGGCATGATTTTATTGCAATGTTTAAGTGGTCCAAACAGGGCTCGGAGCAAACTGGCCAGAAGGTTTATTCAATTTTTCTGGTCTGGACTGTTTTGGCAAAATCCGTCCCTATGAAAATCTACAACATATTTTTTAGAAATTCCAATTGAAAGTTTTAGGAGACTCGTGTATCTAACTCCAGAACTTGGCCTCACTGAAAAATTCAAAGTGAGCTAAGAGTTATGGTTGTCCAAATCTTAGGTTCCATTTCTGAAAATTTTCAGTTTTTCCAACTTTGAGATTTCTTAGAAAGCTTCTATGTTTTCATGTTGTTTTACACATAGAACACATAGCAAGCATATATACTCCATCATAACCTCTCTTATATTATTGGATCCACCATGATCCACCATACAAGTAAAGCTCCCATAACAACCAAGCAAAAACATAAACCAAGCTAAGAAAATCAAAGCTAGGATTTGGAAATTCTTATACCTTCTAAGTTCTTCTTTCTTTGCTAGGTTTGGATGATGATCCTCTTACCAAATTGAACTTGCTAGAGCTCCTCTCGTTCTTGCCTTCCAAACGTGGCCCTCCTCTCTAGCTCTTAAGCTTACTTGCTCTTACCCTCTCTATCTCTCTAACTAAACAAAATGCTAAAAATATGAACGAAGGCTAACACTCCTTCACTTCCTCTATTTATAGGCCACATGTAACCTCACTTAACTTTCCTTTAATCACCCAACACACTTGCTAAGCATGCTTAGAGGCTAAACCAAAAGTTTACTTACACCAAATTGTTAACACAATGACGAAGATATGGAGATTGTGCTAAGAAAAAAAACAAAAGAAACTTGCAAGCTACCTTTCATCTCATTTTTCTTCCTAGTGGGGCCCACCATTTGACCACCACCTCCACCCCATGTGGGTCCCATCAAAACAATTCGGCCACTCCCTCCAAATTCCTCATTTTTGCTTTATTTAATTTATCTTTTTACTTATTTATAACATCATAGTCCTATTTACATGCTTATGTCATCAAGTCTTACATTGGGCTACCAATTTGGGCTTGGTCTTGGGCTTGACTTAGGCCTCCTACCAAGTTTGGTAGGGCTTGCCATGGGCTTGAGGTTAGGCCTTAATAATCACTCTCTTGGACTACCCGAAATAGCAATGCGCTAGGGTTTGTCGTCTAGGTTATTTACTTAACTCATTTTCGACCTTTAACAAAATTTATTAGCTCTTTAGCATAATTTATTTAAGCCATCATATATTATCATACGGGACTACCATTTCAAGCTTAGTTAGTTAGTAACATAAGCTTAACTCAATAAATTCTTATCTCTTGGCTTTCCTTTTTGTTCCACCAATTCCTTAACTCAATTAGCCCTAATTGGCTTGAAAACTGTTATCGCTCGATTAACAAATAATTATACATATATCTATCCCTATTCATACAAGCACTCCATTACTCATAATAGTTAATCATTTAATGATCATTAATCTTTTCATTTTCCATTCAAGGCCAACATTCAAGCTATGTTACTTCATAACATAAGCTTATCTTGCTTTTTCTCAATCAACTTAGTTAATCATTCAACTTGGCTTCATTTTCATTCCTTAGTCAATATAAAATAAATAAATTGACTAACTTGCTTAAATATCATTATATATACATATTAACATATATGTTCAAAATAATTCCTCATGAAAAATGCATTTCATTAATATAAAAAAATTAATCTTTATTGACACATAGTATTCTTGGTCATTACAACGGTCCTGATGTAATCACCAAACATCCTTGGCTGAAATCGAAGATCTAGAGATGTATCTAATAGCTATGTTACTTAAAGTGACGTGTCAAAGTGGTAGGTGAAGTTACAGGGTGATGTGACAGGCTAAACAAAAGAAAGCTGACACCTAAACTCAAAATGTCAACATCAAAGATCCCAGAATATCTAAAGCATTAAATGCAGCAACAAAAACCTTATAACGAGAAGAAAATCAAGCAGACTATAAAAGGCATTAGAGATTCAAAATTAAAAAAAATGAACAACGATCAAAGCTTAAACTCTGCCAAAGAAAAAAGAACATACTCTACGATTTGAACATCTAGTTCAAGCTGCTAAGTACCTGAGAAGAGAAGTATAACTCCAACTTAGCATCACCTCTCAACAACATTCTTACAACTGTTCGTTCAGGTCTTAGTGGATACAAAGATTCCAAGTCTACTGGGCTTGAAGAGGGCAAGAGTGTCCTTGTTTGAGTGACTAAATATTCAAGTCTGCTGGGCTTGAAGAGGGCAAGAGTGTTCTTGTCAAAGTGACTAAATAACCAAGTCTGCTGGGCTTGAAGAGGGCAAAGTGTCCTAATAAAAGTGATCGAATTCTTAGTGAAATTCCTACTTGTTGAAGTATAAGAGTGGAGTAGGAGTTGTTCAGTCTCCGGACCACTTAAAAATTTCTGTGTCATTTACTTTCCTGTTTTACATTTCTGCATATTATTTATTCTGCTTGTGTGGCTTAGAATCAAATCTAAATTCAGAATTGAGATCTAACTATAATCTACAAGGGGATTTTCCAATAACATATTCCGTTGTGCTTAATATAAACCTGATTAACAAATATTTGGTAATAGCTTTAACAGGTCAATTTTTGAAAAAGAGGATCTATTCAATCCCCATTCTAGATCTCTAAGTGCCTTTGAGAAACAACAGATACATTCTCCTCAAGTCTCTCATTGAGGAAGGACGTCTCTACATCCATTTGACAGATTTCGTAATAATAAGCTGCAATCGCAAGCAAAATCCGAATGGACTTTAGCATTGCTATCGGTGAGAAGGTTTATCATAGACAATTCCTTGCCCTTGTTTGAAACCTTTTGCTACTAGTCTGGCCTTATAGGTCTCCACCTTGCTATCTGCTCCAGTCTTTCTCTTAAAGACACATTTACACCCTATAGGCTTTATGTCTTCTAGAGGGTTAACCAAAGTCCACACTTGGTTCTCGTACATGGAGTCCATTTCAAATTTCATGGCCATCTGCCATTTCTCTAAGTCTTTACTCATAGGCTCTTCGTATGTAACTGGATGATCATCCTCTATGATGCGTACCTCATCATCATCATCATCTATGATATCCATACCTTTCGGGTATCTTCGGTACTCTTCTAGATTTATGATTCAGTTGTGGTACAATAGGTCTAATCTACAGGTTCCTCGGTTTGACTTATAATGCTTTGTGGTTCTTGAACTTCTTCAAGATCTATTTTCCTCCCACTAGCCCCTTCAAGTATAAACTCCTTTATCCAAGAAGGCAGCGTGTTTCGCAACAAACACCTTTTGCTCAGTAGGATTATAGAAATAATACCCTAAACTTTCTTTAGGATATCCCACAAGTCTGCACTTGTTAGATCTTATCCCAAGCTTATCCTTTTGAAATCTTTTCACATAGGCTGGACAACCCATAATCTTAACATGCTTAAGACTAGGTTTCCTCCCTGTCCATAACTCATATGGAGTCTTAGAGATGGATTTTGAGGGTACCTTATTTAGTAAATATGCAGTCGTTTCTAGGGCATAACCCCAGAAGGATACTGGAATATGGGTCAAAATCACCATGGACTGCACCATGTCCAACAAGGTATGATTTCTCTTTTCAGATACACTAATCAATTATTGCATATCAGGAGGTGTCCATTATGAAAAAATACCATTATCTTTGAGATGATCTAGAAACTCTTTGCTAAAGTATCCCTTCCTTGATCTGATCGAAGAATCCTAATATTTTGCCAGTTTGTTTCATTTCTGAATTCTTTGAACTTTTCAAATAAATCAGACTTGTATTTCACCAAATACACATATTTAACTTTTGAATAATCATCTCTTTTCATTTACTAGTTTGTTCAATTTGTAAAATATTTTCATGTAAGTCAAGTATATAAAGTCCATCAAGTAATGTTTCAGTTTCAAACAAAACATTATCATTATAAATAGAACAACCATTGTTCTTAACTTACCAAAACCTTCCTTATCCAACAATGGAATAGAAATAATGTTTCTAATGAGAACTGAAACATAATAACTATTTATTAACTTAACAGACTTGCCCGTAGGCAATGCTAAATTATAAGTTCCTACTGTTAATGCAACAACCTTTGCTCCATTCCCCACATGCAGGATTATTTTCCCTTGGTTTAGCTTTTTACTTTTTCTTAGTCCTTGTATAGAATTGCATATGTGAGAACTACAGCCGGTATCCAGTACCCAAGTAGAACATTAACTTACAAAAAAATTTATTTCAATCATGAACAAACCTGTATCTGTAACTAAAGCTTCACTAAGCTTCTTCTGGTTAGACTCTACAAGATACTCCTTATAGTTTCTTTTCCAGTGTCTAGGCTTATTGCTGTGGAAGCAAACTCCTTTGCTATCCGCATCAGTTTTCTTCTTATTATCCTTAGTTTTCGTTTACCTTTTGCTTTCTTTGAAATTTTCTTCTTTTCAAAATATCCTTTGGTCCTCTTCCTTTTCTTGGAAGAATCATCTACAAGTAAGACTTGGTCTTTTTTGGCTGGAAAGTGACTCTCTGCTATTTTCAACATGTTAAGCAACTCAGACAGGCTGACATCTAGCTTGTTCATGTGAAAATTCACAACAAATTGTGAGAAGGAGTCCAAGAGTGATTGCAAGATCAAATTTTGACTCAACTCTCCATCCATGACAAAACCCAATTATCCTAATTGTTCAATCAAATTGATCATTTTGAGGACATGTATCTGTATTGTAGTGCCATCGGTCATTTTAAAGAAATTCCATATTCCTTAATGAGCTCATCCACAGGTTTCCATTGAAAACAGTTCCATGATCTATTATTATTGTTTGAGAAATTCCAAACCTGTGGATGATATGTTCTACCCATTTGGTAAAGTAATCTTTTGCCATAATATGAAAGTATGTTGTTTTGAGGATGGAGGATAGATTTTTTCAATTAAATCCATTGCCCAACCTCTAAAAGGCCATGATTTGATGGTTGGGTGTAACAGTTCAGTAGGTGCCCTTTGTATTATGCCAAACTTTTGGCAATCTTGATATCCTTTAGCATATTGCACATAATCCTTACCTATATCATGTCAGTAGTATCCCATCTTATGAAGTAACTATCTCATTTTTATACCTGATTGATGAGCTCCACATATCCCTTCATGAACTTCTACTATGTCTGACATTGATTCTAACTGGTTAAGGCATTTAAGTAATATACCTTATGTTGTTCTTTTGCATAAATCGACAGATAATAATGTATATTTTATGGCGTATTTTTTCTTAGTTGGTATATTTATAGAGGGATTGTTTAAGTATTGAACAATGGAAAATCTTCAATCTTCTATAGTGTCAATCTCATCAAGCTCCATAATTTAAAGGCTTTATTTTACCAGCCTTTCTTGTAATGGTGGTAAAAACCTTTCGATTTTTATCCAATTATAGTTTGAATCTTTTAGAATTCTAAAGCTTGAAAGTGCTTGAGCTAGCCTATCAACTATATAATTTAACAATCTTGGGACATGTGTTAAGGTCACATCATCAAATTTATTCAACAAGATGGTAGCATATTTGTACAATATTGCCAATTCTAGTTTTAAACATCTATAAATCATGCCTAATTGTTTAGTAACCAACTGCAAATCTCCAAATATGCTAGCTATTTTCACATCTTGATCTAAAAGTAATTCATGACCTATAATCAAGGCCTCATATTCGGCTTAATTTCCAGAAATTACATTGTCTAATTCGAATGAAAACTGAGATATTAAACCATTGGGTGCAATTATAACTATGCCATCTCCAGCTCTTTCGCCAGCTTTAGAGCCATCAAACATCAATTTCCATGGTTTTAAATCAAGTAGTTCACATCCTTCCTTGTCAGGTGGGATCAAGTTTGGATGATCAGTTAGAAAATCAGCTATTGTTTTCCCCTTTACTGCCTTTTGAGGCACATAATTCAAGCTATACTCACTCAAAGCTAAAGCCCATTTATCGATGTTGCCTTTTAGTATTGGCCTGGTAAGCATATATTTAATTAAATTATTTTAGGCTATAACATCAACTTCAAACGTTAACATGTAATGTCTTAGTTTCAAGGTAGAATAATACAAAGCAAAGCATAACTTTTCAATATCATAATAATGAAATTAAGTACAAGATAAAGTCTTCGTTAGGTAATATATTGCCTGTTTATGGCCATTTACATTATCCTGAGCTAACAAACATCCTACTGATCTACTGGATGCAGCTATATACAACTTTAAATGTTTTCCATATATTGGTGGCATTAATACTGATGGATTTGCTACGTACTCCTTGATCCTCTAAAAGGCTCTTGTTGTTCCAGGCCCCATCTGAATTCCTCTTCCTTCTTAAGGCAGAGAAGTTTGGTAAAGGGTTTGATGAGTGGGTTTTACATCTACGAATTGAGTACGTTTAGCTTGATAATTTATGAGTTCTTAAGTATTTTAAGTTAGTAGTAGATATTTATAGTATTTTTATGTTATTTTGTAGCAATAAGCAAGGAAACGCAATCCGAACATCTTTTGGAGTACAACATACGAGCAAATGCGAAAAAGGGAAGATTTCAGGGCTTTTAACATTAAAATGGATGCATGTTCTTGGATTGGAACTTGGATTTTATTGTAGATTTACTTCTTAGCTTTCCGAAACATCTTGAATCACCCTAATCGGAGTTCGGATGCGAGAGTTATGACATTTTTATCAACAGAGATCAAGGTTTGGAGTTGTCATTTACATAACAGTCATTTGAAGCTCCATTTCAGCCATTCTCCAGCCCGAATCTCTTAATTCTCAAAGAAGGAAAGTTGTAGATCTTGTCGAGAGCTTCGATTTGATAGGTGGCAGGCCCCGTAAATCCTTCCGGATCAAAAGTTATGACCATTTTATCAACAGATGTCCGAGCAAAAAATAGTCGTGCGCGGCCGCGCCGGTTCCTAGTGTATTTTGGGCGCGGCCGCGCTGGTCTGCAGAGTGAAAAACATGATTTCTGGCACGTGGGCGCGGCCGCGCTGCTTCCTAGGCCAAATATGGGCGCGGCCGCGCTAGGTCGGGTTTTTAAAAAGCTTATTTTTGACCTAAATTGAATGGAACAAGGATTGTAACTTTTAATTGGTTTAGGACTTTAACTAGAACCTATAAATACATGATGTGAGGCATAGAATGGGGGAGATTTTGCTACTTTTTTGCTAACCCTAGTTTGGGAGAAAGAGAGGGAGGCTTGAAGCAATTGAGCAAGCAAGAAGGATTCATCACAAGAGTTGAAGGAGAGACTCAAGGATTGCAATTACAGATTCTCTTCTCTTCTCTATCTTTTATTTTGTATTCTTGAATGCTTTATCAATTATGGATTATGGATTTTAATTCAATTATGAACTAATTTCTTTTTAAAATTACAATGGAACTTATTGCGTAGCTTTTATTGTTATGCTTCCTTGTTAATTATTGTTGATTATTATCGGATTGTCTATTATGATTTGTGATTAATTGCTTAATTGTTTGATCAACAATTACCGTGGTAATCTATATGAACTCGAGAGATGGATTATAGATTTAGACCTAATCATAATAGCATGTGATTGTGTATTCTGCTGTCGATGGAATTCATGATTTGTGTTTAGGATAGAGATATACCTATACGTCGCATGTAATCTGAAAGAGAATTTGTGCTTTAAATCCTTTTTAATTATAATTCACATAGAGATATAGTGAATTAGTTAACTAGGGTGTTCATCTTAATTCTATCTTATATGGATTTAAGTTGATTCGTTTATGATACATCGAGAGATGGTTATAAATATTGATGAGTTCTTGATTAACAATCCAGAATAATTAATATAACTTAACAGGAAGTGTATTAATTCAAGTGAAACATTAAGGAAAATTGTAATCTTAAGCCTTTTTATCTGAATTCAATTCTTGGTAGTTAGTAATTAGTTAGTTTAGTACTTTATTTTCAAAATTCAAAATCTTTTATCAAATTGTTTAAATAAAGTTAATTTGATTATGAGTTAGTATTTGGTAATTATTATTAAATAATTCTCTGTGGGTTCGACACTCTACTTTCACTTTATTACTTGTTGACCATGTACACTTGCACGTATTTATTGATTGCTAAATCGACAAACAAGTTTTTGGCGCCGTTGCCGGGGAATTAGTTTAATAATTTTTGCCATCATTAGCTTCAATCAAATTAGTCTTAATTTAATCATTTAGTTTTTATTTTAATTCTCTTACTATATTTCTCTCTTTTTAGGTACACCATGGCTGACTACGACTATCAATGGCCTTATACGAGAATGATTCAGCTAAGAGCGGCGGAGATTTATGAATTCGATGAATTGTCAGCACAGATTGAGACACTTTCGAGGATGATTGACGCTTTTGCAGTACAACATATTCAAAGTGTGGCGGTAATTTGTGATTATTATGCTGGAAATCATCCGAGTCATCAATGCGCCATCAATTTTAAGTTGATGCAGTATGGTGGCAATTTCGGTGATTACCCCAACAGTTATGCCTATCCTAACAACTATAATCAAGATTGGGGGTATTATCCGGATTTTTCATGGAGCCATAATAATCAAGTCCAAATCTTTGCTCCAAGCCAATCATACACTCCAGAATTTCAGGATTCAGCCTATCTACATGAAGAAGAAAGGAAACTAAGTTTGGAGGAGGCCTTGGCGAAGTTTATTACAGCTACGGATAAAAGAACGAGTGATCAAGATCAGCTGTTGAATTTAGTGGATTTAAATATAAAAAACCAAGCAGTGTCGATTCGAAATCTTGAGAATCAGATGGGACAGCTTATCAGCGCCTTCAAGAATAGTTATCATTATGCATGGCCCAATGACGTGGTTCTCGAGACTGATGGATTGCTCACGCCAAAGCTATAACTGGACGTGCTAATTGACGATAATTCTGATATAGAGGAGAATAGTGGGGATCAAGAAAATATAGCCGAAGCCGTGAGTTTCGACGCTGATGTACCGATTTTGTTAGTGTCCCATGTACCTTTTCCACCAAAGCTCAAAGATCCGGGTAGTTTTGCAAAACCGTGTCCACTTGGTAGTCATGTCCTTGGTAAAGCTCTTAATGACATTAGAATTAGGACTACATTACAACCATGGTGGGATGAGAGAGAGAGGAGATAGAAGACGAGCCCGTGGTGTTTGACAAGATTCAATGCCCCAATCTAATCACAAACACAACGGAGGAAGCACCTAGCTATTTGACAGTCGTAATTAAGAACCTATCTACAAAAAGCAAACTAGGTGACTTTGAAACAATGGACCCTACTGCAGCAAATCCCTCGAAAGCTACATTATTACTAATGGATGGAGGGTTCCTCAATTTTCGAAGGGGAATTGGATAGTAAATGGTGAAGTCAGGCTGACGACTATAAACCAAGTGCTTCTTGGGAGGCAACCAAAGTTTAATTTTTAGTATTAGTTTTTATTTATTTTATTAAGTTTCATAGTAGTTAATAAATTTGCTTCTAATGTGTTTACAGGTTATTCGAGTCCAATTAAAGTGCAATGCCTTATTCATTCCAATGTGCCTAGCCTATTCTTCAGACTTAACAGACAAGGAAGAAGATTTCTATATTTTCAGGGAAGTCCTTTGCTTTACTTTATCCTATTTTAGCCATTGAGGACAATGTCTGGTTTAAGTTTGGGGGTGTGGTCTTGTTTTGTGTTATTTATTTTAGTTTATTAAGGTTGTATGTTAGTTAGTTTGTTTTTAGGATAGGTGAGCAATGGTTTGATTTGAATTTGATTATGGCCAATGATAAGAAAAAAATGGATTAATTTTTTTTAACTCTTGTGAAGTTGAGAAGCATGCTTAGTTTATATTTTGACTTATACGTTGGGTTTACACTATTTGTGATCCTTTTGAACTTCAAAGCACATATCCATCTGTTTAGCTAGTTGTGACTTAAAATTCTTTTTGGTTAAATGCTTGTGAAAGATATCATTGAAACTTTAAAATCTTATTTGAGCTTCATTTAAAGCGAAATTTAGGCATTAACATAAGTTTGGGGGAAATCTTGGGTTATTGAAAATTTTAAAAATTCTGAAACCTTCCTGAGTTAGAAAGAATAAATCATGTGGTGGGTTGAGATGGAGCGTAAAACGCACTCACCCATAAATACATGCACGAGAAGGAGCGTAAAACGCACTCGTGCGAGAGAAAACGAGAGGGAGCGTAAAACGCACTCGTTCAATGAGAAGTGAAATGGAGCGTAAAACGCACTCACTAAAAAAAAGAAAAGAAAAATTGTGTTTTAAAATACTTGGGAATGGTTCAAGTGTGCTTAAATGTATGAAATATCCTTTTGATCATCTAAATTTTATGTTTTGCCTTTATTAGCGGAGATTGATGTGAAACAGGTTTTTAGAGTTGATTTGAAAATCTTTTATGAGTATTTGATTATATGATCTAGTGTGAGTCATGGCTAGTTGAACATTTGGATGCACACACACGCACTTAAAGGATCATGAGTAGTTATGGAACTGATAATTAGGTTGAAATTTTAGGCTTTGCATGTTTTCAGAAATTATTCTTGAGTTAACATTAGAAGAAAATTTTTGAGGCTATTATGCAAATTTGTATTGATTCATTGCTCGAGTCATGTGAGTTGTTATTTAGAATTAGTTGTTATAGTTGTTGTTCTTAGTGTTTGCTTGAGGACAAGCAAAGATTTAAGTTTTGGGGGTATTTGATGAGTGGGTTTTACATCTACGAATTGAGTACGTTTGGCTTGATAATTTGTGATTTCTTAAGTATTTTAAGTTAGTATTAGATATTTATAGTGTTTTTATGTTATTTTGTAGGAATGAGCAAGGAAACGCAATCCGAACATCTTTTGGAGTACAACATATGAGCAAATGCGAAAAGGAAAGATTTCAGGGCTTTTAACATTAAAATGGATGCATGTTCTTGGATTAGAACTTGGATTTTATTGTAGATTTACTTCTTAGCTTTTCGGAACATCTTGAATCACCCCAATCGGAGTTCGGATGCGAGAGTTATGACATTTTTATCAACAGAGATCAAGGTTTGGAGTTGTCATTTACATAACAGTCATTTGAAGCTCCATTTCAGCCATTCTCCAGCCCGAATCTCTCAATTCTCAAAGAAGGAAAGTTGTAGATCTCGTCGAGAGCTTCGATTTGATAGGTGGCAGGCCCCGTAAATTCTCCCGGATCAAAAGTTATGACCATTTTACCAACAGATGTCCGAGCAAAAAATAGTCGGGCGCGGCCGCGCCAGTTCCTAGTGTATTTTGGGCGCGGCCGCGCTGGTCTGCAGAGTGAAAAACATGATTTCTGGCACGTGGTCGTGGCCGCGCTGCTTCCTAGGCCAAATATGGGCGCGACCGCGCTAGGTCGGGTTTTTAAAAAGCTTATTTTTGACCTAAATTGAATGGAACAAGGATTGTAACTTTTAATTGGTTTAGGACTTTAACTAGAACCTATAAATACATGATGTGAGGCATAGAATGGGGGAGATTTTGCTACTTTTTTGCTAACCCTAGTTTGGGAGAAAGAGAGGGAGGCTTGAAGCAATTGAGCAAGCAAGAAGGATTTATCACAAGAGTTGAAGGAGAGACTCAAGGATTGCAATTACAGATTCTCTTCTCTTCTCTATCTTTTATTTTGTATTCTTGAATGCTTTATCAATTGTGGATTATGGATTTTAATTCAATTATGAACTAATTTCTTTTTAAGATTACAATGGAACTTATTGCGTAGCTTTTATTGTTATGCTTCCTTGTTAATTATTGTTGATTATTATCGGATTGTCTATTATGATTTGTGATTAATTGCTTAATTGTTTGATCAACAATTACCGTGGTAATCTATATGAACTCGAGAGATGGATTATAGATTTAGACCTAATCATAATAGCATGTGATTGTGTATTCTGCTGTCGATGGAATTCATGATTTGTGTTTAGGATAGAGATATACCTATACGTCGCATGTAATCTGAAAGAGAATTTGTGCTTTAAATCCTTTTTAATTATAATTCACATAGAGATATAGTGAATTAGTTAACTAGGGTGTTCATCTTAATTCTATCTTATATGGATTTAAGTTGATTCGTTTATGATACATCGAGAGATGGTTATAAATATTGATGAGTTCTTGATTAACAATCCAGAATAATTAATATAACTTAACAGGAAGTGTATTAATTCAAGTGAAACATTAAGGAAAATTGTAATCTTAAGCCTTTTTATCTGAATTCAATTCTTGGTAGTTAGTAATTAGTTAGTTTAGTACTTTATTTTCAAAATTCAAAATCTTTTATCAAATTGTTTAAATAAAGTTAATTTGATTATAAGTTAGTATTTGGTAATTATTATTAAATAATTCTCTATGGGTTCGACACTCTACTTTCACTTTATTACTTGTTGACCGTGTACACTTGCACGTATTTATTGATTGCTAAATCGACAAACATGGTTCTATTTTTCTTGCAAGATTGAAAATAACTCTCCTTAGAAAATTAACTTGCCCAAGAAATTTTTGTAATTCTTTTTTATTATTAGGCAACTGTACTTGCATTATTGCCTTTACTTTATTGGCATCAATTTCAATATCTTTTTCATAAACTAAAAATCCTAAGAAATTCCCAACTTTGACACCAAAGGCACATTTCAAAGGGTTCATCTTCAATCTATATTTCCTCATCTTTTTAACGGATAAAATCAAGTGTTGGATATGTATTTCCAAATTTTCAGATTTGACAATAATATCATTGATGTAAACTTCTAAATATTTTCCTATTATGTCATGAAAAATCAAGTTCATATGTGAAGCCCCCAAAAGTCAGGTACTTGCAACCCTTATTTAGTGGTCACGATATCCAAAGCATAATCTAAAATAGATACCAAACTTATATAAAAGTTTTACATCAGAGTCTCAATCCCAAGGTTCGTAACCTTAACTACCTAGCATGATAATTAAATATACACAAACATTTAACTATCTATTACAAGGAATAACAACTTTTAGTCTGCGGCCTTTCCTTTGCCTTTGTTTCCTACCGCCCCTGTAGTACACTCCGAGTGCACTGAAAACATTTATAAACAATGCAAGAATGAGCATAAAAGAGCTCAGCAAGTAATATACAACCGTAATATATGAAAGAATAAATGTTTTCTGTGAATTATACTTTAATAGTGAAACAAGTTGTTAAGTACCCTAAACTAAAGAAATTTCATGATAGCCATTATCATAGAATAGAATGCTGAGTGGTTATGTAAACCATGAACAATAGTTTCAATTTATTGAAAAGGTTCTAGGCAAAGTTTCTTTTGCAAACCGTCAGAACTTACGAGCATGGTGGGTGATCAGCCCGATATGCCCTGCGTTGATCAACACTGCTGTTTGTGAACACCCATTGGTTTCACTCCTCACACTCATAGAGTGCTACAAGTCTGTACCGCCCTTGGAGCGGGTTTTAAAATATTCCCATATTAGGAGCTGTTCATACTCAGACTAGAATTCAAATCATATTCCATATAGTTGAACAAAAATAACATTTCGATGCTTTGGAAATAAAAGAACAGAAATGTATAAGTTTAGTCCAGCCTAGACCATTGGCTTGGACCCTTTGTAAACTGTTCATGCATATCAGATATCATTATAATATGCGAAATAAAAGTCTCACCAACCTTGCGAAGCTGATTGGAATAAAAAGGATTTAATTTCTTTTTATCACTTTATGTAAGGAAACATAAATTTATATTAATATGATCAAGTCAACTTACTTGATCAGCTTAGAAAGAATTGGTGTTTAGATACTCGCCTGTTGTTTAAGTAATGATAAAACTCTGCTAGTCCGACCCTGAGGATCCTGAAGTGATTATCGGTCCTAATGTTCAGCAATTGCAAGCTCTTTCTTCTTCTTCCTACACGAAACTGCAATTGCCAGCCCTTCCTTTGTCTTTCCCACACAAAACAGCCGAGCCCAATCTCAGGGGTTTACAACCGAGGCTCCCTCTTCTTCCCCTTGTGTAAACCACCTCCTTTTTCAGCAGAAGCAAATAATCTACTCATTAGTCCTCCAAATCTCGCCAGCTCCTGCTTACCCAAGTGAATAATCAGCCCCGCTCCCAACCTAGCTTTGACCACCTCTTGCTTCGATCAGATGTCTGAAAGAATAGACTTAAGGCTGCGTTTGGTTGGGTAGCGTTTCCTCTTTTCTTTTGTTTTGAATCCCTTATGAGTATTATTTAATAATCACCCATTAGGAAGGAATTAAAACCCCTTCACATAATCCACTATAAACCAATTAAGGGGTTATACTATTTATCTATAAGGTACATTATTCAAATAATTTATACTACTAAATTATTTTAATAACCTATAGGATAAAATGAAATATTCTACTCCTTAATAAAATATTCAAGAGTCTCAATTTTTTTTATTTATTAACCACTCATTTAATCAAGCAGAGGATATAATTAACCTAGGGTTTAAATATTAAAATAATTTAATCCCTTAAATTATTTTAATAACCCATAGGATAATGAATAATCCCCTAAAATAAATACAGATAACCCCATTAAATAATATAGGCAATATTATAATTAACTTAAGGTTCTAGGATTAAAATAATTTAACCCCTTTAAATTATTTTAATAACTTGTTAGATAAGTAATAATATCGCTCCAATTATTTTAGGATTCCGTCCCACAAAATCTTAACTTGCAACCGTATATAATATATACATATGTCACAACAACAAATAAAATAACAAAAACACAAAAAAAATTTTTATTCCCATAATTCATATATGAAGTCAGGCTAAAATAATTAAACCTGTTTTAACAACTTCAGGGTTTTACAATCTTTCCCCCTTATAAAGATTCCGTCCTCGGAATCACCAAAACATATTACTCGAAGAGGTGAGGATAATTATGTCGCATTTTATCCTCCAACTCCCATGTTGCCTCTTCTACATTGTGGTTTTTCCACAAGACCTTTACCAAAGGTATTGTCTTATTTCGCAAAACTTGATCTTTTCTATCCAATATTTGAATAGGAACCTCTTCATAGGTCAAATCTTTTTCGAACTGGATCGATTCGAAATTTATCACATGTTTATAGTCCAGTTTATACGCTCGTAAGACTGACACGTGAAAAACATTATGTACATGTTCCAAATCTGGAGGTAAAGCGATTTCATATGCTACCTCACCCACTTTTCTTAAAACTTCGAAGGGTCCAATGAAACGAGGACTTAGTTTTCCCTTTTTACCAAATCTAATTTTTCCTTTCCAAGGAAATACCATGAGGAAAACATGCGACCCCACTTCAAAATCCATTTTCTGCCTGTGCTGATCACCATACTTTTTCTGACGATCTTGGGCAGTTACTAATTGCATTCTTATGATTTTAATCATATCTGCAGTTTGCTGTACCAATTCAGGTCCTAGCATTTGACGTTCACCGACCTCATCCCAACACAGTGGTGATCTGCATTTTCTACCATACAATGCTTCGTAAGGCGGCATGCCTATACTAGCGTGATAACTATTGTTATATGCAAATTCCACCAGGGGTAAATGTTCATCCCAACTTCCTTTAAAGTCCAAGACACAGGCTCGTAGCATGTCCTCTAGAGTCTGTATAGTCCTTTCACTCTGTCCGTCAGTCTGAGGATGATAAGCTATACTTAACCTCAGCTACGTTCCCAAATTTTCTTAAAGACTTTTCCAAAAATTTGACGAAAACCTCAGATCTCTATCCGACACAATCGAAATTGGAACCCCATGACGAGAAATGATTTCTTTAATATACAGGGTTTCCAATTTATCCAGAGAATATCTAACTTTAATCGGCAAAAAGTGTGCCAATTTGGTTAATTGATCAACTATCACCCAGATAGCATCAAATCCCCGCTGAGTTCTTGGAAGTCCTACCACAAAATCCATTGTGATATGCTCCCATTTCCATTCTGGAATATCAAGTGGTTGAAGCAATCCACTTGGTCTTTGGTGTTCCGCTTTAATTCTCTGACAAGTCAAACACTTGCTGATATATTCTATAACTTCTCTTTTCATACATGGCCACCAAAAATGTTGTTTTAAATCCTGATACATTTTAGTACTCCCTGGATGTACCGTATATCTTGAACAGTGTGCTTCTTGCATGATTTCTTCTTTTAATTGTGGTTCAATCAGAACCCAAATTCTTCCTTCAAAACGAAGTATGTTATCATTGTCTATTTTATACTTGCCCTATTTTCCCCCTGAAATTTTCTCCCTTAACTTTGCACATTCTTCATCTTTGCCTTGGGCTTCTGCTATTCTATCCAATAGAGTTGAATTAGCTTCTATTGAATACAACTGCTCCCGTGTTTCTGAAGAAATAGAAACTTCTAATTCCATCCTCTCCATGGCTGTGACTAACTCTTCCTGAGTTGTTACCATCTTCAATTTTTCACGACCTTTACGACTCAAGGCATCGGCTACCACGTTTGCTTTTCCTGGATGATAAAGGATTTCACAGTCATAATCCTTAATCAATTCCAGCCATCTTCTTTGCCTCATGTTCAGCTCTTTTTGAGTAAAAATATATTTCAGACTTTTATGATCTTTATATATTTCATATTTCTCTCCATAGAGATAATGTTTCCATATTTTCAAAGCAAACACTACCGCTGCTAGTTCGAGATCATGAGTAGGATATCCCTTTTCATAATCTTTCAACTTCCTTGATGCATATGCGATAACCTTCCCATGTTGCATTAACACACATCCCAACCCCTTATGAGATGCGTCACTGTAGACTACAAAATTACCGGTATCATCCGGTAGAGATAACACCGGTGCATTGCTCAGCCTTCTTTTGAGTTCCTGAAAACTAGCTTCACACTTTTCAGACCAAATAAATTTCTCAGTCTTTCTTGTTAAATTGGTTAACGGAATTGCTATTTTGGAAAAATCTTGAATGAATCTTCGATAGTAACCCGCTAATCCAAGAAAACTACGCACTTCTGTTGGCGTTTTTGGCCGTTCCCAATTCATAACTGCTTCCACTTTGGCTGGGTCTACTGATATTCCTTCCTCATTAATCACATGACCTAAAAATTGAACTCTTTCTAACCAAAATTCACACTTACTGAATTTTCATATAGTTGTGCTTTTCGCAGTGTTTCCAACACTATTCTTAAATGATCCTCATGATCCTTTTGAGTCTTAGAATAGATAAGAATATCATCAATAAATACTACCACAAACTTATCCAGATATGGTTTGAATATCCGATTCATCATGTCCATAAATGCTGCTGGCGCATTTGTCAGACCAAATGACATTACCAGGAATTCGTAGTGTCCATATCGGGTTCGGAATGCTGTCTTGGGAACATCTTCATCCCTCACTTTCAGTTGATGATATCCTGTTCTCAAATCTATCTTGGAAAAATATCGTGCTCCCTTCAACTGATCAAACAGATCATCAATTCTGGGCAGGGGATATTTATTCTTTATTGTTACCTTATTTAATTCTCTGTAGTCAATACAGAGTCTTAATGAACCATCCTTCTTTTTGACAAATAGTACTGGAGCACCCAATGGAGATGTACTTGGTCTAATATACTTCTTATCCAGAAGCTCCTGTAGTTGAATCATCAACTCTTTCATTTCCATTGGAGCCATTTTGTACAGTGCTTTTGAGATTGGTGCTGTGTCGGGTACCAACTCAATCACAAATTCCATTTCTCGATCTGGTGGTAGACCTGGTAGTTCCTTTGGAAAAATATTAGTAAATTCGTTTACTACTGCAATTTGTTCTTTTTGTGCCCCTTTCTGTTGAGTATCTATCACGTATGCTAGATATCCCAAACATCCCTTTTTCAATGACTTTCTTGCTTGTATAGTTGTTAAACAACGAGATTGTCTTGGTAATTTATTACCATAAAACACCATCTTAGGTTGCTTTATCGGTTTAACACTCACCAATTTCTTGTGGCAATCAATCACTGCCCCATGTTTATACAACCAAGCCATTCCTAGGATGATATCAAACTCTCCCAGTTAAATTGGAATTAAGTCTACCATTAACTCACATCCTACTATCTTAACACAATAATTCTTGTAGACATGCTCTACAGAAATAATTTCTTTATTCGCAATTTCAATGTTTAGAGGCATATCTAAGTTTGATAAAGGCACATCTAAACACTTAGCAAAATCAAAAGATGCAAAAGAACAGGATGCTCCAGAATCAAACAACACATAAGCATTTATATCGTTGATTGGAACAATACCTGAAACCACCTCCTTTGATGTCATCGCATCCTTAGCCGTCATGTTGAAAGTTCTAGCAGTTGGCTTGATTGGAGTGGTTGTACCTGTTGCAGGTGCCTTGTTATTATTATTCTTAATATTATTTCCTCCCTCTGATCTTTTCTTGGGACAATTCTTGGCAAAATGGTTTTCTGATCCACAGATAAAACACCCTGAATTTTTCTTCGTACTTGTACAATTTGGAGAGATGTGACCCTCCTGTCCACATTTATAGCAGACTGATTTCCCTTTCATACATTACCCAGAATGATTTCTTCCACAATTCTTGCAGGCTTCTATTTTTGATTTCATCTAATTTTTCTGAAATTTACCCGCATTTCCAAAGTTATTCCATTTTCTTTTCTTTGATCCCCCGCTTGTTCCTTCGGTTTTATCTAAGCCATCTATCTTTCTCTTGTTTTTCTTATTTTTGTTATAACCCATAACTTCGTTTCCACCTTCAGCTATGATCACTTTTTCAAGAATGGCACTGAATGATCCAATCTGCAGTACTAATAGTTTATTATAGATCCAGGGCCTCAAACCCAACTCGAAGCGTCTAGCCTTTCTTGCTTCGGTGTCCACTTGATGTGGAGCAAAACGAGCTAACTCGTTAAACTTTGCCGCATATTTTGACACCGACATATCATCTTGTTTTAGTTCCAGAAAACGAACTTCCATTAAACTCTGCATTCCTGGAGGAAATTAATTTTCAAGGAAAATTTCTTTAAAATTTTCCCACGGTATTACCCCAGCTCCTGCTCGGGCTTTATTTGCTTCCCACCAAAAGTTAGCTTCCCCATTTAGCATATATGCTGCAAATGCAGTTTTCTGTTCTTCACTTACCCTTGCTACCTCAAAGGCTTTTTCCATCTCCTGAATCCAAGTCTGAGCTTCAATCGGTTCTTTAGCCCCTCTAAACTCTGGAGGTCCCGTACTTTTAAAATCTTTGAAACTAGCCATATGTGCCACTGGTGGTGGTACATTAGCCTGGGGTGGTTGATTTCTATTTTGGAAAGCTCCCATCATATATTCCATGAAATGATGCATATGATTCTCTTGATTTTTATTTCTATCATCATTCAAATTATTACTGGACTCCTCGTCCCGATGTCTATTATGTGGCGGTCTACCACGACCTCTACCTCTACCTCTAGGCAGCATTCTCTGTTTAATAACAATTTAATTATTACCTTATTCTTATGGCTTTAAAACAGTAGAATAAATAACAAAACAACTACAAACATACACCATCAACATAGCTAATACCATTTATATATATTAAACATGTTTATATACAACCTGCAACTCACATCCTCTATAGGTTATAGCCACATCTGCTATACCTTAGCTGACACCAGTCATACATATGATGTTACCCCAACTCTTCCCAAAACAGAGTAATATACACAACAACTGTACTACGCAGTAGGAATATAACACCTTACCGCTCCCAAAAGTGGATAACATCAGACTAGTACTAACACAACATATATACAATCATCTCAAAACCTGAAAACTATGTACAACAGACTTTCAAACCTAACCAACTCAAAGCTGCCCCTGGCCCCCAGACAGGGATCCAGTCCTCTCTATCTCTGATATGACAATAACTCTAGCTCGAGAGATGGAATATGGAAGCTGTCCTGTCTCCTGCGGATAATTCTAGACTACCGTCTGGACTCGCTGAATGGAGGTAGAGTATGCCTTTGCCATCAATTCCATCCTTCTATTGCATTCTCTCAACTTAGCCTCCAAAAACTGCATATACAGATCGGAGGCTTCCTGGCGTTGAATCCCCGCAGTCCTAATGTTGTTGAGTCTGTGGTACTCAACCTGAAGCTCCTCCAACTGCCCCTCAAACTATGAACCCTAGTCTCTGCTATGCTCATTTCTCTCCAATTCTTCAAAATAATTCTAACTAATCCTATTACATAAACTATTTACAATAAATAGAAACCTTGATCAGCAGTCAAGGGGAAGTACATAGGAGGAAGATAGAATTTACATCAAGAAAAACTAGAGAAGACGAGGTACGTAGACCCCATTTATAAAAACTCATTCATTCAAGCATCCTCTAAAATAAATCCAATCACACATTGGTCAATAGTCCATAATTAGTCCCTATTTATTATCATACATATCTCTATATGCATCAATAAATAATATTCATCTCATGAATAATAAAATTATTTCATATATGTATTGATATCAATTAATGGGCAAAAGTTTGCTAATATTTAGTTTTGAAACAAAATAAACTCTTTTATTTTAATCAAAAACCAAATTAAAATTAAACTCCTTTAATTTTAACAATCTGAAATCATATTTCAGATAAAATAAACATCTTTATTTTAAAATTTTATCAATTAAATAAACCATTTATTTTAATTGAAGGAAAAATAATTTTTCAAAACCTGCAGACTGGCGCGACCACGCTCCAAAATAAACTAGAAGCGGCGCGGCAGCGCTGCACCCCTAGAAACAATTTTCTGGGTTAGGGCGCGACCACGCTCCAAAATGAACTGGAAGAGGCGCGGTCGAGCCGCGACGCAGAATCAGAATTTTTTTTTAGCCTAAAAATCCGATCGTTTCGCATATCAATTCATATATGGAATCACCAAAATCAATAATTAACACAAAGATTGGCTCTGATACCACTGTTAGGTTTGTATATAACGCAAGCATGCAATCAAATTATATAAATAGAGCAGAAGCGTGATAAAATGAATTTTAAAGTTTTAATACAAACCATCACCATGATCTTTCCTTGTGTTCAATTATTGAATAAACGAAAGAGATAGAGAGTTAAAATTATACCCTCGTAGAAACAAGCTTCCTCGGGTACAAGTTCAACTCCAAAAATCCTTCGTGTTCTCCTTGAATTCAACGGTGTGATTCCTTCCTTTGATCAACGTTAGCCACCCAAGTGTTTGGCCTCTAGAGGTGATCCACCAAGGAATAATAGTTGTTTAAGAAGATGAGTGTTGACAAAACCCTAGTTTCTATCTCTATAGAAATTATTAGTACTCTCCACAATCTAATGCAAGAGTGTGTAACCCTAATCTATGATAAGTGTCCTCTTATTTATAGATGTAGGAAAAACCCTTCCCTAAACTATTTAGGATTAGGGTTTCTATTCTAATTAAACTTCTAATCTAATTAGGAATTCATGAGAGAGTACTTCTATTAATTAATTCCTAATCCCTATTAGGAATTAAATAATAGTAATAGTAATTATAATACTAATAAGACTCCTCTTATTAATTTATATTTAATATTTCTAAAATATTAAATAATAAATATTAAGCTATTTAATTTATTCTATCTCTATAGATTAAATTAAATGCACTTAACTTATTATTACAATTATGTCATTTACTTCTTAAACAAATATTTTTCTTTTGCGGTGTGACCCTTTGTGTTCTCCATATTAAACCGGTTGTGAACAAATCAATTAGAACAATTCTAATCTTATTTGGATAAATAAATTAAACTATTTTATTTATTTAAATAAATAACATTTATTCTACAATAAGGGTAAGCCTCCTTAGCGATCAACGACTTTCTAGATAATATAGATTTTAACATTAATCACAAAAGAACCTTTTAGTGAATAGTTACCATACAATTCAATCATTCTACCATACAATATCCTAATTAAATATAAGACATGGAATTACTGTCAAGTCTTATTTTATTTAATTATATGTATTTTTATTCCGAAATGCACAACTCTAAATAATGCAAATTAAAAACTCCTTTCTAATTTCATTCTGCCTTGGGCAAGGACTACTGAATTGTCATTTATCGAATCACATAGGACATTCACATCTTCTACTAGACGTGGTAGATTCTTTGTTGATCATTCATCTATATCCATGTATAACTTATTATACCCAATCATACACTGTGATATACCCTAAAGGTCTTAAGGGACATGTCAAAGTATAACTCATCATACACAAGATATTATGATGATCTCAAGTCCAAGGATCATTTGTACTACTATCACTAGAGGAGTTCCTATTGACAGGCGAGTAAAACTCCATTAGGTATTCCTTAGCGAGCCACGTTCAGTGAACTTATTCTCCAATATGCACCTACATACTTGCTTTAGTGTCTCCACACAAATGATTATGAGATCAATCATCCTCTTTTTAAGAGCAAGCAACATATGTACTAATTTATCCAGATTCACTAATCCCCTTTTTAGTAATCCAATGATTAGGAAAAATTTTAGTTTTAAGCTATCTAGAATTTAGATCTCATTAGCATGATCATCATCATGATTCTAAAAGCATTGCTTAAAACTATGAGTTTATCACATATTAAATAGCAGTACCATGTAGATAAAGTAAAATGCCTTTAATACTTTTATTAATAAATGAATAAGATTACAAAGTATATGCTACATCATATCAAATATGATTGGCTTGTGTGCATACTACTTTCACGACGCTGGGTCCAGGTATTAGAAAAAAAATAAGGGCTTTCGCCCGGATCAAGTAACCTCTCTTCTTTTTTTCCCATTTGAACTCAACTCTCCATCTCCTACTTTCTTTTAACTGAAAGCCCTAACCTCTAATCTCTCTTCTACTCAAATTAAAATATCTAAGCCTCCACATCCATTAATCACTCGCACGGAATTGCAAGAAAAGCAGAATAATCAATCATTTCTCTCGTCAGTTATCTACTTTTCTCCAATCAAGGTTGTATATATGGCATCAAAGAGACTTATAGGTGAAGGGTCCTCGTCTTCCCTTTCCCAGCCATATGACAAAAAGAAATTCGTTAGTGCGGAGGCTTCAGAGCGTTATAGTAGGATGGCGCACAAGACGATAATTTTAGAGCGGGGTCTACGGTCGGATCAAAACCAAGATGGAGAAATCGTTGTGATGATAGGCGAACAAGATTGGTTTGACTTTATAGCACAACCCGATCCAACAGTTATAGCAGTGGTGAGGGAATTTTACGCGAACGCTAAAGACCACTATCTCTTTGGGGTGCAAGTGCAGGGAAAAACAGTTGAGTTCGCTAGCACTGATATCAGTAAGAACTATAATTTGCCAGATATGGGTCACATCAACCAGTATTCGACATTCGTGAGGCAAGGACAAGACTATGAACGAATCATTCAAGAGTTGTGTCAGTTGGGCACGACATGGAAGACTCACGAGCACGGGAATATGACATTTCCACAGTTAAGACTTAATCGGTATAGAAAGGCTTGGTACGCCTTCCTATGTGCCAAGCTAATGCCGTGTACTCACGTCAGCGATGTGACTAAGGAGAGGACAATGTTGCTGATGAGTGATTTTTATACCCATAAATTGAGTACATTTGACTTGATGATCTATGAGTTTTCGAGTATTTTTTATTCTTTTTTATGTATTTCTATGTTTTCATGAAGAAAATAAAGTTGGAAGATATTTGATTGCATTTTAGTTAATTTGGAGCTATGTGGATGCATTTTTAGTCAAATTGGAATATATTGCAATTTTCAGCTTTTCGGCGATTTGACCTCTGAAGCTTCAATGGAGTTTTTAATGATGTTAGAATTTTTGAATGAGAATATGGTCTGCTTAAAGTTTGTAGAGGGCTTCTCAAGCTTTCCAGAATGGTGTGGGGGGAAAAAAATCCAAGTTCATTTGGTCCTTCAAATAATGTATCAAAGTGCACTGATCTGAACCCCGCATGAATTAGATTCCTGTTCGGACCAGCTCACTTAATTTGGCCATATCTTGAGCTTCAGAAGTCCAAATGAGGTGATTCAAAAGTCTAAATTCGTTTACATTTCCAGGACTACAACTTTAATTCTTTCCCCAAGTCAGGATTCAGTCGTTTTAAGATGCAAAATCAGCTCACAAGGTACTGACACTGAACCCTACTTGGACTGAATTTCTGTTCGGACCAACGCGCTTAATTGGGTCATATCTTGAGCTTCTGGACTACAAATTAGGTGATTCAAATTCCCAAATTCATCTACATTTCTAGGACTACAACTTCCTTGCTTTGCCCAAGTTCAAATTCAGTCGTTATCTAATGGTAAAACAGCTCACAAGCTACTGGTCAGATTTCGGTGTTAGATCTTGACTTTGGCTCTTGGGTACATTTTTGGGCTACTAAATGCTTGGATGGATGATGCACAAATTCAAGATTGAGTGTTGGATGTTGACCATATTATATACTTGAGTTTCTATAAATATCACACCAATTCACACCAATTCCTACACCATTCATAAGGAAAAATCTCTTGAAACCATCTTCCATCTTCCATCACTCTCACATTTCATAGGGAGAAATCTCTTGAAACCCTTCTCCATATTCATATCACCCACACCACTTCATACACCAAAAGTTAGATCATCATATCACTCTTCCCATCTGAGTTCATTGAAGGAGCAAGAAGAAACACATTGAATACAAGTCTCAAAGGCGGAGTAAAGAATTGACAATCAAAATAGATTCTATCTTCTAAACTCTAATATTTAATTCTTATATAATGAAGATGTTTATTAATATTTCGATGTTATTATTTTGCTTCATCATGAACTAATTTCCCATCTAAGATTGCAATGGAACCCAACATCTAGTTTAATTTGATTATTTCTCTCTTCGAATTAATTTAGTCATTTTGTATATTGGATATCATACTTTGTGCTTCAGTTATTAATTGCTAGGCCAGTGATTAATATGGTAACTTATATGACATTTTCGAATGGATTATAATATTGAC
This sequence comes from Aralia elata, assembly GCA_034770075.1. Lineage (NCBI taxonomy): Eukaryota > Viridiplantae > Streptophyta > Magnoliopsida > Apiales > Araliaceae > Aralia > Aralia elata. The sequence continues at coordinate 41,859,980 of CM068387.1, read as the reverse complement.
CTAAAATATGATATCATATACTTATTTGTTCTTCCTATCCACACATAACAAGGTTGAAATATTGATTATTAAAATTTAATTAATATCTTGTGACATATATCTTGTTCATGGCTTTTAGGATTATATAAACTTTTTGCATCTAGATTAGAAATATATCTTGATGTTGTGACGCCCCCAGATCCGCGTCACCTGAGCCACGGACCTGGTTCATCACTTTCTAACACAAACATCATACTACCTATAACTTATAGCGGAATAAAGGAAATGTTTACATTGATATAATATAAAAAATCTTGTCCCAAGTCTCAAAACCAAGACTATTACAAAACATAACATAATACATAAGGGAAATAGGTCTTAATAAATAACACCGATAATAAGTCTTAATACAACGATGATTCTAAACGATAAAGCAAAACTAGTCAGTAGCTTTGCCCTTCCCTTTGTCCTTTCCCGAGCTCTCGCCACGTGTTGTACTAACTGAAATGTTTTGAGGGAAAGCAAGGGTGAGCAACAGATTTTCCCCGCAAGTATAATAGCAGTGAATAATCACAAGAATAACTTAATAGATCATAGGAGTTAAATGATGTTAGATACCTCAAGGAAATAAACAATTTCTTTTAGCACCGTTGAAGTGGTCTCCATAGACCGAAGGATTTCTGGGATATCCAAGAATTTCAAAGTTTCCCCAAAGAAAGGGACAAATTAATACTGAGTGAGCACCAACGCTCAGAACTCTACTTGAATTACTAGAAATTCATCCGATAATCCACGAAGCGGGTACAATAGGTGATCAGCCTAAAGTACCTGGCGTTATGCATAAGCCTTACATTTTCCATTTACGCGCGTGTCGGTTCCCCGACATTTATACAATTTTTTCTGCTATGAGGGTTGTTCTTCTCAGCTTTACATGGGAGTCTGGACCAAAACAATTTGATCGGACAACTTTGCTTAACAACAATAATAGTTGGAGGACTTAACCTCACTTCAATAAACAAATCAATAAGTGTCTAGCTGAAGAAATTAGCTTTGACATAGCTTTCAAATAGTTTATGGAATAAAGAGCTTTAAGGTTCAACAACATGCATAATAGCATCAATAATATCTTGAATGAATAACAATTCATAATCTTTGGAATCACACAATATATAACATTGCATGAAATGGGCTTTCATTGCAATACTTGAATAAAAGTATGAATACTAGCACAATAATTGCTAAATCGATAAGTAACTTGAACGGAGTCAAGAAACTCAATAAGCTTGCTCAATAAATAATATTTGCTCGAATATAATTTTGAGTAGGGTAAGTAAACTTGTACAATAATAACTTGAATAAGATAGGAGACTTGCTCGATAGATAAATGAGTTAAGTTAGAAAACTTTACACAGTCAATAATTAAATTGAGTGAAGATAGGAAACTTGCATTAATATAGAATACTTGTTCGATATATAAATTAAACAAGAATTCGAAACTTGCCCAATAAATAAATTGAGTAAGAAAAACTCACACAATTAAATGAGGGTTGAGTAAGGAACTTGCCTTGCGCGTGCGTTAAAAATCTTGACGTTAATCGTCCTTCAAAAATAATACCCTACATAGTTTATTAAAATCGTCATAAATATTAGTCACGTAAGGACTAGGTTCAATACAGTCATCACATCATTAAAATACATTGCCTTGCGCGTGCTTATTAATTGTAATTCAGTTAATGATTTCCGCTTTATAATTAACTAAGTCTTTAACGATTAATAGGGTACAATTAATAAGCGTCTCTAATTATTTTATACAGAAATATAAGTTTTGGACTTGCGAAAAAAATTCACTGGGTGCGACCCGACCCGGTCCAGCATGACCCGACCCTGACCAGGCGCGGACAGGCGCCATGCAGTAGCCAGTTCTGCAGTTGCAGAATCGCGAAGCAGCTGTACCCCGCCTCGCTCCAACATCCGTAACTCCCTCTATACTTGATCAATTTGGTCCGTTACGGACTCTATGGATTCCTAAGACATGAGGCTACAACATATCAAAAATACAGGATGATCCATAAACACTAACACAGCCAAATCCTAAGCCAAAGCACAACATTGATACTCTGTTTTTCGCAGTCATGATACATTTCACTAAAACCTTCACTGTAACTTCATTTTAGCATCTTTTTGGTTCATTCCAACTAGGTTATCTTCACGACTCATGGAAGTACAATATTACAAGAACAAACAATCAAAATAATCACACCATTAAGGCTTTACAGTCCTCTAAATAGTTTGAAGGTCCAAAAGTCCAAAAATGTCTATTATCTTCCTCTTTATGCTTTGGTTCGAATCTTTCCTTGCTTTTGTTCCACTTTGAGGGTGTTAATGGTTTATATAGCTTCTTAAGAACTGTAATGACCGTGAATTTTTAAACTCCATTATTAATTAAATATAAATTTAATTTTTAATGAGTTAGTTTTGTATGATTATTTAAAATCTTGTGTATTTAATTAGCTATGCAATTATATGATTTCGTGTAACTGTTAAGATTAATTAAAGGGAGTCACTAATGGTTTAATTAAATGGTGAACTAACCCTACGATTTTTTTATTGTTGAAAAAATTGATGAAGTGCCGATTTATTTAAATGTTCAATTTAATTGAATATAGTGAGGGAATAGATATTTAATTAATTTAAAGGGAGTCTCAGTGTTAGAATTATTAAATTGATGAACTACCCTAAGTTATTTAACATCTAGAAATTTATGAATAATTAAGTATTAAATACTCAATTATTTTGAATATAGTAAATTAATTAATATTACATATTAATTAATAAGGATAATACAATTGATGATATTTATAGTCCCGTTAGTAAAATAAATAATAAGTGACTAGTTAAATTTATTTAATTAACTAAGTAACATTAATGTGGGACAAGAATTTTGGGACATACCCCATTTTATTTCAACCGTGGTCTGCAACTTAGGAAAAGAAAATTTGAATTAAAACAAATAGGGATGAACAGTATAAAAATCCCATAGCCGCTTATGGATTATGTGCGGGATTTCTTGCCGGAAATCGATGGCTGAAGATATCCGCGGCCATTGTCCATTAGCTTCTTGCCATTTCCGTTGGTTAACCAAATTGGGCAATTGCATTGACTGGGCTGTTAGTTTACTATAAATTAGAACCTCGGCTCCTCCTTCAAATAACACTGACTGTGTGAAATCTAGTGAGAGAGAAATCTAGAGCTTGGAAGGGAGAGGAATCAGAAGCAGGGAGCCAATTAGCGAATGGTCTCTGAATATATAGTTTATTGCGGGAGGAGGAGAAGAACTGCATCTAAGTCAAGCGGAAGGTAAGCCTCATCACAGTGCACACAATTAATATAAATTACTCTGCTTGTATGCTTGGAAATTAATTCCCCAAATTAGGTGTATAAAACTCATAATTAATAATAATATGTGGTTAATATGGAGTAAAAATAGTGAGTAGAACAATTATAATGGTTTAATAGTGAAGAAAATGGCTGAAACAGACTGGAGAAGAACTCTGGTCCGTCACGCCGCAGCGGCAGTAAGTGACGCCACAACGTCATAGCAAATTGGTCGTCGCGCTGCAGCGGCAGCACGACGCCGCAGCGTCACGAGTTAAGGGCCTGAAGTCGCAGCGTCGGGCTTACTTTGGAGCCTCACGCCGCAGCGTGAAGGCCGTGTGCTAGGCTGAGTTGGCACGGACTTGACGCCGCAGTGTCAACCTTGCCTTAATGGCCTCTCGCTGCGGTGCCAACCCCGTGTTTTTGGCCGGGTCGATCCGGATCGGGTGGATTCGGGTCGGGTCGTGCAGTTTGAGAACTAAACACTTTTAATTTAAATTCTTATTTAAGTTACATTAATTAATAATTAGTTAATTACTATTTAATCAATATTAGATAATAATTATGGATAAATGCAGTTAATTATTTATTATCAGGTTTGTATTAAATAATAAATAAGGATAATTAATTAATTATTACTATTAGGTAACCATTTAACAACCAAGATTAAATAGTGTTGTGTTAAGACGAAAATTGATTAACCTGGTTACAACTTATGTTTGGTTTCCAGGGGGCGCTGCTCCCTTAGACCCCCGCCAACTCACCGGCGAGCTGGGCAGTCGCTCGCTCACCGGGGAGCGAGACCCCCGACTGGGTAGTCGTAGTGGAAATCAAAGTACTTTAATGAAGCTATGTCAGTTTTAAATCTAGTCTATAAGTGACTAATTGTTATACGAATATGTACTTAATTGTGTAGAATTTTAAGGAGCGTGTGTTAGTATATCGTAGTTGATGAGTAGGTTTTTAACCTACGAGTTTGATATGTCTATGACTTCGTTCTTTACATGTTTTTAAGTGTTTTTGGTATCTTTTATTTGCTTTTATGTTGCTTTTGTAGGTCATGGCTGGCTGCGGATTGAAAAGAAGAAAATTGGCTGGGTGCAGGGCATTCTCGCCGGGGCGAGAACTCGTGCGTTATATTTCTCGTCGGGGCGGAAGCTGGCCGGGGCGAGGATTTTGTGTAGTAACTTCTCGCCGGGGCGAGAAAGCGGCTGATGAAAATTTTTAAGTTGCTGGCATTTAGTTATTTTGGAAAGGTTGAAGTGATCAAGGACTCTCGTTATTAATCTGATTGAGGGACTCAAGGAGACTATAAATAGAAGATCAAGACTTGGATTAAAACATACACAGACTTATTGAGAGATTGAACTTTCAGAGCTGAGCAAGGAGATTGGAGGACAAGTCAAGCATCGTGAGAAGTTCAGATTGGAGAGCTAGAGATTATACTGAGTTTTCTTTTAATCTTTATTCTCTGATTTGTAATTAATTAAGATGACTTATTTTGGTATTCTAGTTTTAATTTCTATTATGAACTAAATTCTTAGTTAAGGATACAATGGAACCAGTTATAATTATGAGTTGATTATCTATTTGATTTCAATTGTTCAATTTGATGGGAGTTGTCTATCTTATTTTATGCTTGTTGATTAATTGTTTGGCCGACAATTAGCGAGTTACCTTAGATGAATTCGAGAGATGAAATCTAGGGTTAGAACTAGATAAGATAGCGTGTATTCTTAATTATTTGCATGTGTTGAATAATTAGATTTGTGAAGTGAATAGGGATATCTCTTTGTTTCATGTAATAATTGAAAATTGAAACTTAATGAATTTAATCCTTTAACTTTGCATAGGAATATCGTAGAGTAATTGGAATAGATAGATTTATTTGATCACTTGGAAAAGGGCTTATAAATGCAATTGAATTTCTGTTAACAACTCCATTGAAGTGAATAATTAGAAGATATAGATAGATTGGTTTATGATAAATAACTGGGGATATTATAGTCTTAATCATCTTAAATCTAAATTTTAACCTTTGAATTAATTGTTAGTGTTAGTATTTATTTAATTGTTATTAATCAAAAATCCCAATTTGTTATTGTTTAATAGAATAGGCATAATTTAGATTGACAATTGGAGATTAATAACATAGTAATTCCTGTGGGTTTGATACTCTCTCTTATCACTTTATTACTTGTTGATCGTGTATGTGACACCCCCAAATTCGGGTATTTCAACTCCACAGATTTGGTGTTCACTATACCATACATTCACAGCTAACTACCCATGATAAAGATAATATAATTAAAATAAACTTAAAGAATTATCTTCCCTCAAATGAGGTTACATCACCAATCTTCAAAATAAAACAAATCCGAGGTTATCTAACCTCAATTACATCTATGCGGAATAAAATATAATTTATAATAAGTCTCAATACAATCAAACGTTGAATAAATAACAAGTGATTAACTACTTCAGCATCTTGCTCTTTCCTTTACTCGTGGACGGCTCGTCCTGCTTTTCTGTCTTAGCTGCAATGTTTAATGCAAGAGTGAGCAAACAATTGCTCACAAGTATGATAACAATAATATTTAAATGAAATATTTATCAACTGGGGAATAATAGTTTTCTGAATACAATCAATAAGGAATCAAGGTTTGAAATCTCAATAAAAAGCTTAGCTCAAGAACTGAATATAGGTTCAGGATTAAAAGTGTATCTGAGGGTCACAAGACCTCGAACTATGTCCTAGGTTATCAAGTATTTCTACCGTAACCTTTAACAGTCTTATAGACTACGGACCATCCGTCTCGTACTCAGGGGGATCAGCCCTTTGTACAATGTATTGTGCACAAACATTTTAACGCTGTCGCGTAATTAATCCCCTATATTAGGGTTGTTCATCTCCGTTTAGCATCAGAATCCGTACCAAAAGGAACTTGGTTTGGAAAGATTCTAAAATATTCTTTAGAACACTCATCAACTAAGGACTAGCTGAATCAATAAGGGTTTGTTAGTCCCTAAACAATTGATTCATCAATAGAGTTTGTACAATAGAAATTCTGTTCAAAGTTTGAATAATGATCAATGATCGAACAATTAATAACTGGAATAAAGCTTTAGCTCTTAATCATGATAACAACCTTGCTTGAATAACAATAAGCTAAGGTTTATAATTTTGCTCAATGAAACTTAACTTGTTTTAAATGAAATAACAAGTTTATGGAAGGAAAACTTGCTCAACGTAAAAGTAATAAATTGAGATAAGGAACTTGCTTCAAACGAAATAATAAGATTAAGGGTGGAAAACTTGCCTCGAGCGTAGATTACAGATTCAAATAGTGCACGTCCCTTAATTACCCTATACATTTTGATTACAAAACGATAATGATAATTAATTACAGATTCGTATACATTTTAAGTCTCGTTCTTCTCCTATTTTATTGAACCATCACGATTGACATTCAATATTCCACAAATAATTGCTAACAACCCTCGTGGTAACTCATTGGTCATTTATTACCTTAATATAGGTTTTAAACATACGTATAACAACATAGCAATTTCACAAAACAGATAAATAAAAATTTAATTTAATTAATTTTTTTTATTACTGTTCCACCGCCGGGGCGGTGAAATTCTAAACGAAACCATCGCCGGGGCGACAAACATAGTTCAAATGTGCTGCCAGGGCGACAAGGCCGCCAGGGCGACAAGGCCGCCAGGGCGATAGTTCTAGCTCATTTCTACCGCCAGGGCGATAGTTCTAGCTCATTTCTAGCGCCGGGGCGGTAGACGCGACTGACACCTTCTTCAGTTCGCGAACCAGTGAAAACTTAGACCAAATTTGGCCAAAATTTTCCGAATTCTACCATCCAACACATAATTTAAAGTTACCCAGACATCAAATATGCAAGAAAACAATTACCCAACATGTTTCTAACTAATTTAACCATTATAAACACATAATCAACCAATTAAAACCCAAAAAATTCACTGTTTATACAAATATTCATATTTTAACCACTTTAATGAAATTAAACACTGTGACTTCATCTTTCAACCATTTTAATCCTTTTTACTAGCATTCTTTTCATTTTTCATTTTCTAATCATAACCAAAAGTCAATTTACCAATTAACAATCAAATTGAACACTAATTTTGATACATATATGTCATACATGAAATAAGACTCTGTAAAACCAAAAACTTCATTCTAAAGCATGATTTTATGAATAAGCTCATTCAAATTAATCTATAATCATCACATAATCTCTAGTACATGCTTAGAATCAATTATAATCAAATAATTTCATGCTTTGAACAACTAACTTCATATACAGTAAAGTAAATTAAAAGAATGCACAGAAGAATATTATACCTTCTATTGCTTATAAAACTTGATTAATTCTCCTTTGATTGTAGAATTTTCTTCTCCAATCTCCAAACTTCTCTCTCAATTTTCTCTCAAACTCTCAATTTTTTCTTTTCTCTCAAAAGCTCTGTTCTTTCTTTCTTTCTTTTCTAAGTTAGCAAATAAACTGATAAAGCTTCAAATAAAAACTGATGAAGCATAATCACGTGTTTTAATATCAGATCATCAGTTACGCAATTCAAAAGCCACCAAGGCTTGTTTGGCAAAACAAAATTAAAATAACTCATTATTTCCAACCAAAGGTCATAAGGCCTTGTTTGGTTTGATGGAAATAAAAACTCTTTCTATTTATTTTAATAACTCATTATAACATATAGTTTTAATTATCACACTTTTAATTTAATTGAACTTATTATTAAATAAATTCAATTAAACCTTACTAACTTAATTAATAATTCCATTTAACCAATAACAATAACACCAAATAAATTATCTTATTTAAATAAATTCTTTATTCAAATAAATCATTTAATCATCTAATTTAATTATTAAATTAGAATAAACACATCCAATCACAATCAAATAACTTTTAACAAAAATTCTTTCATCATAACTTATAAATTATTTATTTTACTCAATAAATAAATTAATAAAAATATTCATATAACTCAATAAATATTTTTATTTAATCACAAAAATTGCATTCGTTACATCCTTCCCTCCTTAAAAGGATTCTGTCCCCAGAAGCACAACGCAATTAATTCGTCCGTTACATTCTCCCTTCCTTACAAGGATTTTGTCCCGAGAATCGCGATACAAAGATTAAACAAATAATTCAGGATAATTTTGCATCATTTTCTCTTCGAGTTCCCACGTAGCTTCTTCAGCACTGTGGTTCCTCCAAATTACCTTTACAGAAGGTATCACTTTATTTTTGAGAACCTGCTCTTTCCTGTCCACTATTTGTACAGGTATCTCTTCATAGGATAAATCTTTCTCAAACTGTAGTGGTTCATATTCTATTATATGGTTATATTCAGGCTTATACGGTCGCAACACCGATATGTGGAAGACATTATGCATGTGGTCTAATTCGGGAGGTAAAGCTACCTCATAAGCCACCTCGCCTACTCGTTTCAGCACCTCGAAGGGTCCAATAAATCGCGGACTGAGTTTACCCTTTTTACCAAATCTGATTTTTTCCTTCCAGGGAGATACTTTGAGAAACACAAAGCTCCCGACTTCAAATTCGCGATTTTGACGATGCTGATCTGCATATTTCTTTTGCCTGTCTTGAGCAGCTAACAATCGGGCTCTTATCACCTTGACAATTTCAGCAATTTGTTGTACCAGCTCAGGTCCCAATAGGCGACGTTCACCAACCTCGTCCCAACATAATGGAGTTCTGCACTTTCTTCCATACAACGCTTCATATGGCGGCATTCCAATACTCGCGTGATGACTATTATTATAGGCAAACTCGACCAGAGGTAAATGATCATCCCAGTTGCCTTTAAAATCCATGACACACGCCCGAAGCATATCCTCCAACGTTTGAATTGTTCTTTCGCTCTGGCCATCGGTTTGAGGATGGTAAGCTGTACTAATTCTCAGTTGCGTCCCCAAACAAGCTTGCAGACTCCTCCAGAATTTTGATGTGAAACGTGGATCTCTGTCCGACACAATTGATACAGGGACACCGTGCCTTGAGATAATCTCTTTGATATATAACTTAGCCAGTTGATCCAGGGTGAATCTGATTTTGATCGGCAAGAAATACGCTGATTTTGTTAATCTGTCAACTATGACCCATATTGCGTCATATCCCTTCGGAGTAGTTGGAAGCCCTACCACAAAATCCATTGTGATATGCTCCCACTTCCATTCTGGTATCTCCAAGGGCTGTAAGAAACCACTTGGTCGTTGATGCTCCGCTTTGACCTTCTGACAGGTGAGACACTTCATAACACAATCAACAACCTCTCGTTTCATGTTTGGCCATAAGAAATGTTGGCGAAGATCCTGGTACATCTTTGTACTTCCCGGGTGAATCAAAAATCTTGAACTATGAGCTTCATTCAAAATATCCTCTCTGATTGCCAGCACTGACGATACGCAGATTCTGTCTTCAAATCTCAGCAACCCTTCGGTGTCGATTTTATATTTAAGCTCTTCACCTTCAAGCACTCTTTTGCGTATATTAATAAACTCCTCATCCTTGAGTTGCGCTTCCTTGACTTTGTCCACCAGAGGTGGTTGAGTTTCCATCTGAAACAATTTTTCATTAGGCTCTGCCAAACTCTTCACCTCTAACTCCAATTTAGCCATTTCTGCTACGAGCTTCTCCTGAGCAGTTAACAAAAATAGTTTCTCCCGACCTTTTTTACTCAAAGCGTCGGCAACCACATTAGCCTTTCCCGGATGGTATAGAATTTCACAATCATAATCTTTGATCAATTGTATCCATCTTCTCTGCCGCATATTCAAATCCTTCTGTGTGAAAATATACTTCAGACTTTTATGGTCTGTATATATTTCACACTTCTCCCCAAAGAGATAGTGCCTCCAGATTTTCAAAGCAAACACCACGGCTGCCAACTCCAAATCATGGGTCGGATACCCTTTCTCGTAGTCTTTTAGTTGGCGTGATGCATATGCAATAACCTTACCATTCTGCATAAGCACACAACCAAGTCCTTTATGTGATGCGTCGCTATATACCACAAAATTTCCTGTATCATTTGGCAAAGACAACACAGGTGCCAAACTTAGTCTCTTCTTTAGTTCTTGGAAACTCTCTTCGCACTTCTCCGTCTAAACAAACTTCACTAATTTTCTTGTTAAATTCGTTAACGGAGTGGTGATCCTGGAGAAATCTTGAATAAAACGTCTGTAGTATCCTGCCAAACCTAAGAAACTCCTCACTTCTGACGGTGTCTTCGGCTGATCCCAGTTCATCACAGCTTCTACTTTCGCTGGATCCACTGAAATCCCGTCTTTATCGATTACATGCCCAAGGGATTGAACACGTTCCAACCAAAATTCGCACTTCGAAAATTTTGCATATAATTTCTCTTTCCTTAATGCCTCCAATGTCACCCTTAAATGCTCCACGTGTTCTTCTTGAGTTTTGGAGTAAACCAAAATGTCGTCTATGAACACCACTACGAACTTATCCAGAAATGGTTTGAATACTCTGTTCATTAAGTCTATAAACGTTGTAGGTGAGTTTGTTAAACCAAATGATATAACCAAAAACTCATAGTGACCATATCTAGTTCGAAATGCCGTCTTTGGTATGTCTTCCTTTCTCACCTTCAACTGATGGTACCCACTTCGCAGATCTATCTTTGAAAAATATCTTGCTCCCTTCAGTTGATCAAACAGGTCATTGATCCTTGGCAACGGATACTTGTTTTTAATTGTGACCTTGTTCAATTCTCTATAATCGATGCAAAGACGCATTGATCCGTCCTTCTTCTTGACGAATAACACCGGCGCTCCCCACGGCGAAACGCTCGGTTGGATATACTTTTTATCCAGCAACTCTTGCAATTGTACCATCAACTCCTTCATTTCTACCGGAGCCATTCGGTACGGGGCTTTGGATATAGGGGCTGTACCCGGTGCTAAATCAATTACAAACTCAATTTCCCTATCTGGTGGTAATCCTGGCAAATCATCAGGAAACACGTCTGCAAAATCCCTAACTACTGGTATCTCCTCCAGCTTTGCACCCACTTTTCGGGTATCGACTATGTAGGCTAGATATCCTACACATCCTTGTCTCAACATCTTTCTGGCCTGCATCATCGTCAGATAACTCGTTTGTCTAGGCGACTTGTTGCCATAAAACACCACCTTTGACGGAGTCATAAGGTTTACACACTTCTTTTGACAATCAATAACTGCCCCATGGTTGAACAACCAATCCATACCCAAAATAACGTCAAACTCCCCAAGACGAATTAGGATTAAGTTGACTGTCATCACTTGACCCTTGATATCTATCTGACAGTTCTTGTGAACAAACCTAATAGGAATCACTTCCCTATTTGCAATTTCTATATTCATGGGGTAATCTAATTCTTCCTGAGGTAACTCTAATTTCTTAACAAAATCATCGGATATAAATGAGCAAGTAGCACCCGAGTCAAACAATACATAAGCATTAACATTATTGACTGGAATGATACCTGACACTATATCCTTTGACTGCACAGCATCCTGCACCGTCATGTTGAATGTTCGAGCGGTAGGTCGATTGGGCTGTGTCGGTCCTGTGATAGTCAAATTTCCACCACCGCTATTTCCTTTTCCTGCACTGGCTCCACCTGTAGTTGTTTTCTTAGGGCAGTCTCGGGCAAAGTGATCCTTCGACCCGCAGTTAAAACATGCGCCCTTCTTCGGACTAGGGCAATTCAGTGCGATATGACCCTCCTGACCGCAGTTAAAGCATACCCTCTTACCCTTCAAACAAACACCCACATGGCTCTTTTCGCAGTTACTGCACAGCTCCACCCTCTTTTTCTGATTACCCTGCTGACTTCCCGCAGAGTTACTATCACTCCACTTCCTCTTCTGACCGCTGCCCCCATGGCTACCACTTGCCTTGTTTTCACTTTCATTCTTCTTTTTCCTCTGCTCCTGATTATACTTGGACAGAGCATCACTGCCTCCTTCAGCGATTATTGCCTTCTCTAACACTGCCACAAATGAATTTAGTTGGAACATTGAAACTCGGCTATACAGCCAGGGCTTCAGTCCCTGCTCAAACCTTCTAGCCTTTCGCTCATCCGTGTTGACTTGGTATGGCGTAAATCTCGCCAACTCGTTAAATTTTGCAGCATACTCAGGCACCGTCATTGTACCTTGCTTCAATTCCAAAAATTGCACCTCCATTTGATTTTGCGCGCTTACCGGAAAGTAGGTCTCGAAAAACATCTCCTTAAATCGCTCCCATAGAATAATCCCTTGGCCACCTCGAGTCTTATTTGCTTGCCACTAGTAGCTTGCTTCTGACTTGAGCATGAATGTTGCAAATGCCGTCTTCTGGTCCTCGTTGACCCTAGCGACATCAACCACCTTCTCCATCTCCATGACCCAGGTTTGTGCCTCGATCGGATTCATAGACCCTTGAAATTCTGGGGGTCCAACGGCCTTGAAATCTTTAAAAATCGTGGCCTGAGCTTGGGGTTGATTCGCAAAGGCTCCCGTTAACAAATTTACCAGCTGCTGCATTGGATTAGCATTGACTTCCTCATTGTTATTGGTGGATCCCTCCGGGGTCTGTTGTCGGGTTTATCTTTTTGGCGGCATTTTACTGTCAAGAATTCGCGCTATTAGATTATTATTCAATTACTTAAACATTTAAGTCTTAACTTAAACATTTATAAACAACACTTAACACATAGCACATCTGATAAACTTTCGCATTTTATTCATTTACTGCTTTTAAACATAATACTAATAACGTCATAGTTATTTACATCAAATCGTCTATCCTGACATCACAAAGTTCCAGTATTACATCATTATTCTATCCCATTATATAAAACTGGGATTTACAACTTATTAACTTCATAATTTTCATACTAGCATAACTAATCATAATCTACGATGTCATCCCACGGCGCACAGCTTCTTTGCGTTCCTGCTCCATAATACGAGTCACCATCCTTCGATCCACCATATCTGGATGACGATGAACTCGATCCAGAGCTCTATCAACTGTGGTGTGAAAAATATACTCCATCTCATCAATCTTGGCCTTCTTTGACCGCACCTCACATTCAACACGATCTGCGCGGTTAGCCTCCCTCAACCAAGCAGTTTCAGCTCTCGCCCGCTTAGCTGACTCATCTTTCAACTCCTCTCGTACAATTTCATTCCTGGCTAACAACTGTCCTCGTCGATACTCAGACTGTGCTAGCCTCTGCTCAACCTCTGTAAGACGTGATGAAAGGTCTTGTATCTCAGCATCCTTCTGCTTTAGAGCGGCTTGACGTTCCACAACCTGTTCTCCTAACTCCTCCTTTTCGCTCTCAACATGAACCAGCTTCCACTCCACGTCCCCAAGACATATATCGAGCTCCTCAATCTCATTGTTCTTTTGCTCCAAGGCAGTCTGTCGCTCAGCCAGCTGCCCCTCTAACTCCTCCACTCTATCTTGCAACTCTATGTTGCGATCATACACCTGCTCGTACATCTGAACACCTAAGGAAGATAGTGATATCCCCTCAGGGTCTTCCTCCTCCTCCGGATCTTCCTCAGGATCAGTCTCAGGCTCGTACTCGGGACTTGCAACTGTGATCAATAGGGATGGCTCCCTCTGCACCAGCTGCTCCCTAACTACATGAATATCTCGGGGCTCCTCCTCCCTAGCCTGGCTGGGCTCTCCTCAATCAGTCATCCTGACAACAAAATTTTAAGTTTTAATTACTACTCGATAATACTCGCGAGCACATAAGTTTGTTATCAAATAAGCACATAACACATAATCATTTTACTATCTTCTATGAATTTCCATAATTCATTCCTTAGAACTCGATAAGAGTTTATCACCTCTATATTCTCTGTCCTAAAAAGGCTACTACCCTAAGGTTTTCTCCAACTAAAGGTGCAAAACCTATCATCTCTGATACCAACCTGTGACACCCCCAAATTCGGGTACTTCAACTCCACAGATTTGGTGTTCACTATACCATACATTCACAGCTAACTACCCATGATAAAGATAATATAATTAAAATAAACTTAAAGAATTATCTTCCCTCAAATGAGGTTACATCACCAATCTTCAAAATAAAACAAATCCCAGGTTATCTAACCTCAATTACATCTATGCGGAATAAAATATAATTTATAATAAGTCTCAATACAATCAAACGTTGAATAAATAACAAGTCATTAGCTACTTCAGCATCTTGCTCTTTCCTTTACTCGTGGACGGCTCGTCCTGCTTTTCTGTCTTAGCTGCAATGTTTAATGTAAGAGTGAGCAAACAATTGCTCACAAGTATGATAACAATAATCTTTAAATGAAATATTTATCAACTGGGGAATAATAGGTTTCTGAATACAATCAATAAGGAATCAAGGTTTGAAATCTCAATAGAAAGCTTAGCTCAAGAACTGAATATAGGTTCAGGATTAAAAGTGTATCTGAGGGTCACAAGACCTCGAACTATGTCCTAGGTTATCAAGTATTTCTACCGCAACCTTTAACAGTCTTATAGACTATGGACCATCCATCTCGTACTCAGGGGGATCAGCCCTTTGTACAATGTATTGTGCACAAACATTTTAACGTTGTCGCGTAATTAATCCCCTATATTAGGGTTGTTCATCTCAGTTTAGCATCAGAGTCCATACCAAAAGGAACTTGGTTTGGAAAGATTCTAAAATATTCTAAGTCTTTAGAACGCTCATCAAGTAAGGACTAGCTGAATCAATAAGGGTTTGTTAATCACTAAACAATTGATTCATCAATA
The DNA here is from genome assembly GCA_034770075.1 of Aralia elata. Classification (NCBI taxonomy): domain Eukaryota; kingdom Viridiplantae; phylum Streptophyta; class Magnoliopsida; order Apiales; family Araliaceae; genus Aralia; species Aralia elata. The sequence continues at coordinate 41,844,753 of CM068387.1, read as the reverse complement.
GAGTTTGTACAATAGAAATTCTGTTCAAAGTTTGAATAATGATTAATGATCGAACAATTAATAACTGGAATAAAGCTTTAGCTCTTAATCATGATAACAACCTTGCTTGAATAACAATAAGCTAAGGTTTATAATTTTGCGCAATGAAACTTAACTTGTTTTAAATGAAATAACAAGTTTAAGGAAGGAAAACTTGCTCAACGTAAAAGTAATAAATTGAGATAAGGAACTTGCTTCAAACGAAATAATAAGATTAAGGGTGGAAAACTTACCTCGAGCGTAGATTATAGATTCAAATAATGCACGTCCCTTAATTACCCTATACATTTTGATTACAAAACGAAAACGATAATTAATTACAGATTCATATACATTTTAAGTCTCGTTCTTCTCCTATTTTATTGAACCATCACGATTGACATTCAATATTTCACAAATAATTGCTAACAACCCTCGTGGTAACTCATTGGTCATTTGTTACCTTAATATAGGTTTTAAACATACGTATAACAACATAGCAATTTCACAAAACAGATAAATAAAAATTTAATTTAATTAATTTTTTTTATTACTGTTCCACCGCCGGGGCGGTGAAATTCTAAACGAAACCGTCGCCGGGGCGACAAACATAGTTCAAATGTGCCGCCGGGGCGACAAGGCCGCCGTGGCGATAGTTCTAGCTCATTTCTACCGCCGAGGCGGTAGACGCGACTGACACCTTCTTCAGTTCGCGAACCAGTGAAAACTTAGACCAAATTTGGCCAAAATTTTCCGAATTCTACCATCCAACACATAATTTAAAGTTACCCAGACATCAAATATGCAAGAAAACAATTACCCAACATGTTTCTAACTAATTTAACCATTATAAACACATAATCAACCAATTAAAACCCAAAAAATTCACTGTTTATACAAATATTCATATTTTAACCACTTTAATGAAATTAAACACTGTGACTTCATCTTTCAACCATTTTAATCCTTTTTACTAGTATTCTTTTCATTTTTCATTTTCTAATCATAACCAAAAGTCAATTTACCAATTAACAATCAAATTGAACACCAATTTTGATACATATATGCCATACATGAAATAAGACTCTGTAAAACCAAAAACTTCATTCTAAAGCATGATTTTATGAATAAAGGTCATTCAAATTAATCTATAATCATTACATAATCTCTAGTACATGCTTAAAATCAATTATAATCAAATAATTTCATGCTTTGAACAACTAACTTCATATACAGTAAAGTAAATTAAAAGAATGCAGAGAAGAATATTATACCTTCTATTGCTTATAAAACTTGATTAATTCTCCTTTGATTGTAGAATTTTCTTCTCCAATCTCCAAACTTCTCTCTCAATTTTCTCTCAAACTCTCAATTTTTTCTTTTCTCTCAAAAGCTCTGTTCTTTATTTCTTTCTTTTCTAAGTTAGCAAATAAACTGATAAAGCTTCAAATAAAAACTGATGAAGCATAATCACGTGTTTTAATATCAGATCATCAGTTACGCAATTCAAAAGCCACCAAGGCTTGTTTGGCAAAATAAAATTAAAATAACTCATTATTTCCAACCAAAGGTCATAAGGCCTTGTTTGGTTTGATGGAAATAAAAACTCTTTCTATTTATTTTAATAACTCATTATAACATATAGTTTTAATTGTCACACTTTTAATTTAATTGAACTTATTATTAAATAAATTCAATTAAACCTTACTAACTTAATTAATAATTCCATTTAACCAATAACAATAACACCAAATAAATTATCTTATTTAAATAAATTCTTTATTCAAATAAATCATTTAATCATCTAATTTAATTATTAAATTAGAATAAACACATCCAATCACAATCAAATAACTTTTAACAAAAATTCTTTCATCATAACTTATAAATTATTTATTTTACTCAATAAATAAATTAATAAAAATATTCATATAACTCAATAAATATTTTTATTTAATCACAAAAATTGCATTCGTTACAGTGTATACTTGCACGTAATTGTCGATTGTGAAATCGGGCAACAAGTTTTTGGCGCCGTTGCCGGGGATTATTTGTGTTTATAATTTTCAATATCAGTTTAGTTAAGTCTGTTCTAGTTAAGCAAACTTATTTTTTTTTTGTTTCTTGTTCAGGTGTCTTTTGATTCGTTTATGCAAACGCGATCAAAACAACCGAAACTCGTGCAGTGTGAGGATAATCTTGAGAACAAGCTTCGTTAGTTGAGAAAATTCTGTTAGGAGACACTTGAGAAAGAGAAAATGGCTAACGAAGAATAGAAATCATTGAGGGAATATGCTATGCCTAAGATAGACGAGATCAAATCGAGCATCACGAGACCAGTCCTCACCGCTAATTCATTCGAAATCAAGCCGGGAACAATTCATATGCTTCAGAATGCGGTACAGTTTGGGGGTTTAGCCAACGATGATCCAAATGAACACTTGGTTAGTTTCCTGGAGATTTGTGATACCTTCAAATATCCCAATGTGACAGATAATGCATTGAGATTACGTCTATTTCCATTCACACTGAGAGATAAAGCAAAGAGCTGGTTGCACTCACTTCCGCCAGGGTCCATCATAACGTGGGATGATCTAGCTCAGAAATTCCTAGCGAAATTTTTCCTGCCAGCTAAGTCGGCTAAGTTGAGAAACGAGATTTCTACATTTTGGCAATAGCATGGAGAGTCACTATACGATGCTTGGGAAAAGTTCAAGGAGTTATTGAGAAAATGTCCACATCATGGGCTACCCAAGTGGCTACAAGTTCAGACATTCTACAATGGACTGAATAATGACACTCGAACATGCATTGATGCAGCTGCAGGAGGAGCACTTATGGATAAAAAGTTTGATGAAGCTTACACTTTATTAGAGACTATGGCTGCAAATAATTATCAATGGCCGACTTCCAGACTGAATCAACAAAAGGTAGCTGGAGTTTTGGAAGTAGATGCGGTCACGGCACTAACAACTCAGATGGCAGCCATGTCTAAGCGGATTGAAGCTTTGGCAGAATCGAAAGTTCAGCAAGTAGCCTATGTGTGTGAGCTTTGTGCAGTTGCACATCTGACGGAGTATTGTGCCATTAATCCAGAATCAGTACAGTTCGTGGGGAGTTATAACAGACAGCAACAGCCATACCAGAATGCATATAATCTGGGGTGGAAGAATCATCCAGGTTTCTCATGGAGCAATAACACTCAGGTTCAAAATCCAACTCCTAGAACTCAGAATCCCCCAGGTTTTCAGAACCAAGCTCCACAACATGCGAAAAGAAAGCCGAATTTAGAAGAATCATTGGCAAGGTTTATCACAACATCTGAGAAAAGAATGAATGATCAAGATAAGTTGCTAACTCAGGTAGATTTGAATGTGAAGAGCCAGGCAGTGTCAATTAGGAACTTGGAAAATTAGCTGGGACAGTTGGCTCACGTCTTGAATACTCGACCACAAGGAGCACTTCCAAGCGATACAGAGGTCAACCCAAGAACAGAAGGAAAGGAACAGTGCAAGGCTGTCACCTTAAGGAGTGGTAAAGAGTTGCCTGATGCAGTTAAAGGAAATTCTAAACTAAAAACAGTTGTGGAGAAAGAGGATGAGGAAGCCCCGGTGAAAAGTAAGGTGAATGAATCAGAAAAGGTGAGGGATACAGGTTTGGAGGTAAAGTCAAAGGAACTCAAGCCAGATAGTGTAGTGCCTCCCGTACCATTCCCTCAAAGATTGCAGAAAACCAAGCTAGGCAAGCAATTTTCCAAATTTTTGGATGTTTTCAAGAAACTACACATTAATATACCGTTTGCAGAAGCCCTGGAACAGATGCCTAGTTATGCAAAGTTTATGAAGGATGTTTTGTCAAAGAAAAGGAAATTGGGTGAATTCGAAACGGTGGCACTTACCGAGGAGTGCAGCGCAATTTTGCAAAACAAGTTGCCACCTAAACTAAAGGATCCAGGAAGCTTCACTATCCCTTGTGTAATTGGTAACCAGTTCTCTGGAATAGCATTGTGTGACTTAGGAGCTAATATCAATTTAATGCCGTTATCAGTTTACACTCAGCTTGGGCTAAAGGCACCAAAACCGACAAACATCAGCTTGCAGTTGGCAGACAGATCAGTGACATATCCGAGGGGTATTGTGGAAGATATTTTGGTTAAAGTCGTTAAATTTATCCTCCCGGATAATTTCATTGTTTTGGATTACGAAGAGGATAAGGAGATTCCCATCATTCTAGGTCGTCCATTCTTAACAACAGGGAGAACGTTGATAGATGTTCAGAAAGGTGAATTGACAATGAGAGTTCAAAATCAGGAAGTCACCTTTAATGTGTTTAAATCGATGAAATTCCCTAAGGAGGGCGAGGAATGCTTACGGATAGACCTGCTTGATGAAATCGTGAATGAACAAACCATGGCAATTATTGTTGAAGATCCATTAGAAGCTGCTCTGGTTGGGATAGATACTTTTGATGATCCAGATGAGTGGGATTATGTCAAGGTTCTAGACTCATTACCTATTCCTCGAAAATTTAGCAGGCAATTTGATGTACTTGACCGGCTGAACGAAGGAGAAAAGAGGTCCAAACCGTCAGTGGAAGAGCCACCTGTGCTTGAACTCAAACCCCTTCCATCTCATTTACGGTATGCTTACTTGGGAGACTTGGACACACTACCAGTAATAGTTTCTGCGCATTTGAATGAATCTCAAGAAGAAAAACTATTAAGGGTTTTGCGTGAGTATAAAACAGCAATTGGGTGGACAATAGCAGACATCAAGGGAATCAGTCCGTCGTTTTGTATGCATAAAATTCTGCTTGAAGAAGGAGCAAAACCGGTCATTGAGCAACAAAGAAGATTGAATCCGATTATAAAAGACGTGGTGAAGAAGGAAATTATTAAGTGGTTAGACGCCGGTATTATCTATCCAATTTCAGATAGTGCTTGGGTAAGTCCCGTGCAATGTGTGCCTAAAAAGGGAGGAATGACAGTGGTTAAGAACGAAAACAATGAACTCATTCCTACAAGAACAGTTACAAGTTGGAGAATGTGTATGGATTACCGCAAGTTGAACAAAGCTACGCACAAGGATCACTTTCCTTTGCCATTTATTGATCAGATGTTGGATAGGTTGTCCGGTCATCAGTTCTATTGCCTTCTCGATGGATACTCAGGATATAACCAGATAGTGATATCTCCGGAGGATCAAGAGAAAACAACTTTTACATGTCCTTATGGAACGTTTGCATTCCGGAGAATGTCTTTCGGGTTATGTAATGCACCGGCTACATTCCAGCGATGCATGATGGCTATCTTCTCGGATATGGTTGAATAAAATTTGGAGGTATTCATGGATGACTTCTCTGTATTCGGTGATAGTTTTGACTTGTGTCTTAATAATCTCATCTTAGTACTGAAGCGTTGTGTGGAGACGAATCTGGTGCTTAATTGGGAAAAGTGCCACTTTATGGTGTGCGAAGGGATTATTCTGGGGCACAAAGTATCCGACGCAGGTCTAGAGGTGGATAGGGCAAAGATCGAAACCATTGAAAAACTACCTCCACCGACATCTGTAAAAGGCATTAGAAGTTTTCTCGGACATGCAGGATTCTACCGTCGATTCATCAAGGATTTCTCAAAAATATCAAAACCATTGTGTTCACTCCTTTGAGAAAGATGTTCCCTTTAAGATGGACCAAGCTTGCATCGAAGCCTTTGAAGTGCTGAAAAAGAAGTTAATCACAGCCTCGATCATAGTTGCTGTGATATTCCGAACCCTAATAAGATTTGTAAATGTAATTTATGTGTTTATGAAATAAAATTTCTTGATCTGACTTTGTATTATGTGATTGTGTATTTTATTAAACAATTAGGTCAAATAAAATTTTTTCGCCAAGCAGCTGTGTCGTGCTTAATCGGACAAAATGATTTGTCGTGCTTCCGGCGAATTCACCGAGAAGCGTTTCGGCAAATTATTTTTGTAAGTTGCTGTGTCGTGCTTGGAATTGACGAAGTGCTTTGTCGTGCTTCGACATTAATATAATATTATATTAACTGATAAAATTTTAAAATAAGTTAAATAGGGTTTAAAATGTTACACGGAAATAGAAACCTTAAGTTGAAAACCCTAATTGATAATAATTGTCTGAATTGATTAATTAAAACCCTAATTATTGTACAATAATCTTAATTAATATAATTAAGATTTAAATAATGAATCATAATGTTAATTATGAATTATTAAGATTAAATTAAACCCTAAACGAAAGATTGAAACCCTAATTATAGGATTGAAAACCCTAAACCCTAATTGGAAACCCAAAAACCCTAATTTGATTCAAGAACACTAAATTATGGAGTTATAAATATTAATTATGATATAATATCTTAATTAAGGTATTACTAAACCTAAATTAACATCCTAATCATGATTAACAAAAATCTAGATTTAATTAGTAAGTAAATAAAGCAAAAATAAAATCCTAGCCAATGAAAATGAAGCTACGAGTGTGCAAGCTTGTGCTTGACACACTCCAGCACAAGTAGGTGAATTAGGCCAGGTCATAAGCAGCACAAGTTAATTGGCTAGATATTTTAGGAGGCAAAAATTTAGAAATTAGCTAGGAAACCCTAATTTGGAATTGCTATAAGAAGAATGAGATGCTGAGCTTTAAACCTACGAAATTGTGAACCTATACACTTATATTACCAGCCTAAACAAGCCCTAGCAACCACAAGCTCAGAATTAGAAGCCAGAAATCAAATTTTAAAGAAAAAAGTGCACAAAACCCTAATTTATGTTTGATCTTCAAGCCTGCAAAATTTTTATGTTTTAGATATTTAGGAATCCTTGTTAATATGTTATTTAGTGATCTGGGCGGTTAAAACATGTTTACATAACATCTAGATATGAAAATCAAGCCAAAAACTCAAACTGTTCTTGGCAGTCAAGAACAGTCTGACAAGCCTTTTTGTCAGAGCTTTTGATCGGCTTAAAATGTTTGTTTGATGTGTTTTAAAGCATGAATCAGTAGTATGCCATGTTAGCTTTAAGATCCAATTGGTAGAATAGTTAAATTATCTCTAGGTTGAAAGTTATTAATGGTCAAAACCCATTGACCGACCATGGGGGACTGATTTCTGGGTAACCCAGAAATCGTATGAATGTCTGACAGTTTGATGTCAGACTTTTGATCAACCCAGAAATGACCTAGATGACATAGTTTGTGTAGTTTATTGATGTAGAGTTGTTGTATGATATATGAACTACAATCTCGAATCATTAAAACACCTAAACAATCAACTAGTTGAACGGATTTAGCAGTCAAACGGCGTTGACCGTTATGACTGGATGAGTTTCTGGGTTACCCAGAAACTCAAGAACAGTCATGAACGGGGTAGTTTGACCATGCAATTTAGATCATGATATGATATATTTTGAGATGGAAATTGATATGTCGTTGTACACTGCCATGTTGGCTATAACAACAAACAAAAACCAAGAACAAACATCAAACGATCTAAGATTAATTTGAGGTCAAAAGTCACTGTTGGACGTTGACCAAGTGTTCTTCATGAAGAACACCTTTAGCGACGAAATTTATCCCCAAACCCAGAAACCTATTATTCTATGCAGACCGTCGCTAAAGCCCTTTAGCGACGGATTTTTAATAAAAATAAAATAAAAATTAATTAAATAAATTCTAAAATATAAAATAAATATTAAATAATTATTAATAATTAATAAATAAATCCAAAAATTCATTTTTAAATTATAAAAATTCATTTTTAATATTTTTATATATTATGAAATATTATTTAATTTAATTAAATAATAAATAATAATTATGATAAATATTTAATAATTGTTTTAATTATTTAAAAATGATATTAAATTATTAAATAATTATATTAATCATTTAAAAATGATATTTAGGTAAATAAAATTATTATATATAATAATTAAATAAAATATTAAATATTTAAAATATTATTAATGATAAATAAATCATTAAAATAATATATTAAGTATTTAAAAAAATGTTATAAATGATAATTAAATCATTTAAATATCAAATTAAGTTTTAAAAATCATTATAGGTAATAAATAAATTATTTTAATGATAAAATAAAGTTTAAAAATATTATTAATGATAAAATAAATCATTTAAATAATATTCTATCTTTCTAAAAATATTATAAATGATAAATAAATCATTTAAATAATATTTTAAGTATATAAAAATATTCTAAATAACAAATAAATTATTTAAATAACATATTAAATGTTTTAAAATTATTATAAATGATAATTAAATCATTTAAAAATATCTCTAAACTTGTAAAATTATTTAAAAATACTTCCAAGCTTCTGAAAATTATTTAAAAATAATACCAAGCTTCTAAAAATGTTATAAATAATAATTAAATTATTTAGACTAATAATTCGACTTCCAAATGAAGTTTTATCGAACAATCTATGTGATTAGCCATTAAGGACGCGACCGAGATACCGAATCAACGTCGAACCTTAATGAAACTTGTTTAGATTAACGTGATACATGTTTATATACGTGCTAACACTTATTATTGGTATACGTAGACTACGTGCGTTGACCGATTGTACTAAATTATAGTGAGCTACGCTAAGGCAAGTGTCCTAACCTTACTCCACTTATATTAAGCAAGTATTATACATCTTGCTATCAATTATTGTGAAGTTATTGCTTCTTGTTCAGCATAACTTAAGAAATGAATCATTGTTCATATATTGTTTATTCGAGCTAAATTGTTGTGTCAAACCAAATTGTTTGGTAAGACATCTATACTGAGTAAATGGAAATGCCTTCATAGGAAGGCCAAGAAATGTCGATAATATATTGACCACAAATGGTAGGATGATATGCATACTCCTAGGATATTGGTGAGGCTGATCACCTACCAGATATCCAAAACTCAAATGGTTCTAAGTCTTTAAAGACTGATAGAACTAAATGAAATATATGGTTCTTATACAGAACCCTCAGTATACATTGTTGGTATCTTTCAAATCAAACACATGGTGTTTATATATTCAAATGAACTTGCTGAGCATTTGTAGCTCATTCTTGCGCATATCTTCTTTTGCAGCTATAAATGATATCCCTGGCACGTCTGGGACTAACAAGGGGAAAAGCCATGCTTATTAAGTTTTATTTCTATTGTTGAATACTTTAAGTCTTTTAAAGACTTGTTCTTGTAATAACTTAGTATAAACAAAATGTTATGTAATATATTATGATCCTTTATGTCATAGAATGCGTTACACTCTAATCTTTAAATCCTTTAGAATAGTTGTACTAAGTTAAATACAGTGTCTATATGAAATATACATCTGAATGAGGGTATCTAAATGATGTTGAGAGTCCTATAAGTTCTGGGGTTACACTTAATGAGCGCCGATAAGGTGCCATCTTTACCGGAATGCGCTCCTCAGTTCTATGGACAATCTTATCATTAATACTGTGAATGTCAGATAGATAGGGAATATTGATATGAAAGAGATATTCATAAGATATGAATCTATATATCTAAGTGAGGGTATCCAAACACAGACAACGTTCTGGCCGAAACTAGTACCTGTTATGGGATACTATGAATCTTGGATAGATAGAAGTCATATATTATTGAGTATTTACAGTTGTATAGTTCCACGTGAGCACAAATTCTGCTACAGAGAGAGTAGAGAATTTGGGGGCGTCACAGGTTGGTATCAGAGCTGTAGATTATAGCTCTAAGGTAGTTGGGAAATACCTTAAGATATAGTCTTTGAGTCCGTAAAATACTTAATCATACATAAAATAATCTTAAAAGCTTTATCTTATGTGTAAATTTGTTTCCCCATAAATACTAAATAAATTAAAATTCTTTTGTATGATGGCAGGAGTAAATCAACACATATGATGGTTATCAGACAGTAAGCCCGATGAGGTGCCTGATTACGAGCCAGCTACCCCTTAGCTAGATTTAGAAGATGAAGACCCAGAGGAGGAGGAACTTATCCATGACGAGGAGATATTAGATGCAGAGGAGGCAGAGCACCCGGTAGATGGGCAGTTAGTAGATCCTGATGTCGACGCCGGGTTTTCGTATCTCCTCTTTAGTCTTTTCCGATTTTAGCCTTTTTGATTAGATGATTTTTTTTTGGGAAAAGATCGGCATTAATGTCGACGGGTTTTGAAAGATCGTTTTTTTTATGATGAGCCAATTGACCAGAGTCGCCAGTTGGTATATTTGAAATGGATGTACCAACTCATCCGAGTTTTCGTTTTTTATAAATCGCTGGCTCATGTGTGACTCTGAATAAATTGGTCTGTAAACCGAGATTCATAGAGTTCGGGGGCTTGTTTAAGCGAGGGGAAGGTGTTAGGCATCCCCCGACTTCCGTGAAACACGGTTACCGCAATCTTGATGCTTTTCTATCCTTGAATTCATGAAATGTGTGTGTATGCGCGCGTGTGTGTGTGTGCCTATGTGAATGTTGTGGTGAGTTTGTATGAAAGAATCATTTGGATTTTTTAGGGAAAATCGTGCTTTGGGAGTACTTTAGAATGTCCTTCGGCTTATACGAGAAAGCTTTATGAGAAAGGTTTGATTTTATCAAAACTATGAGATTTTCATTAGGTGTCATTTTGGCAAAAACAAGAGTTTTCTAAACCTTCGTCAAAATAGGAATCGAGATCTATACGTTGCTTTCGTAACTCAAACGATGAGCAACTTCTAGAATCTCTTTAACCCTATGCACAATGATTTAATAAAACAACCATTTATTTTCATCAAACCATTTTCTTGTGACGTTTGAACACAATCCTTCTTTTGCCTTCTCGTGAAATAGAAATCGACATTCATTAGCAATCCCAAATTTTAGTCTCGTGGTGCTAATAGCCTAGTTTGATTGATTTTATGAAAATCTTATCGTTTAGCTTTTGAAATCAATTTTTCTGTCATAAATCAAATCAAGCATTAAAATGCATTGGGGTTACTCATGGGCATGTAAGCCATCAAAATAACCCCGAACGCCTACAATCACAAGTTTCACTATTTCGGGGCCTTAAACACGATTCTTGCCTTGGCGTCGTTTTAAGGCCCGACGATTACATATTTACAATGAAAGGTACATCGAATTTATTACATATATCAAAAGATGTCCATCATCGGATTTGGACCACGGGGTCGCGCTCCTAGGCTCACATTCAAAATCGCTACACACCCACAAGATCCTAAAATAGCAATCTAAACAATCTATGCCCGACGTATCATTACAACGAGCTAAAAATTCACCAAATGGATATCATCGGGCCATTAGGAGGAACTTCGTTCCATTTGGAACCCTCACTAATAGCCCTCAATCCAAGGATTCACAATAATATACAAGAACAACTACATTTAATATAATTCGGATGACAAAAGCTTAACAAAAATGGTAAAACAAAATGCTAAAACAAAGGATTTTTCACCTTGCAAATAATCCCCACAATATATATGAATTTGTGTATTGAATAGAGTAGAAATATATGATATGTAATCTCACAAAATGGATACAATTCCTCACTATTTTCTCTCTTTTCTCTCTTGATTTTCTCTTATTTTTTGCTATTTTCTCCTTCTTTTCCGAGCTGCTGTCGCCGCTGCCTTCTGCTTCTCTTTTTTTTTTTTCTGTTTCTGTATGCAAAATGGCCTGATAAGGGGCTGCCCTAGGCAGCCGCAGATTGATCTGCGGCTGGCCGCAGATCAATCTGCGGCTGACCTCGGTTTCCCCGCGCCCGCCGCGCACTTCAGCCGTCTCGCGCACTACCATTATTTTAATCGTTTGGCCGCAGATCAATCCGCGGCTGGGTGGGCTGATTTTCTCATTTTCTGAACCGCACCTCGATTCTCGTGTCGGATCATCGGTTTCTGCTGAAAGGCTTGCATTTTGCAGTCCGGAAACCGCTGGGAAAAGTGCCACATCATTCATGGGTGCTTGCTTCGCCCGTCGTCGTGTCAACCTTGATCACAAGTCGTCGTGGTGGTTTTGAGTGTTCGCACTTATGTCCACCTTCCGTCTCGTAGGCTAGGCTAATTGACGATTTTGCCCTCCTGTCAAGGTTAATATAGGAAACGCAAAATTTGGGTGTCTACAGCTGCCCCTCTTTATCATGTTTATGAAATGTTAAATGAAATGAACATGATAAAGAAGTAGACACACGATGCATGAATGACAGTGTGGAAGAATGACAGTACATACATGATGCAACACATATAGCTTATGATGCAACACAAGATGCAAAGCATGCAAAACATTCGTAAGGGTGTGAATGCCTCACGCAATTGTCTTGTCCGCGCCGGGTTTCGTATCCGGTCGCTCGTCTCGTAATCACCGGATATCGTCGCCGGTCGATTGTCTTGTCGGGGCCGGGTATCGTCGCCGGTCACCCATCTTGGAACCACCGGGTATCGTCGCCGGTTGGTTGTCTTGTCGGGGCCGGGTATCGTAGCCGGTCACCCATCTCGTAACCCCCGGTTGGTTATCCTGTCGGAGTCGGTTTTCGTCGCCGGACATCCATCTCGTAATCGCCGGTTATCGTCGCCGGTCGATTGTCTTATCGGGGCCGGGTATCGTCGCCGGTCACCCATCTCGTAACTCCCGGTTATCGTCACCGGTTGGTTATCCTGTCGGAGCTGGTTTTCGTCGCCGGACATCCATCTCGTAATCGCCGGTTATCGTCGCCGGTCGATTGTCTCGTCGGGGCCGGGTATCGTAGCCGGTCACCCATCTCGTAACCCCCGGGTATTGTCGCCGGTTGGTTATCTTGTCGGAGCCGGTTTTCGTCACCGGACATCCATCTCGTAATCGCCGGTTATCGTCGCTGGTCGATTGTCTCGTCGGGGCCGGGTATCGTCGCCGGTCACCCATCTCGTAACCCCGGTTATCGTCGCCGGTTGGTTATCTTGTCGGAGCCGGTTTTCGTCGCTGGACATCCATCTCGTAATCGCCGGTTATCGTCGCCGGTCGATTGTCTCGTCGGGGCCGGGTATCGTCGCCGGTCACCCATCTCATAACCCCCGGGTATCGTCGCCGGTTGGTTATCTTGGATCTCAGCCCTTCCCAGGGTTTGTTGTTTTTTGTATTTTTTGTGGATATCAGCCCTTTCCAGGGTTGCTCACCATCTTGTTGTGGTTCGCGTGGATCTCAGCCCTTCCCAGGGTTTGTTGTTTTTTGTCTTTTTTCTTTTTGTGGATATCATCCCTTCCCAGGGTTGCTCACCATCTGGTTGTGGTTCGCGTGGATCTCAGCCCTTCCCAAGGTTTGTTGTTTTTGTCTTTTTTCTTTTTGTGGATATCAGCCCTTCCAAGGGTTGCTCACCATCTTGTTGTGGTTCGCGTGGATCTCAGCCCTTCCCAGGGTTTGTTGTTTTTTGTCTTTTTTTGTGGATATCAGCCCTTCCCAGGGTTGCTCACCATCTTGTTGTGGTTCGCGTGGATCTCAGCCCTTCCCAGGGTTTGATGTTTTTTGTCTTTTTTCTTTTTGTGGATATCAGCCCTTCCCAGGGTTGCTCACCATCTGGTTGTGGTTCGCGTGGATCTCAGCCCTTCCCAGGGTTTGTTGTTTTTTGTCTTTTTTTATGGATATCAGCCCTTCCCAGGGTTGCTCACCATCTTGTTGTGGTTCGCGTGGATCTCAGCCCTTCCCAGGGTTTGTTGTTTTTTGTCTTTTTTCTTTTTGTGGATATCAGCCCTTCCCAGGGTTGCTCACCATCTGGTTGTGGTTCGCGTGGATCTCAGCCCTTCCTAGGGTTTGTTGTTTTTTGTCTTTTTTTTGTGGATATCAGCCCTTCCCAAGGTTGCTCACCATCTTGTTGTGGTTCGCGTGGATCTCAGCCCTTCCCAGGGTTTGTTGTTTTTTGTCTTTTTTTGTGGACATCAGCCCTTCCCAGGGTTGCTCACCATCTTGTTGTGGTTCGCGTGGATCTCAGCCCTTCCCAGGGTTTGTTGTTTTTTGTCTTTTTTCTTTTTGTGGATATCAGCCCTTCCCAGGGTTGCTCACCATCTGGTTATGGTTCGCGTGGATCTCAGCCCTTCCCAAGGTTTGTTGATTGGTTGGATACCAGCCCTTCCCAGGGGTCGTTGATTGGTTTTGAGTGATTTTTTTTTTTTTTTTGAAATGGGATGTGTGATCGGCTTTTGTCCTGGATCTCCCACCAACATCGTCCACGTACCATGTCGCAAAAGCCATCACTCTGATCATTTGTGAGGTTGAAAGTGACGTGCTTGTACTTTCCTGAAGATTTTCATTTTGATCGTACCTGCATGCATGAAAAAGATGTTACACATGATCTGGCAGATGTGGTATGGACAGATGCATGTGCACAACATATGTTTTAGATAGAAATGACCCCTGTTTAGTCAAATGATACGATTCGACGGTCGTCGTTGCTTGCCAACATTTGATTGGATCACGCCTCGTCGTGAAGTGTAGTTTCTAGACTTCAACATTGGTTTTGTACTCTACCTGTTCTTGGTCGTCTTCATTTCATCGAGTTGAGGCAGTCTGTTTCGCTCTCTGTGATGATCGACAACTATGTTGGGCTCCTTGGCCTTTTGATCATTTCTGCTGGCCGATATGCTGCTGTCCCGCATTATATCATCCTTGTATATGCTCATGCACGTGGATCATTTAGATGTCGAGGCAGTGATAGTCAGGATTGGGGAGAGGCCCAATGACGAGGAGTTCTGTGCAGCTTCAGCTTCCTTCCATTTCACGATTCTTAACTGCCCCTGCCTTGGTGCGTGTCGCTACCAAGAATTTTTATCGAGAACTCGCGATGTTGATCGTGCTGAGTTATCCACAGCTCTGCAAGATCCTGCATATCAAATGACTAACAAATGCCAAAACTTGAAGGCTCGGGCCGTTAGTGCTAGTTCAACACAAAGATATTATAATCTCGAAAAAAATACAGTTAAAGCACATGAAATTGAATATCTATTGATCGCACAATCTAGCAAATTGTGAACCGTGAATGTACTAGATTGGAAGCTTTTTTTTTTTCAATCCCTCGTGAGTTGATGATTTTCTATTTGACGAGTTATGAAATCGTAAGAACACCTTCAAGCATTCATGGTCATTGTACGTGAGTAAGGTCGAATTCAAAAGGACTACCTTCCCTCGTCAAAGGTATCCTGTCTCCATTCTCGACAACGTTCTTAGCAGGATTGACGTCATATGACAAATGCACTGTGCGTTGCAGCATTCAGTAGGGGTTTCTCTTCCATGACTTTTTGTTTAAGGCCGAGAGTTTTTTTTTTTTGTATTATCCTTTCTTTTCATTAGCCCACTTCACTTGTCTCGTTTTCTTAGGCTACTCAAAGTTACCCATTTAACGAGTTTTGGACCAATGACTCCCGAACCAGACGGTTTTGGGGCATTAGGTGTGCAGACACCCCTTCGGGTTTATTTACTCGAGTAACAAAGGCCACGGTTCGAGACAAGCTGGTGGTTTGCAAGATTCATTTTCTTAAGCTTGAGTTACCCATGTAGCGAGTGTTAGGCCGGTGACTCCTAAACCAGACGGCTTTAGGGCACCAGATGCAGAGACACCCCTTAGGCTTAATTACTCGAGTAGCCCATGCCACGATTCGAATCTGCTCGGGTCTCCTCTACTGTAATGCTCGTTTTCTTAGGCTCTGAGTTACCCATGTAACGAGTGTTGGCCAGCGACTCCCAAACCAGATGGCTTTAGGGCACCAGGTGTAGAGACACCCCTCGGGCTTAATTACTCGAATAACCCAGGCCACGATTCGAGACATTAGCTTGATAATCATTTATTGTCTGACTTCTTGATATTAGCTTGATAATTATTGACTGTCTGACTACATGTTAATTGTCATCAACGTCGTCATAGTTTTATACCCCACAACTGAAAGTTTGTGCAAATGCAAAGTGAAGGCTGTCACATGAGGTCGATTCTGTCGCAAACGTTACTTTGAATTAAGGCTTTGTACCCGATCAAAAGGTTGAATAGCCTTCTTCGTCTAATCATTTCACGATCGTGCTCCACGGTTGCTTGTCAGAATTAATCCGATTCATATCAAGCCAAATAAAATCCCCTTTCACGCGGATCATCGTATCCCGGGAAAACTATGCTTGACAAATGCCAGATGATCGTACCGTTGAAGATTGAATTGACATAAGGTAGCATTTGATGATGATGGTGCATGTTGATGGGATTGTTGCATGGGTGCCAATTTGCACGTCATCATTTCCTGGGTAGTGACAAATGCCCCAGTGTTAAGTTGCTTTTCTTGTGATCTCCCTCGTACTAGTTGCATCGGTATCTTGCTGGGCTGACAAAAGATCCGGTCCTTTGACCTGTTGAAAGGTTTGGGGGATTTTTGATCCAGTGTTAAGTTGCCCTTTTTTTTTTTTGCCCCTACTTCGGGTTCTTCGTGATCGTTTGGGGGTTCTGATGTTTGATGGCGATGGTTTGGTCTAAGTCGGGTTTGGGTTTATCTTCGACCCATCCCTCGATCTCGTCATGCGTATTGTCGATATCTGTCTCGTCCTGCTTAATCCCCATCAGATCGAAATCTAGCTCTATACCAAAATCGTGATCCTCCTTCAAATTTGGCCTATCGCTTGTCAGGCTAGAATGCCTCCAATCGAGGTACCTGACATAAAACAAAA